>JASJUZ010000015.1:1800000-2309190 GCA_037159825.1 Tupiocoris notatus | reverse complement strand
TATTCCCAATTACTTCTTATCGGTTAATCCGTTTTGGTGTTGTTATCTGTTTCAGGGTGTGGGTGGGGTCGGACAGGATTAGCGGGTCGTGGGGAGGCGGGCCTGTGGCCGATGCCGGCCCGGGTTCGGACAAGTCGGCGTTGGAAGTCGGCGACTGTGAAGAGGACAAGGAGTTGGCCGCCGCCGATGCCGAAGGGGTCTGGAGTCCTGACATCGAACAGTCTTTTCAAGAAGCCCTGGCTATTTACCCACCTTGCGGTCGACGCAAGATCATACTTAGCGATGAAGGAAAAATGTACGGTAAGCGAGCCACATTCCGCCAATATCCAACAAATATTTACTAAGTATAAATGAAAGAAAGGAATAGTAGGCTTTAGCGTGTTTGCGTAGAATTTATACCTAGCATCCGCCTCAAAATGCTAAATAATGTGTCATAAAAAAAAAAACCTTAAAAAAAAAAAATAAAACCGACTTCAAAAACTTTGTCTATAAAATACACTCTGAAAAGGAAAAAATAACGAAAATGTCCCAACTTCGCAGCAACTCATTCGCCAACTACACATTTTAAGGACTACTTTACTACTCGTATTGACCTGACCACTTCCTGATTGATTGGATCACCTCCCCTAATAATTTTTAAAAACCAGTGGTGTGCATAGATCACACAGTATTTCCATGTTTGAGTCGGTAACTGGTATAACCTATTATAAAATCGAGAAAAACGTACGAAGGCCGAAACGTTAATTTACAACAGCTGTTATGGAAAAACGAGCCAGGAGACCTAAAGTCTCACTCTGATAGACTAACAAATGGACGCACAGACACTTGTTCAGTACACCGATTCACTCGTTCTTTATTTCTCTAACGATAATAGAGTGATGATTTCCTGAAGCGTATCCGCATTCACACTGAATGAGAGAATCCGAACCAAATTTCAGAAATTCGCCAAACGTTTGTGCATTAAAATGGAGTTATTGGGCCTTCAAAACCATGGTATTTATTGAAAATTTAACGCCGAATTCAAATCTTCTAACGAGAATGCTATGACTAACGTAGTTTTTTTTTCTACAAGCATAAATAGTCCAAAAAACGTGATTTTGAAACAATTTTTTTAGTAATACGGCCTACAAAGTATCTAATTTTAGTCGAATCAATACCAAATTTGGATCACGTAAACTAGACTCAAATTTTAACAATTTAAGTTTAAAAACTATGGAAAAACAGTTTTCGTTTGGAAGTTATGAGGTCTCAAACATAGGTCCATTAAAACATCGATTGCTACCTTGTTACGCCACTTAAACTTGATTTTTTACCATCGTTGGAAAGCTCTAGCTAAGTGCTTTCAAGTGCAATAGTGTTCATGTTTTTTTTCTCGACGTGGTTGGGAACGGTGCTCGAAAAACATCAAAAAAGTGAAAATCGGCATCACGTTTCTTGTTACACTTTCTTCTCTAAACGCCATATGAGAATGCCGAACGAAAAATTGGAGCCAGGCTCTCATAGGCAGATAAATTATAAACAAAATGACACCAGAAACCAAACAATCGAGCAAGTATTCTAGAAGTTATAAGCTTGCAAAGTCAAAACTTCCTTTTTTCGCGAAAATCACGTTTTCCGGCGTTTCTCCGCGTCTGGGGACGTAACTACTGGATGGACTCAATTGAAAATATCATGGGACCTACCTGGATCACATACCCTTTCAAACAAAAAAAAAAGTAACCCGATCGGACGTACAGGAGCTGAACGCCAGCGGACAACACATACCGAAAAAAAACCCGCAAGTCAACTATAGTGACCTCCTCCTTGTTTGAAGTCGGTTAAAAAAATTACTATTTCTCATTTCCCAAATGATTAATAGATTTACCTTTCACCTCTGAATCGCCTCCAGATTGATCATCTTTTGCAGTCGGCGCCTCTCTTATATTGTATTGGAGAAGCCTATAGATTCCGAATTAGTAAGAATATAAATATCATGAGTTTTCAGGATTCTTGAACAGAGCAAATCAGCATTTATGAGAACTGATACTGATTATTTAACAATATCGATTTGAAAATGACTATTCACGCCTCTTCCTATGAGGTATTGAGCCAATATTGGTCGAAAATATTTTCCGGTGAAAATTCTATGCGTGTGTGTTAACGGCGGACGGACAACATTTTTTTCATTGTATAAAGGTTCCACGAAACCATACATCGAATCTTGCAGGACGTTAGGCAGGTTTTTGATCCTTTCAATTTCGTAGTTGATTGGTTGAATGATGAACCAAAATCCAAAGTTAAGGTACACAATCGAAAATGTGGTCTTTTAGTAATTAGGGTGTCCAAAAATGTTTGAATATGAACTAATAGATACTGAACTCACGATAAAAGTTCACTCACTATGTACTTATTACCGTGGGCGAAAAAATTAGGCGAGGTTTTCTGCGGGTTTTATTTTGGCCTGGCCGAGTACTTTCACCCATTCGGGCATCCTCAGGTGGCTATAAAACCATTTCGTTTCCATAGCCTCGAGGCTTGATGGTTTTATAACACCAGGAGGATGCCCGAAGAAGAGAAAGTACTCGGCCAGGCCAAAATAAAACCAAACGAATCAGTCGTCTGAGTTTTCTTTTTCTACTACTTCTTCGTTCCCTATTTCTGAAAATTTAAGTCTCCTACTAACTACCGAGCTCACTGAGGAAAATCTTAGAAAAAGTAAGCGCTTTCCTCGTTCATACCTAATGAATATTTACTGCTCGCATAGTTAGATAAGTGTATGTAGCTCTTTCAATCTCAACATGCATCACAAAGATACTCAGCAATCGGTTACTCTACATATTCAACAGAAAATTCGTGCGATTTCATAATCATTATTCGATTTTGAAAATAATATCCAAATTAATTTTTCACATGAACTGATTTTTAAAGTTTTAGTTGCACTGCTTTTCGAAATTGAAACTGGATAGTTCTTATTCAGCAATGGCGCGGTAAACATTGCTCCAAATCTGTAAAAGCAAGTCAAAAGGCAAGAAACAGGGAACTTGATTGATTCAGAGAGGAATAGCTAAAGGTATCATTGTTATTTCCAGCTGATCGCTTGACTGAACACTGCCGACTAAGATCGCGAGGTGGGTTTGTCTAAGCCTTTTGATGATTTGCTTGATGGTATTTGAACCTTCATAATAGTCGGTTGGTGAATTACAGCCTCTTCACTTGGTTTTAGTCTCCTATCTATACCTCTAGCAGAGAGTAATGGAGTCAAGAGATCAACTGCTATTTGGGTTTATTATTCAATAGTAAAATATTAATTAGCTTAAGACAATTTTGACAATGTGAGTCACTCAATAATTGATTTTCTGAAGAGGACGTCGTTGGTCAGTATTCTAATATGGACTCAGAAACCTTGCGCCTGGTCGCCGTTTATTTTTCAAAATCCTCTTCTCTATTCTTTGAGAAGCAGATAAATGAATTATTCATCAAAAACATTCTGGGTCGACGATAGTTCAATGCTTTAGCTAGACCTTTCCCTCAATTCGGAATGTGGTTTAGGAGTTCTAAGAGAACTAATTCATACTTCCAATGTTTTTACATGTCAGGTTTCTTTTTACTATTGAATTGAATGGGACCGCAGCGGAGTCATTAGCGTAAACGGTTCCTGAGTTATGGCAGCTTTTGAGAGAATTTTCGAGCCTTCAAAAAACTCACCAATTAATACACCACATTATGCTCGTTGGAATACTTCAAATGCTCTCCGTTAACACATCGATGGAAGATGACTATCATTAAATTCCGTCATTTTAGAAAAACGTTGCAAATGATTGTGCAGTGGTTTATTATTCCTTTGCTTCAATTATGAAGAAGGCCATCCATTCGAAAAGAATTCGGTTAATTATCTAATTAAAAGTTATATCATTAAAGTTATATTATATAAAAAAGTGTTTGACGACCGTTCCATGGAGTGTTATAGAATTTAGATTTTTATAGCTCCAAAGAACCCTTGATGATCTTAAATTCCCCCCTCATGTCAAATGTTTGACTATTTCGAAAATTCTTCACAAAAGCTGCGAAAAATAAGGAATTAATAAAGCTATTGACCGCAATGGACCATCCCAACGAGTATAGAACGACTTTTATCGCTACGAAAATTCTCGAGTCGCCTCGTGCCCAATGGGGAAGACGCCTATTTTTTATTTTCGTTCCTGATGGCCTGAATTCTGTTATTTGGTGTCAGCTGAAGACTGAATTTTTTTTCCCTCTTTATTGTTAGATACACCGAGCGTGTTGCTCATAAGTAACATTGTTTTGATCTTAAATACTAACACAAATCAACAAAACGTGTACATAGACTAGGTTTGTAGCGACCAATTTTTCATGAAAATTGTGAGTTTCCGCGGAGAAAATCGCTAATGAAAACCGATGATTTTGAACGAAAAATGAATAGTTATTACTTCATAACTAGTCCGTTGAACGTGAATATCGATACTAGCGCTTGTATCGTCGGAGAATAAACTAACATCGGGAGCAATGATTTGAGGTTGTTGTGAGATTACCAAACCCCCCCCCCCCGCAATTTATTTGCTTTACAAGGCATTTCGGGCGTTAGTAACTCGACGATTAGAAAAACCTAACAAGTTGCAGTGAAGTTAGCGTCAGTTACTCGATTTAGCATGACACCAGTCTTAAAGACCGTCTTGTTGTCGTTGTCTGTCTATCAGCCGACTGCAGAGCGCTCTAGGGAGTTACTTCAATTGGTTGGAGTCACATCTCCGGGTTTATTCAAACCGCTCATTTTCCTTAGCGATTTTCTCCGCGGAAACTCACAATTTTCATGAAAAATTGGTCATTCCGTTTTCAGCTGACACCAAATAGCAGAATTCAGGCCATTAGGAACGAAAATAAAAAATTGGCGTCTTCCCCATTTCCGAAAATCTCACATTTGCTTAAATAATTCGCCAGCATTAAATAAATAATAAGCGATTTGGCTGAAGAACTGTGCCATTTTCAGGCATAGATTGATTCCTGTTGAAAATTTCAATAATGTAGCTTTTTAACCGACTTCAAACAAGAAGGAGGTTACTATAGTTGACTAGCGAATTTTTTTTTTTTCCTCGGTATGTGTTGTCCGCTGGCGTTCAGCTCCTGTACGTCCGATCGGGTTACTTTTTTTTTGTTTGAAAGGGTTACTATCCAGGTAGGTCCTATAATTTTTTCAATTGAGTCCATCAAGTAATTACGTCCCCAGACGCGGAGAAACGCCGGAAAACGTGATTTTCGCGAAAAAAGGATGTTTTGACTTGGCAAGCTTATAACATCTAGAATACTTGCTCGATTGTTTTGTTTCTGGTGTCATTTTGTTCATAATTTATCTGCCTACAAGGGCCTAACTTCACTTTTTCGTTCGGCATTCTAATATAGCGTGTAGAGAAGAAAGTGTAACAAAAAACGTGATGCCGATTTTCACTTTTTTGAGGTTTTTCGAGCACCGTTCCCAACCACGTCGAGAAAAAAAATATGAACACTATTGCACTTAAAAGCACTTAGCTCGAGCTTTCTAACGATGGTAAAAAATCAAGTTTAAGTGGCATAACAAGGGAGCAATCGATGTTTTGATGGACCTGTGTTTGAGACCTCATAACTTCCAAACTAAAACCGTTTTTCCATAGTTTTTAAACTTAAATTGTTAAAATTTGAGTCTAGTTTACGTGATTTAAATTTGGTATTGATTGGACTAAAAGTAGATACTTTTTAGGCCGTATTTCTAAAAAATTTGTTTCAAAATCACGTTTTTTGGACTATTTATGCTTGTAGAAAAAAAACTACGTTAGTTATAGCATTCTCGTTAGAAAATTTGAATTTAACGTTAAATTTTCAATAAATAACATGGTTTTGAAGGCCAAATAACTTCATTTTAATGCACAAACGTTTGGCGAATTTCTGAAATTCGGTTCGGATTCTCTCATTCAGTGTGATTGCGGATAGGTACGCTTCAGGAAATCGTAACTCTATTATCGTTTGAGAAATAAAGAACGAGTGAATTGGTGCAATTCAGTAACGAGCAATGGTGTAGACAATTATTTGAGTTTTGTAAGGTGTATCAATGGGATCAAAGTATCGGGTATGTTGACCAAGAGACCCAAATCAGTGGATCGATTATTCCAAACGTTCAAACTCACTCTCAGTCAACATAATAACATTGAAAATAGTTGGGTAATCATTATACTTTAGAACTTCAACGTTCAATGGACTTATGAATTGAGTTTGGACGGTTAGTAGTAAGTGACAAGAACACAATAATGAAAGCTTGGGAAAATTCTGTAAAGAGAGCTGTCCATAATTGTAAGTCACTAAAAAGAGAAAAATAAAAAAACTTTTTTTTAAAAAATAAAACCGACTTCAAAAACTTTGTCTATAAAATACACTCTGAAAAGGAAAAATAACAATCATGTCCCAACTTCGCAGCAACTCATTCGCCAACTACACATTTTAAGGACTACTTTACTACTCGTATTGACGTGACCACTTCCTGATTGATTGGATGACCTTCCCTAATAATATAAAAACTACTATTTCTCATTTCCCAAATGATTAAAAGATTTTCCTTTCACCTCTGAATTGCCTCCAGATTGATCATCTTTTGGAGTCGGCGCCTCTCTGACAAAATGACTACCCGATGGTTACAAATAAATATGAATTTACGATGAATTAGTAGGTAGGTGCCAGGTAATAATAGCGTGAATAGTCACCTTCAAATCGATATTGTTAATAATCAGTTGCTCCGTTCAAGAATCGTGAAAACTCATGATATTTGTATTCTTACTAATTCGGAATCTATAGGCTTCTCCAATACAATAAAAAAAAACTTTTTAAAAAAAATAAAACCGACTTCAAAAAGTTTGTCTATAAAATTCACTCTGAAAAGGAAAAAATAACAAGTGTCCCAACTTCGCAGCAACTCATTCGCCAACTACACATTTTAGGGACTACTTTACTACTCGTATTGACCTGACCACTTCCTGATTGATTGGATCACCTTCCCTAATAATATAAAAATTACTATTTCTCATTTCCCAAATGATTAAAAGATTTTCCTTTCACCTCTGAATTGCCTCCAGATTGATCATCTTTTGGAGTCGGCGCCTCTCTTATATTGTATGGGAGAAGCCTATAGATTCCGAATTACCAGTAGTATGAATATAAATATCATGAGTTTTCACGATTCTTGAACAGAGCAAATCAGCATTTATGAGAACTGATTATTAACAATATCGATTTGAAGGTGACTATTCACTCCTTTTCCTAAAAACCATTTCTGATTTCTCTAAGAATCTTTACGTCCAGACCCAGACTTATTACCTGGCACCTACTAATTTATCGTAAATTCATTTTTCATTTGTAACCATCGGGTAGTCATTTTGCCAGAGAGGCGCCGACTCCAAAAGATGATCAATCTGGAGGCAATTCAGAGGTGAAAGGAAAATCTTTTAATCATTTGGGAAATGAGAAATAGTAATTTTTATATTATTAGGGAAGGTGATCCAATCAATCAGGAAGTGGTCAGGTCAATACGAGTAGTAAAGTAGTCCTTAAAATGTGTAGTTGGCGAATGAGTTGCTGCGAAGTTGGGACACTTTTGTTATTTTTTCCTTTTCAGAGTGAATTTTATAGACAAACTTTTTGAAGTCGGTTTTATTTTTTTTAAAAAGTTTTTTTTATTTTTCTCTTTTTAGTGACTTACAATTATGGACAGCTCTCTTTACAGAATTTTCCCAAGCTTTCATTATTGTGTTCTTGTCACTTACTACTAACCGTCCAAACTCAATTCATAAGTCCGTTGAACGTTGAAGTTCTAAAGTATAATGATTACCTAACTATTTTCAATGTTATTATGTTGATTGAGAGTGAGTTTGAACGTTTGGAATAATCCATCCACTGATTTGGGTCTCTTGGTCAATATACCGGATACTTTGATCCCATTGATACACCATACAAAACTCAAATAATTGTCTACACCATTGCTGGTTACTGAATTGCACCAATTCACTCGTTCTTTATTTCTCTAACGATAATAGAGTGATGATTTCTTGAAGCGTATCCGCATTCATACTGAATGAGAGAATCCGAACCCAATTCAGAAATTCGCCAAACGTTTGTGCATTAAAATGGAGTTATTTGGCCTTCAAAACCATGTTATTTATTGAAAATTTAACGCTGAATTCAAATCTTCTAACGACAATGCTATGACTAACGTAGTTTTTTTTCTACAAACATAAATAGTCCAGAAAACGTGATTTTGAAACAATTTTTTTAGAAATACGGCCTAAAAAGTATCTAATTTTAGTCCAATCAATACCAAATTTGGATCACATAAACTAGACTCAAATTTGAACAATTTAAGATTAAAAACTATGGAAAAACAGTTTTCGTTTGGATGTTATGAGGTCTCAAACATAGGTCCATTAAAACATCGATTGCTCCCTTATTATGCTACCTAAACTTGATTTTTTACCATCGTTCGAAAGCTCTAGCTAAGTGCTTTCAAGTGCAGTAGTGTTCATATTTTTTTTCTCGACGTGGTTGGGAACGGTGCTCGAAAAACCTCAAAAAAGTGAAAATCGGCATCACGTTTTTTCTTACACTTTCTTCTCTACACGCCATATGAGAATGCCGAACGAAAAATTGGAGCTCGGCCCTTGTAGGCAGTTAAATTATGAACAAAATGACACCAGAAACAAAACAATCGAGGTAGTATTATAGAAGTTATAAGCTAGCAAAGTCAAAACTTTCTCTTTTCGCGAAAATCACGTTTTCCGCCATTTCTCCGCTTCTGGGGACGTAACTACTGGATGGAATCAATTGAAAAAATTATGGGACCTACCTGGAAAGTAACCCTTTCAAACTAAAAAAAAAGTAACCCGATCGGACGTACAGGAGCTGAACGCCAACGGACAACACATACCGAAAAAAAAAAAAAAAAAACCCGCATGACGACCATAGTAACCTCCTCCTTTTTTGAAGTCGGTTAATAAGAGAGGCGCCGACTCCAAAAGATGATCAATCTGGAGGCAATTCAGAGGTGAAAGGAAAATCTTTTAATCATTTGGGAAATGAGAAATAGTATTATTAGGGAAGGTGATCCAATCAATCAGGAAGTGGTCAGGTCAATACGAGTAGTAAAGTAGTCCTTAAAATGTGTAGTTGGCGAATGAGTTGCTGCGAAGTTGGGACATTTTTGTTATTTTTTCCTTTTCAGAGTGTATTTTATGGACAAAGTTTTTGAAGTCGGTTTTATTTTTTTTTAAAAAGTTTTTTTATACACGTAGTTTTGTCAGAAAAGTGTTGACGGCGGACGGGCAAAAATGATATATAAATTAGATTTTACGTTTATGGTTTTAACCAAGGCATGCCTTAAAACGTAAAACATCACATTTTGAGGGGGTTAGAAATTTTTTCTCTTGGGCTTCAGGGGGTCTTCTATGGTTTATTGTACAAAATAAACGAAAATCTAGTAGCGCCTGTATTTCGTTATTATTTTTCGTGGCAGCAAGCATTACAGTTTATGTTTATTATTTTTTTAAATAAAGGTCAGTTTTATCTTTAAAAAAAAAGTAATTTAGTCGTAGCGACTTAATTTAATGACTACAAATTGGTGACCTTCTCGAGGTGCCTTGAATTCCAGTGAAAATAGTGGAGACGAATCAGGAGTTATAGCCGAATTTTGAAATGGGAGGACCACCATTCGACCAACGATATAGCTCTGTGGCCCTTCAAGCTCGAAACTCACTTCGCCCAAGTGGAATCGCTCGAGACATCACCAAATTTTGGCATCAATCCATCCCTATTATCTTTTCGTGAAGTTACAACATACGCACACAGTCCATGATCCACAATCCAGCTCAGTGAGCACTTAGAAGTAATATACCACCTCACCCTCTGAATACCCGATGGGCGTAAGTGCTCGGAATTCAGTCGCCTGTTTTTCTCATCCTCCCCGCTCCAATGCTACGAGTTAAGATATTATTGCATCATTTGCCCGAGTCTTGACGTTTTCGAATAAATATGTTGTTTGATGGAAACGTTAGCTGCCCACGTAGAAGACTGGCGGTTTGGCAAACAAGTTCAATGTTGTATGGTTCCGATAAGCTATCATTGTTTTGTTGTCAGGAGATACAATGGAGAGAGACCGTCGCTGAAATTATGCAAACCAATCCCCCCCCCTCTATCGACCGTACAACCTCATTTTTGTTTTTCCTGTTCGGACCTCGGTGCATGATTGGATTCTTAACCTAAGGGTTTCGGCAATGTTCGCGCAACGCATCGTTTAATAGAGCATGATACTAAAGTGAGAGAATAGGGTGATATGCAAGCACGTGTGTTGTGCCTTGTGTTGTGGAGGGAACCTTTCTTTCCTATATAGTATGAAGTGAGCGGTGGAGGAGCGATGAGACGGAGGAAGGTAGGAGTTATGTCAGAAGTGAGGTTGCGTGGGATGTCCTGAGAAAAGGGAGGACTCGAAGAGGATGAAGCAAAGATAAGGAGGGTCGATGAATGGTAAAGGGATGAGAATGGTGGTACGGGGTAACTTTAGGGATGTGAAGGCTCTGAAGAGAAGGACAAGTATGCCAAGAATGTGCAATTAGTGAGGCTCGCAAGCCTCTCCTAGCTCCCTTCAGCCCTCCGCACACGATCCATTTCACTTTTCCTCACTCTTCACATCTCTACCGCTCATCCGAGTGAAGTCCCTCCAGTCCCTCCAATCCTTCCAACCCGCGAAGTCCCCTTTTCAATCCGCCGCCACATCAACCCTCTCTTCAGCTGGTGTAGCTTCTTCTTTCAGCCAACCTCCTTCATTCCTACTTCACCGCTAAGTTCTACAGAAGGCAAGCCCCTTTCAACTTCATCCACCCTTTACAGGCCATTCTTCACCGTTGCCCTTTACCAAGCTCGAAAGAAAATTAAAAGAAAGATGTGCCTAGGTTGGGGTAATGCACTCAAGGCTAACCCACCTCAAATCTCGAGCCCAAAGAGGTATAGAAAGACAACTAGATCAACCGAGGCTTCCAAGGGGAAATCGCAGGTGGTTGATTCAGTGAACGACCGCTATATATACGTTTGCACTTGAACCTTTTCCACTCTCGCATATTAACTTGAAAAGTACCTACCTACGTCGTTTGGTTGACGCTCTTCGTTTTTCGTATTTGGTTTGAGCCAGAGGAATTTCAGGCGACTTGTTTCCACTATCGTTCTCGGCTCGTTCTCTTTTATTTAGCACCGAGCACTTTCGCCCCTACGGCCAAAGACCAAATGGTTCTACCCTGATGGCCGTAGACCGAATACAAAGCCTCGATGAGACCCAAAGGGGCGAAAGCCCTCGGCGCCAAATAAAAGAAATGGAGAACGTGTCACCTGGTGTTTCTCCCCCACAACCCAATTACTATTAAAAAAAAAAAAAAAAAAAAAAAAAAAAAAAAAAAAAAAAAAAAAAAAAAAAAAAAAAAAAAAAAAAAAAAAAAAAAAACGCTGCAAATGATTGTACAGTGGTTTTTTACTCCTTCGCTTCAATAAATATTGAAATATTGTGATAGTGTTGAGGGGAAACTGTTTCTCCGTAACTTTCTCTTTCATTGACTTGAGCATCTATACCCACGATTCGGGCACATCGTGGCCGCGTGGTTACTGTTGATCCCTCCGGCTGTGAATGTAATAAGTATCCGATATTGTCCACTGTTTTATTTGACCACTGAATGGGTATTAGAAGATCGAGGTGCAATCGACTGCTAACATGATTAGTTTTCATTATGGATGGATAACTTACACTCGAAATTAAATGCGTAAAAATATATAAAAAATAAAAATCTTACAAAACAAGTTTGGAAATCGCCACGCTGGGAAAAAGGTATAGATTCTGTTGTAATTTAGGTGGATGGTTTGGTTGACGTCTCACAAATAAAAAGGTTCGAATGCACAATATCATGTATTAATTGAAGAAAACACTCAACATCTTTTTTACATTGTTGCACGCTGGACTCTCATTATATCAATCTCTTAATCGCAACTCACTATCTGATATTACAACAGTGATATCAACTGTGAAGCAGAAGAATCGTTGATAGTGATCCCATGAACCGGGTTGGACAGCCAGGCATAATCATGACACTCTCCCCCACTATTTTGAAAAAATTGAAATTGAAATTAGAAATGTTGACCACACATTACTGTAAAAAAAATCTGAAGAACAAGAATTTGAACATTATTACCAAATACCACTTTTAGATACATAAATATAACAAACTTACAATAGAAGCAATTTACACTTTGGAACTTGGCACTGACAACTGAATATCTCACTGGACACAGTAGTATCATCATTGAAGTTCGTAGTTGTTGAGATATGCAGGAGGTCGTCGTTCTCGAGCTGATCGGCGAGGGATTGGCGATTCCCTCCGCTGTTCCATCAGTCTCTCAATCTCAGGTGTGGTACAGACTGGAATCTCCTCTTGTTGTTCGGCATTGTGATGATTAGCTGGAAGAACAGCTGGAGTTATAGTTGTTCGAGGTGTAAAAACTTCAGCTGCTGCCGGATCAGTTCTTCTGTTCTGGAAATTTACATGCCGCTCTGCCTCTTGCGGAAGATTGAAGGATACTTGACGGTGGACATCCCAGTAATGGAGCTGGTCGATGTGTCTTTTCAAAGCATATCCATCATCTAGTCGAACGCGATAGTGCAATCGGCCGTATTTTTCAACTATGACTCCCGGTTTCCACACTTCCTTGTTGTTGATGAACATTTTTGCTTGGATGCGATCCCCTTCCTTAAAGGCTCTCAAACATGGTCTTGGAAACGAAGAATTTGACTCTGTCGGTGCTGATGGCTTGAATGGTTTCAGCAAGTCCAGTTTGGTGCGAATTGAACGTCCGAGGTATAACTCAGCTGGAGTCGAACCGCAACGGAGTGGAGTGGCGCGGTAACGGTACAGAATCTCGCGTACTTTTGATGGCAGAGATCCAATTTCTGCTCTCATGGCGTCAAGCTTTTTCTTAAGGAACTGGACGTATCGTTCTGCTTGTCCATTTGTCTGAGGATGACCTGGAGCGATGAGACGTTGCGAGATACCATTTGAGTCACAAAATGAAGAAAATTCGCTGCTGACAAAAATGCTGGCATTATCAGAAACCATGATTTCCGGCGTTCCATGGATGCTGAATATGTCTTGCAGAAATTCAATCGTCGAGCAAGACGTTGGTGCGATTTTGGATAGCCTGATCTCTGGCCATTTGGACTTGGCGTCGATGAGAATGAATATGTAGTAGCCGTCTTTCGGGCCAGCGTAGTCGATGTGAACGCGCTGAAAATTTGATGCTGGCTCTTCCCAGGGGTGAATGGCCACTTTTGCAGGGGTGTTAGCAGTTGATGCACACGCTTCACAAGATTTAACCAATAATTCGATATCTCGATCGATGTTTTTCCAATAACAGTGTCTCCTGGCCAAGCTCTTCATCTTTGATGTTTTTACATGAGTGAAATGGAGTTCGGAAAGAACGTTGCTGCGTAGAGCCTGAGGAATGACAACTCGGTTCCCTCTGAAGACAATACCATCCTGGATAGAATATTTTTCATCTTGGATAGTTCTATTTTTCAAGTCTTGACAAAATTTTGACAAGTCTGGATCCTCACGTGTCGCCGTTTTGATTGATTCTGATGTTATAGTTGTCGATGATATCTGGTTTATGGTCTGGTACTGGAGTATATCATCTTCACTGAAGCCTGGCAATTTTGATTTAATTGGTGAGCGGGAAAAATAGTCAACATGGACGTTCTGATCCGCTTTTTTATGTTTGATGACGTAATTGAATCCACTTAAAATAGCTGCGTACCGAAGAAGCCGTGATGCTGATAAAACCGGTAGTTTAGCATCATGGTGAGAAATCCGGCTAAGTGGACCATTATCAGCCACTAAGGTGAACTTACGACCGTAGAGATACGTGTAAAACTTGTTGACTCCGGACACGATGGCCAATGCTTCTCGATCCAGTTGACTGTAATTTCGTTCACAATCAGACAACGACCTTGACGCGAACGCGATTGGACGATCTTGTTCCTCAATAGTGTGTGATAAAATTGCAGCTACCCCCGAAGGGCTCGCGTCACATGCCAGGACCACGGGTAAATCTGGGTTGAAAGGTGTCAACACCCGGTCACTTGCAATCTCATTTTTCAAGCAATCGAACGCTTGTTGACAAGACGATGACCAGACAAATTTTTGACCTTTTCGAAGCAATCGACGCAGAGGATATGTCAAGGTTGACATGTCAGGTATGAATTTGGCGTAGTAGGTTATCATCCCTAAAAACCTTCGAACCTCATCGGCACTGGCAGGATTAGGGGCATCTACAATTGATTTCACTTTTTGAGGACATTTCCTGATGCTATTTTGTTCGATCACATACCCTAAATAAGAAATTGATGACTTGAAAAACGTGCACTTATTGCGGTTGACGTGTAAATCGTATTGACGAAGTCGTTTCAGGCAGTTAATGAGGTTGACTTGGCATTCTTCCAGGGTTGAACCAAAAATAACAACGTCGTCGAAGTAAGACGTTACTCCTCTCAACCCTGACAGAATTTGGTCCAAAATTCGATGGAATTCTGATGGTGCTGTCTTGATCCCAAAGCTTAGGCGTCGCATGGCGAACGTACCCCTATGGGTTGACATGGTCTGGATGATTTGACTTTCATCGTCGACCTGGACATGTAAATACGCTTTATACAAATCCAGGGTGCAAAAGACATTAGCTCCTTGCAGAGAATTCAAAATGTCTTCCACTCGTGGTATAGGGTAGTGGGCATCTTGCAACTGCTTGTTGACAGCAACCTTATAGTCGACAGCTAGACGGACACGATTATTTGACTTGGGAATCGGGACCAACGGAGAACCCCAATCCGAATATTCGACCTTGTAGATGATGTTGTCGGCAACCAATTCGTCGAGTTCCTTTTCAACTTGTTCTCGCAGAGCGAATGGAACGTCCCTGGCTTTTAGGAAGACAGGCTTGGCGTTTTGACGGAGCTTGAGGGAGCACTTAAAGTTAGGAATGCAACCCACTTTCTGCTCAAAAATATCAGCAAATTCTTCCATAATCGATACTGGAGACATGCTGATTAAATTGACGTTTGAAGTTGACTGAAATTTTGGATTTGAATGATCAATATTTTCCAAATTGACATTCAGACGACGTATCCAAACTCGACCAAGGATCGGGCTAAGATCATCCGGAACAATGAAGACAAGCTCATTTGATTTCACATTATTGTATTCGACAGGAAGGATTGCGTACCCCAATGGCTTGAAAACCCCATGATTGTATGTTCGAAAGCGAACATCTGTGGTCTTGATCTCACCTGAAAATTTTAATTTATCGAATTTACATTTCGGAAGGAGCGTGAACGCAGATCCGGAATCAACTTCAAGTCGACATTCGTGCCCATTCATGCGCACTTTGACAAAAAATTTTGCTGCATCTTGAAGTGAGAGTTTGACGCTTGATGAGAAAATGTCGACAATTTTGTTTACTCCGACAAGATCATCCAAAAAATTGCTCTCCGCTATGTCTTCTGGGGCAGTATCGACGTTTTTGACCAGATTGTTTTGACGCATTTTCAATAAGAACGAAATGCATACTTTCTTGACATGTCCGAGTTTTTGACAAAATTCACAACGTAACTTTTTAGGAGGAAGACGGCAACTGTCTGATCGATGGGTGGTTTTTGAACACCGAAGACAATTATTTTCGATTCCAAGCGATTTGAAGTCCAACGTGCGACGCGATTGTGACAGCGATCGAGAAAACTGAGTTTGAAGAGCAGGTTTCTGCCTTGACTCAGAATGCGACCGTGCTTGTGTAACACGATTGACTGACGATTCGTTAGACAGTGTCATCTGGTTTGAGAAAACACGACAGTTTAGCCTAGAGGCCTCGAGAGATAGAGCCGCCTCTAGTACTTTTTCAAATGGTGCGTCTGACATCTGCAATAATTTTTCTCGAACCGAATTTTCTCGAATACCGCGTATAAATTGTGCCCTTAAGAAAAGATTGGCAACATTTTTCTGGCAATCGCAAACGAATCCGCAAGATATTGACAAATGGCGCAGATTGGTAGCATATTGCGATATATTTTCATCTTCCTGTTGGGCTCGTGATAGGAATCGATGTTGTTGAACAATGACGTTGGGTACTGGACATAGATAATCTTCAAGAATTTTGATTAATTCGTCGTAGGTTTTATCCTTTGGGTCAGTCGGTGCGGTTAGAGTACGTACAAGATTGTGATGCTTGGGGCCCAAATGATGCAACAGTTCATTGGCCCAAGTTGACTTGTCCCCTGAAATACCTTTCAGAGAAAACCAATTTTCCAGACGTTTGGGATAATCAATAAAAGACTCCTTAGAATCGTCGAAACACTCAAAGTTGGTAACGTGAGAGGCGGATGTCGAGTTAGTTGACCGCTGGGTGTGAAGCAATTCAGTATTTTGCTTTAGGACTTCCACCATAGTTGACAAAATCAACTTCATATCGTCTGCCATGTTGATGAAAATTCGATTTCAGTACTCACAAGTTGGAGATCTATTTTAATCCTCGTCGCCACTTGTTGTAATTTAGGTGGATGGTTTGGTTGACGTCTCACAAATAAAAAGGTTCGAATGCACAATATCATGTATTAATTGAAGAAAACGCTCAACATCTTTTTTACATTGTTGCACGCTGGACTCTCATTATATCAATCTCTTAATCGCAACTCACTATCTGATATTACAACAGTGATATCAACTGTGAAGCAGAAGAATCGTTGATAGTGATCCCATGAACCGTGTTGGACAGCCAGGCATAATCATGACAGATTCCGAATTAGTAAGAATATAAATATCATGAGTTTCCACGATTCTTGAACAGAGCAAATCAGCATTATTATGAGAACTGATAATTAACAATATCGATTTGAAAATGACTATTCACGCCTTTTCCTAAAAACCGTTTCAGATTTCTCTAAGAATCTTTACGTCCAGACCAAGACTTATTACCTGGCACCTACTAATTTATCGTAAATTCATATTTATTTGTAACCATCGGGTAGTCATCTTGCAAGAGAGGCGCCGACTCCAAAAGATGATCAATCTGGAGGCAATTCAGAGGTGAAAGGACAATCTTTTAATCATTTGGGAAATGAGAAATAGTAATTTTATATTATTAGGGAAGGTGATCCAATCAATCAGGAAGTGGTCAGGTCAATACGAATAGTAAAGTAGTCCTTAAAATGTGTAGTTGGCGAATGAGTTGCTACGAAGTTGGGACATTTTTGTTATTTTTTCCTTTTCAGAGTGTATTTTAAAGACAAAGTTTTTGAAGTCGGGTTTTTTTTTAAGTTTTTTTTTATTTTTCTCTTTTTAGTGACTTACAATTATGGACAGCTCTCTTTACAGAATTTTCCCAAGCTTTCATTATTGTGTTCTTGTCACTTACTACTAACCGTGAAAAGTCAATTCATAAGTCCGTTGAACGTTGAAGTTCTAAAGTATAATGATTACCTAACTATTTTCAATGTTATTATGTTGATTGAGAGTGAGTTTGAACGTTTGGAATAATCCATCCACTGATTTGGGTCTCTTGGTCAACATAGCGGATACTTTGATCCCATTGATACACCTATCAAAACTCAAATAATTGTCTACACCATTGCTGGTTACTAAATTGCACCAATTCACTCGTTATTTATTTTTCTAACGATAATAGAGTGATGATTTCCTGAAGCGTATCCGCATTCACACTGAATGAGAGAATCCGAACCAAATTTCAGAAATTCGCCAAACGTTTGTGCATTAAAATGGAGTTATTTAACCTTCAAAACCATGTTATTTATTGAACATTTAACGCTGAGTTCAAATCTTGTAACGACAATGCTATGACTAACGTAGTTTTTTTTCTACAAGCATAAATAGTCCAAAAAACGTGATTTTGAAACAATTTTTTTAGAAATACGGCCTAAAAAGTATCTAATTTTAGACGAATCAATACCAAATTTGGATCACGTAACCTAGACTCATATTTGAACAATTTAAGATCAAAAACTATGGAAAAACAGTTCTCGTTACTGACACAAGTGTGTGTTAAAGGAACCACTGCACAACCATTTGCACCGTTTTCTACTTGTACAACGAAAAATTGATAAACGCAAAAAAGTGATGACGATTAAAATCTGCCATCATGTCGAAAATCTGGAGCGTTCAAATATATTTATTTTGTAGTTAAGCGACCATTAGGGCGACGAACAGGTGAAAAGGCGAGACCTACGATCCTGGAGGAAAATAGAGATAAAACTAATCGTACATTCTCAAAAGTAGTGAATTGGCAGAACTATTCAAAAGAGTTGCCAGTCGACTCAAGGCTAGCTTTTACCATGTGGACCTCATGGTTCCACGTCGCCCTGAAGATGCCCGAATGGGCGAATGTGCTCGGCCAGCCATTAAAAATCTGGAGAATAAGTCGCCTGGTTTTTTCCCCCTCACAACCCCTCTACTACAACAAATGCGACGACAACCAAACGAAGTACAATCTTTTGGCAATTCTACAGTAGTTATCGTCTCCAAATCAGCGATTGAACCCCTTAATCGGTGCAGGAATTTATGCATGAGTACCATTATTTTTTCATTGATATTTTGAAATTTCGTTTGAACACTCATCTCATCCTCTTTGCATTTCAGGTAGAAATGAGCTGATAGCGCGCTATATCAAGTTGAGAACCGGCAAGACGAGAACGCGAAAACAAGTCAGCTCGCACATTCAAGTACTTGCACGGCGGAAACTTCGCGAAATCCAAGCGAAACTGAAAGTGGTAAGGACGGGTCTTCTGTAATCTGATAAATTCTTTGTAAAAGCAGTTTGTAGAAATCGATCAACACGAACATTAAGAGACGAGTATCCATTCGGCTTGAGCAATGTTCCTTCCGTTCTATGTGTTCTTAATTTTTTGATTGCCCAATAATCTTCTCTCTACGGAGCAGTGAGGTGCTATTGGTTTTGTTCTAGCGACTCAAAAAGTATAATCCTCCGATTTCAAACATATGTCTTCAGGTATCATACGTGATGACCCGTAGAGGGTCCTTTATTAATTATAGAATGATCGGATCAACGGTTTGTTCTGCTCATGCGCAAACGTGAAATCATATACGCTAAATTTGTTGTTTTTTAAAATGTTAATTTGGAGTTTTAAATTAAAACGCACACGTGGAAAAACGTAACGGTCGTTGCTGATCAATTTTATTATTGTTGTTGTTTTTAAAGAAAAAAAAACATGAAACGGGAGAAGAAGGTAGCTACAGTTTAGCCAACATAAGAAAAATTGTATCCCAACACCCTCCCGCAATTTTTCAACCTATAGTCACTGAAACAATTTTTAACAAGACAAAAGAAATCAAAATTTCAAGACATTATAGTATCAATATGAGAATCAAACTTGACTTGACCTAACGGTTTAGTAAACACATCAGCTTTTTGAAGTTCAGTTGGACAATACTTTACATCAATATCACCATTGGCATATTTCTCGTGAATAAAATGATATCTGACGTCGATGTGCTTGCTTCGCCGATTTGTCACTCCGGTTTTGATGAGACTGATCGAACTTTGATTGTCAATGTTAATGCAGACCTCAACCGAAGCACTCAACAATTCTTCGATAAGAGATTTTAGATGAAGCACTTCCTTGCAGCAATCGGCTGCAGATATATATTCGGCTTCCGTGGAGGAAAGCGCGACGATTGGTTGTCGCCTTGAGCTCCACGCCACTGGACCTTTTCCAAAGAGGATAAGATTCCCTGAAGTACTTTTTCTTGACTCTTTATCTCCAGCATAATCGGAGTCACAGTAGGCTTCGATGGCGAGATTTTCACGGCTAGTAGGAAATTTTATACCTTTGGACGAAGTTCCAACTAAATACTTGAAAATCCGCTTCAAGGCAGTGATGTCTTCTGGTTTATAGTCTTCCATGTGCCGGCTCACGAGGTTTACGGCATTTGCGATGTCCGGTCTGGTTTTGGTTGATAGATGGAGGAGACACCCAACAGCCTCTCTGTAGGGGTATTTGGCAGGATTTGACGATCTTTCTTGAGTTCCATCGATAGAAGAGGGGGTTTTTACCGGTTTTGCATCCAGCATGCGGAATTTTTTCAAGACACTCGTGATATAATTTTCTTGAGTCAAAATTATTCCAGTCGAATCACGGATGATTTCCATACCCAAGAATGTACGTGGATCCATTTCCACGGTCAACTCGAACTCTTTCTTCAATTTTACTATCATTTCTTGGAGATCTTCTTCATTTGTTCCGATTGCCAGTCCATCGTCCACATAAATAGCTATGATAATGGAACTGTCTTTATTTTTGAAGATACAGTGATCAGTCTTTAGGACTTCAAATCCAAGACTTTTCATAACATCTGAAAACTTCTCATTCCATATCAAAGGGGACTGTTTTAAGCCGTATAGTGCTTTGTTGAGCTTACAAAGCTTCCCTGGCGCTGATAACCCTTCAGGAGGTTTCATGAAGACAGGCTGTTTTAATTTTCCGTAGAGAAAAGCAGTTTTAATATCAAATTTGATGATATGTCGATTTTGAGCGGCCGCCAGCGCAAACATAATTCTCAAGGAATTTGTATTTACTACCGGGCTGAATATTTCTTGAAGCTCGATGTCACCTTGCTGCTCGCAACCTCTCACGACTAGCCTGGCTTTGAATTTGCTGTCGTCCTTAATTCGGAACACCCATCGATTGGAGAGAATTTCTTGACCCGATGCGGCTTCCTCGTCAACCAAATCCCAAGTTTCATTCTTTTTCAATGAATCCATTTCTTCTTTGATGGCTTTCAACCAAGATTCCTTGTCTTCACCTGTTGTAGCCTGCTTGTACGTCATCATGACGAAATCTTGAAGGTGTGCAGGACGTTTTCGAATTCTCGACGGTTTGCTGCTGACATCATCAGCATTCTGCCTGGAGTGCAGATCTTCATGATTTTGGTCCACTTCTTCTTCTTCATCTGAATCTTGAGGTGACGCGGGTTCCTCGTCATCGTCCCAAATTCGAACGACTTGATTTTCTTGCTCGACAGAATTTTCAACGACAGAATTTTCTTCAAATACGACGTCTCGTGCATGAATCATTTTTCTTTCTTGAGGATTCCACAACCTGTATCCTGTATTGGTAAATCCAACGACAATCAATTTTTGACTGCGCGGCTCCAGCTTTTTGAGATGACCCAATTTTTTCGCATATCCAGTAGATCCAAAGATTTTAATTTTCGACACATTTGGTTTTTTGCCGAACCATTTTTCAGCAGGTGTAACGTCAATCGTTTTTGTGGCGCATCTATTGGTAAGAAACGTGGCGGTCAGAACTGCTTCACTCCACATCTCATTCGGAAGTTTAGACTCCAACAGAAGAGCGCGAGCTTTATTTAGTAGTGACCTCCCTAGTCGTTCACTTTTTCCATTGAGCTGAGGAGTCCTACTAATTCCAGGATCGAGTTGAATACCTTTTTCCGTACACCATTCTTTCATCTCATTGCTTAAATATTCTCCACCGCAGTCACTTCTTATTTTTGAAACTTTTAAGTTTTTCTCTGCTTCTGCTTGTGAAATGAATCGCTTTAGTTTTTCGAAAGTTTCACTTTTGTGTTCCAGTAGGTAAACAGTAGCAAAATGGGTGAAATCGTCCAAAATTGTGAGGATGTAGCGCTTTTTATCCCACGATTCGGTTTCAATCGGCCCTATAATATCTGAATGAAGTAGCTGAAGTGGTCTTTCTGCACGTTGTCTGACAGTGTTGAAGGGATAACGACTTTGTTTGGCCATTACACAAATTTCGCAGACGGGGGGTAATTTAGCCAAATCATTAGCAGAAATATTCATTCCTTCAACTAGCGATAGCATTTTCTTCATCACAGATACACTAGGATGGCCCATTCTTTTATGCCAATCCAAGGCCGATGTAGACTGGACGAGCATGGCTGAACTTTCACCTTCAGGTTGCTTGGCTACCATGGTATAAAGACCATTTGGCTGCTTTTCGCCAATTAGAACGGTATCATTTTTCTGAATTTTTACTTTATCTTTTGAGAACTCAACTATGCCGTTTTTATCGGTGATGGTGCTGACCGAAAGCAGGTTAGTACATAACTCCGGGACGTACAAAGCTTTATCCAAGACAAATCGGTCAGTTTCGACAATTCCGACTCCTTGCGAAATCATTGCCTCTTTTGTCTTTGCAGTACCGACGTTAGATGATTCAGGCTTCAGAGAAACGAACAGATTTTTATCTCTGATCATATGTTCGGAACATCCGGAATCGACGACGAATTTTGTGTGTTGCGCTTCAGAATTTTTAAACGAAAGAAAAGATACCTTATCGTTATTTTTATTCCTGAAATAACATTGCGATTCATAATGGTTATTCTTTTTACAGATTTTGCAGAATTTCGACGGTTTTTGTTTCTGTGGACAAAATTTGGAAAAATGCGATCCATTACAGATAAAACACCTTTTAGGAACAACTCCTGTGTTTCGATTTTTTTCATTGTGACTTGGAAACTCACGATCATTTATGTTCATTGCCTTGAAAGCGACGGGAATATCATCGGCTGAATTACTCAACATTTTATGCCTGGCTTCCTCTTTAACCAATCGTACAGTTAAATTGGTCAATGATTTTTCGCCAACGGGAGTGGAGTCCCATGACATCGGAAAGTTTTTAAGGTAATCAGGCAAAGCAATGAGCAAACGCGAGATGATCATTTCGTCACTTATTTCTTGTTTGTGAGCTTTCAATTTATAAACAATGTTTTCCATCTCAGAGACAAAACTAGTCATATCTTGATCCTTTTTAAATTTGAAAGTGAAAAACTCACGGTACAAATCTTCGAGTTGCTGTTGCTGCTGTCCTTCGAACAGTGAACACAATTTGGCGTACATCTGATGAGAAGTCTCGCAGTTGAGGATCAAATTTATGTATTTTCGATCAATGGTCGTCACGATCGTTTTCTGGGCATGAGCGTCCTTTTTTATCCATTGAGAACGTTCGGATTCCTGTTTTTCATCAGGGCAAATCAATGTCCCGTTTACGATTTCAATTGAACCCTGCGATCGAAAAATCACAGTAGTTTGGAATTTCCAAGCTGGGAATGAATTACTATCCACCAGCTTCTCAATTTGATTTTCGACGCCACCGCTTGCCATTGCGAATTTCGATTTACACAGATTGGCACAAACCGAATTGTTGACAGACGACGCAACGATTGGCGCACGAAAACACCGAGATATTTTTAGATCACGATTTCGCGAACGACACAACTGGGCGAACGACCTGGGCCCATAACCTGTTGTTTTTTAAAATGTTAATTTGGAGTTTTAAATTAAAACGCACACGTGGAAAAACGTAACGGTCGTTGCTGATCAATTTTATTATTGTTGTTGTTTTCAAAGAAAAAAAAACATGAAACGGGAGAAGAAGGTAGCTACAGTTTAGCCAACATAAGAAAAATTGTATCCCAACAAAATTATCTCGAACCGAAAGGAAACGTCTTGCTCAAATTTGGAAGATAGTTGAAACGCAACCATAAAATAATACCCTAGTAACCCTACCTGTAAATTTCATTATGATCAGATCGTTGGTTGCCTATGATGACAAGAAAGCATGTGAATACCGCTTGGCAGAGTAATCTCAGCGATAATTTTTTTTAAATACCATACATGTTTGAACGGCATTTAATCCATTCCCTCCCCTCCCGCCTTGGAACGTTGGAAGGGAATGTAGTAGATCTAATTTGTGTGAAATGCGAGGATTTTCCTTTAGGTAGGTTAAGAACATGTAGGTTCAAGTACCAACAAGAATTTACTAGCTCCAATAATTACTGTGTGGCTATAAGCTCGCAGTGGCAGTCGATTATGATGTTTATTTCAACCAGTTTTTTACAGCCGATAGTCAACATTCACCCTAATAGCATAGTCCAATGAAATGGGAACCTGAGGTTGAGATAATTTTTGTAATATTCAAGAGACAATTATTGAATTCCCTCCGGTAAGACCGTGGCAAAATTAGGTTCATCAGTTTTGTACCATCTTTGGCCTAGATCGTAACTTGAGGCAGGAAAACACCGCGGAGCGTTGAAAATTTTCAAGCAGTTGACAAACAAAAAATGTTATTTTTTCTCAAATCAAACTACCTACTACACCCACGACTGTAAAAATGGAAGTACTCTATCCAAAAACAATTCTTTTTTACCGCTCTGTTAAAATACTTTTAGTTGTCAATTTTATAAGTTTGCAACGTCCAATTGACTGATGCAATTTATTTCGTCAACACCTTCGTGCGAGTGTGGCCATTTTTCCTCGCAGAGTATTTATTATTGTTCATATACATCGTAACATATCATTTTACATTACACTGAAATAACGTCGCTTGAGTCAACAACTAATTGCTTTTTAGCTGGATACGTACAGGAAGGAAACAGCTCGTCATTTTGTTGGGAAATGAATAACTAGCAGGTTATTCTACTTGACTGTAGGTGTAGATCTTCAATTCTTCATGGTAGCAAATATTATGGCATCGTCAATGAAAATATTTTTTTTCTTATACAAAAGTGCGACTTTGAAAATGCGGAATTGTAACCAAGGAGACGTTGTGTGGGGAACACCCACTGTCTAATAGTGTCTAAAATGTCTAATAGTGATTACTAATATGGGTGGTTAAAACTAAGAGGCCCACTACTTCGGAAAATGTGTCATTATTTTGTAATCGTGCTGACAAAACTAATGCAATTTAGAAGCATAGACCTGAGAATGCCCAAAGGGACTTAGTCAAGAGTAAAAGATTTGCGCTATGAATGAGTCGACCGGTTTTTCTCCCCCTCATCGTAATTATGAACATTCGTTTGCCAATTATGAACA
The DNA here is from genome assembly GCA_037159825.1 of Tupiocoris notatus. Classification (NCBI taxonomy): domain Eukaryota; kingdom Metazoa; phylum Arthropoda; class Insecta; order Hemiptera; family Miridae; genus Tupiocoris; species Tupiocoris notatus. The sequence continues at coordinate 2,284,224 of JASJUZ010000015.1, read as the reverse complement.
ATAGTACTGTACGTACATCAAGATAAAACCATCAGACTTCCATAATTCTTTACGAGGTTTTGTGCTTGATGACAAAATATTCTGCGTGAAGTTTGCTACTAATTTCATACTGAGGTGAGTTGGTTGGTTGGTTTAGGTGGTGCCAACCGATCACGCGGCCAAAGAGAAGGCCCTACAGACGATGTCGTCGATGTCATCAGCTCAGATCGTCTCGGCAACAGCAATGCACAACAAGGCAGCAGGATTAGCTTCACTCGGCATCACATCTCCAGTTTCATACCCAACCTCCGTGAGTATACAACATAGCAACCAGAATGCAACCCTGCAACCACCCAGCCAACCACCTCATTTCATCAGTATTTTTAGGGAGAAGACCCGTACTCATTATAAGGATTGTACGACTAACAGAAAATATATTCATTATAGGATTCGAATTAAAAAATGTTATCTAGCTTTATGTCAAGATTATCACCATATAACCAATAACTGGAAGTTATGAGACGAAACATTCATACATTGTCATATAAAAACATGGTCTTCAGAGAGATTTGAACTCCGACCTTCGCCGAAGATAGCAAGTAGCAACGAAAAGGGTTGCGGGACCAATTTACAATGCCGTCAGCCAGGACCCGATATCACTAGCTAATGGCTAATAATTATTGCTATTCGATCTATCTCTAACGTGCGATTTTTCGATTATCAACGGAACAACCTTTTCTCGTTAGGTTTGAACGAGTAGTCACTTGGCTACTTGACGTAGCATCTAATTGGCTCGCTGAACGAAGAACCTACAGGAACTGAAAAATTCGACTTTTCAGAAGATCTCAATACTTCCATTTACTACGTGAACATAGAAGTAAAAACTGGTAAATGGAAGGGTGGAATTAGTGATGGTTTTTTTTCTGTTATGAGTTGTTGGTTTGGGAACATTAAATTTATTTTAAGGGCCATGCTAGTAATATTAGCCTACGTTAGGTGCTAAGTATTCAGGATTTTGTAAGGCACGTTGATGGCGAACGCATTTACTAGTTTACTCGCCATAAATTCACACGTTCACCCATGCCTCATTGTCATTATTAATAATTTTATAAATCAGAGCAATCCGCACTTTGAAGAAAAGAGCCCAGAACGCAGGCGGTGGGTTATAATAGTGCTGCTACGTCTCCATAGAATGATACAATCCAGTCAACTTGGCGCGTGGCTGGGTTTCCTGTTCCTACAGTTGATTAGGGTCTTGGTTGAATTTTTGGTTTATTATTCAATGATAAACCATTGTATTCGCCCAAGAAACAAAATTTTCTAACCCCCCTTAAAATTTGATGTTTTACGCTTCAAGACATGTAAAATCCGAACATCCAATAAAAAAATTTTGGCAGTCCGCAGTCAGCACTATTCTGACGAAACTAAAATAGCTATATTCTTGACCTTTTCACCAAAAATCAATCTTGGTCTGACAATGGCTCAATTCATTAGCCAAATCGCAACCTCAATTTTAATGGTATTTTTGAGGGGTTTTGAGGAAGAGGAATTCGTATTTTCCAGAAAAAGATGTATTTGGTATCAATTTCTATAGATTTTTTAACGCTGAATCGTATGAGACCATCGCGGTAGGTCGATAGCTTTATTGATTCTTGAGTACCGGCTTATATTTCTTAAAATCTATAAAAATCGTTATATACTCGTTGAATGGTCGTCAAAAACTCTCTTCAACTTCACCGTTAGGCTGAAAATTTAGCTTTAATTAGGAAATTAAGAAAAATAATAAACGATTAAAATTACAGTAGTTAGTAGTTAAACTTTGTTAATTGAGGAGAGGAGGAGTGATTGGGAAAATGTAGTTTTCAAAGTTGTAAATATATGGTTACCTAACAATGGAAGTGAACGCTCCTAATCCTCACGATTACCCAATAACTTCATACTTACACCGCGGCCAAAAATCATAGCGAGAGATCGATGAGAGAGAATACTTCAATAATGACAATACACCTGACAGAATAATTTATTAGCATCTCATTTCAAAATCAATCAAATCCAGAAAATTATTCTAGATTAATTTCCCAAACGAAGGTACTAATAAATTCAATTTTCCGGTGTTTAATTTCACACATATCTCCATCAACCTGGAACAATCAAATTTGTGCAGACGTTCAAAGTAATTAATCATCTAAGATAAGTTTCGCATTTCTGTAGGTTCTGCGTTCCTACCAAAACCTACTATCATGCCTTGCATTTTTGTCATTTGCCGGCCGAAACCGCATAAAAGTACTCTGAGTTTTGAACGCATGTTCATTTTCATTTTAATTTGCGTGGGGAGGATTCTTTATCATGGAATTAATTATTTCTTCGTGTTTTCAGTTTTGGCAGCCCGGTCTCCAACCAGGGACGTCACAAGAGTGAGTACCCTTTATTTTCTATAAAAGACATCCATCACTTTTAGGCCGTTCGTATGCAATTCGTAACCTCTTACTTTAAGATCCTTTATTGTGCCAGATGAAATTTTTTCGCTACATAAATAGTTTACAGGATTCTAAACATACATTACCGGTTGAACAGTTGCTCTAACAACCCTGCTTTATAAATAATTCAACTTTAGAATGAAACTTCTTGTTATTACTTATTTAACGAGCGTCGTCCGTTATATTTTTTATAACATTACGATAATTCTATTTGCTATCCAACAGTTTGTTCATTTTCTATACTTGGGCTTAAGTGCTGTAAAATCAAGAACGACTAACACGAATTATGCAATCAGTTAAGCTTGAAAATCAACTAAATTAATCACTCAACGGACGTTGGAAAATTGGAAATCAGTGCATGTGGTTATTTATTCGGTATCCTCAAGTTATGACATTTGAATCTCAAACGCAGTTTTTAAATATTGTACCTACTACACCCAATGAACCTAATATTGTTCTGAACCGCTTATCATTCTTTTCAGTGTTAAGCCTTTCACGAGTTCCTCCAGTTATCCAACGGGAAAACCTGCGGGAACTGTTCCTGTAAGTGCGGGAGAGCTTGGAGTACCAGCGCCACCACCTTGGGAAGGACGAGCTATTGCCACGCATAAACTAAGACTAGTCGAATTCTCTGCTTTCATGGAACAACAACGAGAACCAGATATTGTAAGTGTTGTATCCTCTAAAGGATTGACTAGATTGGAGGATATAAAATAGACGTAATAGTGTAAAAACCAGAAAATGTAACACCCCCCACCCCCCTCTTCGCGGCAGTAACACTATCGAGGAGGGCGAAACTGTCACCTCAGCCTATATCTTCTCTGTAACCTCAGCGGCTCTTTTCCCCTTCGGTCTGACGATTGGAACTTCGTTTTAATTTTTTTTTTTTTTGTACGGATAGCGTAACATGTAATAAACTCAAAAATAATTCAGTATCCACGGCCGTGGATACCTTGTAATGGTGCTACGAAGCCCTGATGATGCCCGAATGGGCGAAAGTGCTTGGCAGGCCAGCAATAGAAAACAGGAGAACGAGTCGCCGTGGTTTTCTCCCCCTCAACCCCAACAACGAAGAACGAAAAAAGCGACAAATCCACAACAATCGTAAATCTTGTTCACACCAACCATATCCTCCAGGAATATATTATCAACGTCATTATCATCATCAGACGATGACTGGCAATGGTCGACCTTTTTGACAGAAGAATTCGCACGTCCACTGAGCAACATTGATATACAAACCTTCTTTTCATGCCCCTTTTTATTGCAGTACGAGCATAAGAGCTTGGATTGGTGGACTCGACAGTCGTTAGAGCAATGTTTCTCAGCCCCGCAACGCAGACAGTTGTTCCTGATTCCCAAGGACTGAAAATCAACTTGGTTCCAACGTGAAGTTGAATTTAAACGTGAATTCGTACTCTTAGAGCGGTTTACGTTCCCGGCAAGGATTGAGTCCGCGCGAAATCGTGTTTGTGAAATACGATTGATAGTAACGGAATTCGAAGTTGAGGGTTGACTAATTTCTCGACAATCGATTTTTGATGTTTCCATAGCAAGTGCCATCTCAATTGTTTTCTCAAAAGTTGGATTTCGGGATTGCAGAAGTTTTTCGCGAATTGTATTATCCCGAATTCCTCGGATGAATTGAGCCCGAAGGAACAAGTGTGAAAGATCAGCTTTACAAGTACAGTCAAATTTACACAAGGCCGATAGTTGATGTAATTCTGAGACGTACTGGGCGATTGACTCGTCGTCCTGTTCGACAAAAACCTGTGTTGCTGTACAATAACATTTGGCAATGGGCATAGTTGATCTTCAAGACATTTCACAAGATCACCAAACTCCTTGTCCTTTGGCTCGGCTGGGGTGGTGAGCGACCCCAAAACTCTGAAAAGTTTAGGTCCAATGTGATTCAATAACTCATTGACCTTGTCGCGATCTGCTGAAACTCCGGATAGGGCGAACCAGTTTTCAAGTCGCCTTTGATACTCGCGGAAGTTTTCTTTAGAATCGTCGAAACTTTCAAATGTAGACAAACGGTTGACAGCAGGTTGACGAGTCGACAATGATTGTTCCATACGCACCCGGTTTTGTTCCAAAACCTGAGCCAAAGTTGACAAAGCTTCCGCAATTTTCTTTTCCGCCATAGTAGAACCGCAACTACCAACTCACGCACACACGAGCACAACACAACGTAGTAACGGTTACCTAGTAGGTCGAGTAACTGACCGCTACTCAAATATCGACGCGATTAGAATCCGGAAAGCTTTATCCTCGTCGCCAATCTATTGTATCCTCTAAAGGATTGACTAGATCGGAGGATATAAATAGACGTAATAGTGTAAAAACCAGATAATTTACTCAATGTATTGACAACACGTAAAAAGTTATCGACATGAATTGTAATCTTCTCTAATCAAAAAGCTACCTTCCAATCTTGTTTTAGTTGTTGTTTGGTTTACGACAGTAAGTTTCTACAAAATTTTGAGTATGAAAAGCTGAAATAAGGATATAAAATTAAAGAAAATTGGACTGCACTTCCCCTACTTGTCGTATCTCTTGGGGATTAATAATGTTTTATCATTATAAAATCTGAAACGTTTTATAATTTTCTTTTTACAGTATCACAAGCACCTTTTTGTACACATTGGAGGACCAACGAGCTACTCGGATCCGATTCTTGAGGTAGGTTATAGAAATTGATTATCTACTCAATAAAGATCAGTTCATGCAGTAAAAATGCCAGTTGGAGTGCTAGTTTTTCGAACCACAGCAGATCACGGTGTTAGCCAACCCGCTGCCGCTGTCAAAACCAATTGGCACCGGATCAAGGAAAAGCGTTTCTTCAACCCCCGAGCTAACTGCTTCAAGAAACGCTACGATAAAATTACGTAGAAAAAATTCATACTGTTTCGCCAGCAGCGCTGCTAAATTTCCCAATTTTGTTTGCAACTTCGACCCAACCGAATCGAATCATTTTTAAAAACTTTCATTTTTGCATCCAAGAAACGATGTCACTTCACACAATACTTTTTTGATGAAAATAACACGTAACTTTCAGATGAAAATTTGGTGCTTTGTTGAAGAATCCTTTTTTGCAATGCTCATTCCTTGATCGGCCAGATCAGAGCAGCGGTTTGTGTTAAAACGAGCAATTTATTTATTTAAAAAATCGAACTTTTTCTATAATTATTTCAATTTACTGCGTTTATCTTTATGGAAGTACCTACTAGGGGCTGAACGCCCATGATGGCTACGCCGTCAAATCCCATGTCGGGGGGCTCCGCCCCCACGCTTCCCGGAGCGGCGGTCGGAAGCACTGGTCGGAAGGGCTGCGCCCCTCGTGCCATGCGTTACCTTTCGGTGGATTAGTGTCCTTTTCACTACTATATATTTTTTACCCTCTGTATGGGGAGGCGGAATCTATTGTTTTTATTGTAGTAACTATAATTAGGTAGGTAGGTGGTGGGTGTTACACGTTTTCTGTAACATAAAGTAGGTAGTAAGTTCGCAACTTGCGCAAATTTTTAGTTGAGATAGGTACTCCGACTTTCAAGTTTTCCAAGATGTATAACTTGCTCAGTGGATAATGAACAAAACGTCGTCAATTCATATGTTTGAATATACCAAAAGTTAGGTAATTCTAATGTTCACATTTTCCCCATGTAATGTACCTATCCATTTTTCAGCCGTTTATATGGTATTCAACAATATTGGTGGAAAAAAACACGAAAATATCCCACTTTTCAGCTTTAAACATTATTTTTATCAATTTAGTGCAAAAGAAACAATGAATGAAGCATATATTATTGATAAAGGCATCATCAACTATCACTATGCCAAATATGAGGCAAATCTATATCAACAAAAATTTTCACAAAAAAATCAAGGGATCTCCCTTTTGAACCGACCAGTTAACGATTTTTTACTCGGCTTTCAATACAGATAAAAATCTGAAATTTTTAGGAAAGTTGTATCTAACCATCATGTATTTTCCTAATTATTTTCAATTCTCGGGAAAAATCGCATATGGTTAAAAAAAAATCAGTTTTTGAACGTTCGAAAACTGCACTTAAACCATGCTTTTCGTGGTTAAAATGCAAGTGCATCAATTGTTTTAAATATGCAGAAGTCTTCATTTGAATGCCTTACACACGTGCATGGCAAAAAATTTGGTGAAAAAAGGTTAAGCAGCGCCGCAGAAATTATTTTCTGTAAACCTAGCTCCAAGCTCTGCTGACATAGGCAATGGTGTAAAATTAAAATTTCGTTTTTGAGCGATTTTGAAAGCTAATTTTATAGGAAATTTAACGCTCTATCCGAATTTGACGTCAAAACGACGGATATTTGACGATAACGATCATTTTTACCATATTTAGTACTACACCGTTTTACCGTTAGAACTTCTATCCTCACTGGTTACAGCCAAAGCTACAGGCCCTAATACCTGGTGGTTTAGTGCTCCATTGAGATACTAATCGAAACCAGAAATTATCAACAACCATGACAAAGTATTTTCCCTCAAATAGAACTCTAGAAAACACCCGCTCTATTTCCTCGAGAGATAACAGAGGATTGATTTTAATTCGCTACCGCTACCTTCTCGACAGGTTCTGTTGCTACGCACAGCACCACCTCTTTGCTAGGTCAACCTCTGAAAAATTAACTAAATAAGCAGTTTTAGTAGCGTAGAGACTAATCCAAAGATTTATCATCAAACATCAACCGAAATAGCTATGTTGGATTTAATTAGGCTATCTAATACTATGCTCCTATGAATTGCATAATAATGTCATGAAAAAAAAAATTATTTCCTTGAGTTATGGTCACGTCATCCCAAAAGTTAACCCATGGACAAATCATGGTTAGAATGTATGTAGAAGAGTAGTTTACCTTAAATTTATAGGTCTTTAACCTAACTCGTAATATATGGTGAAAGTTGATGATAACTACTGTATCTAATGGAAAAATTCAAGAAACGGAAAGCCAAAAAATTTGGGTAACTACTGAAAATACACTGCTGCCCAACAAATTTTGCATGGGATTCTCATATTTTTGTGTTTTTTGTTCATGTTCTATATCTTATGCATGAATTTTACAGTCCGTGGACGTCCGGCAAATCTATGATAAGTTCCCTGAGAAGAAGGGTGGCCTCAAAGAGTTGTACGACAAAGGGCCACAAAGTTCCTTTTTTCTCGTAAAATTTTGGGCTGATCTTAACATCAACATACAAGATGAAGCAGGGGCCTTCTATGGTGTCACAAGCCAGTGAGTGAAGCAATTTTACCGCTAATTTTTTTATGCTATAGTATGCAGATAGGGAATTTGAAAGGGCCGAACGGTGGAAAATTTCTTGATGCTTGCAATGTAATCGGTGTCCAGATAATTCAGATTGCGTAAGATAGAGAAAATGAGATGTAATTTTGATCTATTGATGAAAATATCCATCGTTTGAATATTGCAACCATAAAAATCTCTGCTTAGCATTCATTTAAATATTTACTTGTGTAAAAGATAACATCTCATTCTAAGAAAGGGTGAAGGGAATTTCCCTCCCTGCTTGATGCTCATGTTGAGGAGTTTTGGATTGGTTTTCAATTAAAACACATACTACTGACTGCCAGTAACTTGTTGTTTTCATCTTGTCCGTTCCTAGATATGAAAGCAACGAGAACATGACCATCACATGTTCGACCAAAGTGTGTTCCTTTGGCAAACAAGTTGTCGAGAAGGTAGAGACAGAATACGCTCGATTTGAAAACGGGCGATTCATCTATAGAATTCACAGATCTCCAATGTGCGAGTACATGATCAACTTCATCCACAAACTCAAGCACCTACCTGAAAAATATAACAAGAACAGCGTTTTGGAGAATTTCACTATTCTTCAAGTGAGTTATTATTTATAATGTCGTTACAAGGATCATAGAAATAGTGAGTTGGTATTGAGAACCGGAACGGAAGTAAATATATTTGTTAAAAATGTGGAATTTGCAAAAGTGGATACCTATGTGATTTGCATCGGATCACAAGGTGAAATTCTGTTGTTGATTCAATCAGAACGGTAGTTAACGATGGCTTTCATGAGGGTTTGATTTCAATGATATAATGCCAATTTAAAAAACGCTGCAAATGATTGTACATTGGTTTATTATTCCTTCGCTTCAAATAAAATTTCAGAAGACTATCCATTTCAGATAGTCATTATTCAGAACATGTGTGAACATTTCACTGAAAAACAGATTGGTAACTATCGGGGAAAATTCCGTAGCAACTATTGTAATTTTAATCTATTTTATTTTTCTTAATTTCTAAATTAAAAACTAAATTTTTTGCCCTACCGTACAGCTGGAAAGAGTGTTTGACGACCATTCCAATGAGTATAGAACGTTTTTTATAGCTCCAAGAACTCTCGAGTTATACCCTCATGTCAAATTTCTGAAAATCTCCCAAATTCGACACAAAAGCTGTGATAACTCGAGAACCAATAAAGCTATCGACCCCGCGATGGTCTCATTCGATTCAGCGTCCAAAAATCTATAGAATTTGATACCACGTACACCTTTTTCTGAAAAACCTTGGAAAATATTAATTTTCTCCCCCTCAAAACCCCCCAAAAATACCCTTAGAATTGAGCTAGAAAGTTGGTTCGAGAATTGGGCCGTCGTAGGACCGCAATTGATTTTTGGTGAAAATTTCAAATTTTTAGCTCTTACAGTTTGGCCAGAAAACTGCTAACGGCGTACGGCGGACAGACAGAATTTTTTTTATTGGATATTCGGATTCTACATGCCTTGAAACGTAAAACATCAAATTTTGAGGGGGGTTAGCAGTTTTTTTTTCTTGAGCGATTACAATGGTTTATTATTGAATAATAAACCAAAAAAATGTACTTCGCTTGGTTGTCGTCGCATTTATTGTAGTAGAGGGGTTGTGAGGGGGAGAAAGACTAGGCGACTTATTCTCCAGGTTTTTAATGGCTGGCCGAGCACTTTCGCCCATTCGGGCATCTTCAGGGCGACGTGGAACCATGAGGCCTCATGACCTCATAAACCACCTCGCCCTGAAGATGCCCGAATGGGCGAAAGTGCTCGGCCAGCCATTAAAAACCTGGAGAATAAGTCGCCTAGTTTTTCTCCCCCTCACAACCCCTCTACTACAAAAAAATGTAATTTCCAAAAAATTATTACTTTCTCAAAATTTGATGTATCACATTTCAAGGCATGTGAAATCTGAATATCGAATAAAACATCTATCCATATGCACTTTTCTGAGAAAAATTATAGAAGTAGGTGTTTGATATTATCTTTTGAATCTTGAATTGTTCTCCATAATAGGAAGATGGCCAAAGATCGTTTTAGGTTACTACGCAGGGGATATGAATTTCCTGAAGTTGATGAAATTAGAATTACCTTCCAAACTGAAACAATCAAAGAGCTGTATTCAATGAGTATCCGTCCAACATGATTTTATGTGAGTTTAACCCCAATTAGGGTAACTATTTATGATGAGAAAAGTGGCCACAGATGATTGGGTTGAATAGGGCTTGTTCAAATGTTATACCATCTAAGTTATGGTGGTCAAAACTGGTTGTCATGTGCGCATTCTAAGATCTCAGTAGATCAAGAAGGTGTTAATTTGATAGGTTACTCCACTGTTCTTAACCACCATCATTATAAATTATTCAGGAAAGTATTTTTCTCAGGAGGAAAATAATGACATACCTACTAACTACAAATGATCAGTATCTTTCTTCAACACCCCCGGAAGTTTATCTTCTTTTGGTTTATTATTCAATAATAAACCATTGTAATCGCCCAAGAAAAAAAAATTTCTAACCCCCCCTCAAAATTTGATGTTTTACGTTTCAAGGCATGTAGAATCCGAATATCCAATAAAAAAAATTCTGTCTGTCCGCCGTACGCCGTACGCCGTACGCCGTTAGCAGTTTTCCGGCCAAACTATAATAGCTAAATTCTTGAAATTTTCACCAAAAATCAATCTCGGTCCTACGACGGCACAGTTCTTGAACCAACTAGCTAGCTCAATTTTAAGGGTTTTTTTGGGGGGTTTTGAGGGGGAGAAAATTCATATTTTCCAGGGTGTTCCAGAAAAATGTGTACGTGGTATCAATTTATATAGATTTTTGGACGCTGAATCGAATGAGACCATCGCCAGGTCGATAGCTTTATTGGTTCTCGAGTTATCGCAGCTTTTGTGCCGAATTCGGGAGATTTTCAGAAATTTGGCATTAGGGTATAACTCGAGAGTTCTTGGCCCTATAAAAATCGTTCTATACTCATTGGAATGGTCGTCAAACACTCTCTCCAGCTGTATCGTTAGGCAATAAGTTTAGCTTTTAATTAGGAAATTAAGAAAAATAAAAATGATTAAAATTACAATAGTTGCTACGGAGTTTTCTCTTATCGTTACCATCTGTTTTCCGGTGGGAACGTTCACAAATGTTCGGAATATTCAAAATCACAAATGGATAGTATTTTTAAATCAATATTGAAGCGAAATAATAATAAATCACTGTACAATCATTTGCAGCGTTTTTTAACCGACTTCAAACAAGGAGGAGGTTACTATGGTTGACTTGCGGGATTTTTTTTCTTTTTTTTTCGGTATGTGTTTTCCGCTGGCGTTCAGCTCCTGTACGTCCGATCGGGTTCCTTTTTTTTTTTTTTGTGTGAAAGGGCTACTATCCAGGTAGGTCCCATAATTTTTTCAATTGAGTCCATGCTGTAGTTACGTCCCCACACGCGGAGAAACGCCGGAAAACGTGATTTTCGCGAAAAAAGGAAGTTTTGACTTTGCAAGCTTATAACTTCTAGAATACTTGCTCAATTGTTTTGTTTCTGGTGTCATTTTGTTCATAATTTATCTGCCTACAAGAGCCTAACTTCAATTTTTCGTTCATCATCCTAATATAGCGTGTAGAGAAGAAAGTCTTCTTGGTTGAGTCGTCGCATCTCTCATAGTACTGGGTTGGTGAGGGGGGAAGAACCAGGCGACATGTTCTCCGATTTTTTATTTACTGGCCGAGTACTTTCGCCCCTTCGGGCATCCTCAGGGCGATGTGGAACCTATGCCCGAAGGGGCGAAAGTACTCGGCCAGTAAATAAAAAATCGGAGAACATGTCGCCTGGTTCTTCTCCCCCTCACCAACCCGGTACTATGAGAAGAAAGTGTAACAAAAAACGTGATGCCGATTTTCACTTTTTTGAGGTTTTTCGAGCACCGTTCCCAACCACGTCGAGAAAAAAAATATGAACACTATTGCACTTGAAAGCACTTAGCTAGAGCATTCTAACGATGGTAAAAAATCAAGTTTAGGTGGCATAATAGGGGAGCAATCGATGTTTTAATGGACCTGTGTTTGAGACCTCATAACTTCCAAACGAAAACTGTTTTTCCATAGTTTTTAAACTTAAATTGTTCAAATTTGAGTCTAGTTTACGTGATCTAAATTTGGTATTGATTGGACTAAAAGTAGATACTTTTTAGGCCGTATTTCTAAAAAAATTGTCTCAAAATCACGTTTTTTGGACTATTTATGCTTGTAGAAAAAAAACTACGTTAGTTATAGCATTCTCGTTAGAAAATTTGAATTCAGCGTTAAATTTTGAATTCAGCGTTAAACATGGTTTTGAAGGCCAAATAACTCCATTTTAATGCACAAACGTTCGGCGAATTTCTGAAATTTTGTTCGGATTCTCTCATTCAGTGCGATTGCGGGTACGGTTGAGAAAATCATCACTCTATTATCGTTAGAGAAATAAAGAACGAGTGAATTGGTGCAATTCAGTAACCAGCAATGGTGTAGACAATTATTTGAGTTTTGAAAGGTGTATCAATGGGATCAAAGTATCCGGTATGTTGACCGAGAGACCCAAATCAGTGGATGGATTATTCCAAACGTTCAAACTCACTCTCAATCAACATAATAACATTGAAAATAGTTAGGTAATCATTATACTTTAGAACTTCAACGTTCAACGGACTTATGAATTGAGTTTGGACGGTTAGTAGTAAGTGACAAGAACACAATAATGAAAGCTTGGGAAAATTCTGTAAAGAGAGCCGTCCATAATTTATTTAAGTCACTAAAAAGAGAAAAATAAAAAAAAACTTTTAAAAAAAATAATAAAACCGACTTCAAAAAGTTTGTCTATAAAATACACTCTGAAAAGGAAAAAATAACAAAAATGTCCCAACTTCGTAGCAACTCATTCGCCTAATAATATAAAAATTACTATTTCTCATTTCCCAAATGATTAAAAGATTTTCCTTTCACCTCTGAATTGCCTCCAGATTGATCATCTTTTGGAGTCGGCGCCTCTGTGGCGAAATGACTACCCGATGGTTACAAATAAATATGAATTTACGATGAATTAGTAGGTGCCAGGTAATAAGTCTGGGTCTGGACGTGAAGATTCTTAGAGAAATCTGAAACGGTTTTTAGGAAAAGGCGTGAATAGTCATTTTCAAATCGATATTGTTAATTATCAGTTCTCATAATAGTGCTGATTTGCTCTGTTCAAGAATCGTGAAAACTCATGATATTTATATTCTTACTAATTCGGAATCTATAGGCTTCTCCAATACCTACAATATAAGAGAGGCGCCGACTCCAAAAGATGATCAATCTGGAGGCAATTCAGAGGTGAAAGGAAAATCTTTTAATCATTTGGGAAATGAGAAATAGTCATTTATATATTATTAGGGAAGGTGATCCGATCAATCAGAAAGTGGTCAGGTCAATACGAGTAGTAAAGTATTCCTTAAAATGTGTAGTTGGCTAATGAGTTGCTGCGAAGTTGGGACATTTTTGTTATTTTTTCCTTTTCAGAGTGTATTTTATAGACAAAGTTTTTGAAGTCTGTTTTATTATTTTTTTTTAAAGTTTTTTTTAATTATTATTAGCAAGTTGTGAAATGCATTGATGCTGAGCAATAGAATTTGACCCTAGAGTTACTTATTCATTAAGAATTGAAATAAGAGTTACTTAGAGTAGAATTTCACATTGTCTTGAAATAAATACTTTTCAAATTCATTTATTGTTTCCTACCGAGTTTTCTTTGGAAATCATGCAATTTGGCTCAATCCAAATAATCTGTAATTTTTCCTATCAACTACTGATTAGAAACAACGATTGAAATGCGTTTGAGAAGGATTTGTATAGAAATGAAAAGTTTCGAAGGCTGATGAATACAAATGGCAACTGCTGCTTTCAGGTTGTTACCAACCGTGAGACACAAGAGACACTCTTATGCACTGCTTACGTGTTTGAGGTGTCAACATCAGAACATGGAGCACAGCATCACATATACAGGCTAATCAAGGAATAATTTTGGACATCTAGGTTGAATTGGAACAATTAACAAATACAAAGTGTCAAGGAGTTAAATCTAAGAACGCCAGTGTAATGTGAAATTTCATCACAGTCTTCTTCCATCACCTCTCATCACCTTCTAATGTGGAGTGGACTTTTTCTTGAAGTGAATGACGTGAACCTGCCTGTTTGTTTGGCATTTTCCAACAATTTACTATACTCTATCAACAAGATTCATATCTGACTGTTTTCTCAAATAAATTGTGAAATTAAATGTAAACAATCACAATGGATCTTCGCGTTAAACACAAAATATTCGTGTACGTACGTATTAGGTTTAAGAATTAACAGTGCTTTGCACATTGTTGCTGATGTGTCGTCGTAATTTTGTCCCTAAACAACCTCGAAATGATTTTTATATTCGAATGTAAAATATTTTGACAAAGTGATATCTTTTGTAGGTCCAATGATTTTGTTAATGGTACAGCAGTCGAACAAGGAGTAATATGTTTGATGAATCTGATTCAAATGCTCAGCTTGTGGACCGTGCTGATAATCATCAGAACTGAATAGTTGAAGAGTTTTTTATGTTTGATAACTTTGTAGTAACTTTATAATTTCTCCATGGTGAATTTAGTCGAACAATTATCGGATATGAACTACTGTGTTAGTAAATGAAATGTACTTGAACAGCGCTAAAAATAAGAATAGATTATTTATGTAAAAAACGTACATGGGTTCTCAGGGCTCTTTCGAATTTGATCTCATAGAAGGCTATGTAGGTATACATAAACAGGAAAGAACAAGAGAACTATACTTGAGTTTCAGACTTTTAGCTGGGAGCATAGTTTCTTATAAGAGATTACATTCTAACCAGCTTTTTCACACAACTTTTAATAACGATTCATTCAATTACTCACCCAAAAATACAAATAAAATAACTGAAAATGCGTTTTACGAGGAGGTACTGCATGTGACCCCAATAATAAAAATCAAGCGATATTCAACTGTCATTTAGAAAAATTTTCAGTCCTACAGCGTTCAAATATATTTATTTTTGTGGTCTATAAAAATCAAAATGTAGCAAATGTGCAAATAACCCGAAAGTACTGCATGTGACCCACTTGATAAAAATCAGGCATCATTCAATCTTCAACCCCAACATTTTAAGACCTTGAACGTTCAAATACATTGAGTTTTGCGGCCTGTAAAAATCAAAATACAAAACATGCACCAGTGAAATTGTTTAAAAGGCTCATAACGTGGAGCCACTGTATGTGACCCAATATACAAAAAATCTGGTGTTTTCTGCTTGCCATAACAGACATTTCAAGCCCTCAAACGTAGAAAAATATTGACTCGCATGGCCTGTAAAAATCGAAACAGAAAAAACTTTGAACGCTTATACCTCGGAAGTACTGTGTGTTATTCAAAATCTGGAAAACCCCTAATTTTGCACGATCACTGGGAAAACATTCCCTTAAAATTTCATAGGGTTTCATCCATTTTTCAGGGAGATATGGCGATTTATGTCAGTTTGTGACCACAGACAGACGGACACATAGACACTTGTTCAGAAAGTGTTTCTGAGTATACAACTATGAAAATTTCTTCCATCAGGACTTCGGTTCCGAATTCGACTTTTCAGACAATCTCAATACTTCCATTTACTACGTAAACATGGAAGTAAAAATTAGCGTAAAATTAGAGTTCAAACTTGAAAACTTTCTGTGAGTAACCACCTAATCATCTGTGATTAGCAAACTTGAATTTTCCTTTTTTCACATTTGAAATCTTAACACATTCAGGTTCGGTTGCCGTCCCGGATCCGGGACGGCAACAATTCGCCAGCAGTGCGGCCGTCCCGGATCCGAGCCACCTTCTATTTTTCGTTCCCGCACCGATTATCGACTCCGTTTTTATCCTCAGGGGGGCTGAAGGGTCTCGGAAGTGTAAACGTATCCTCAGTTTTAATTTTCACAAATAATTATTAGCAGATAAAATGGTTTAAAATTAGCCGGTATTTAATGCAGGTTGGCTGGAATTTTTCCGATTTGCGATCTGCAGTGAATATGTTAAGTGATAATAGCACACGCTTAATGCAAAATTCAGAATGTTGAATGGTTAACAGTTTTGAAGCACGGTTCATTTGCTAGCATCGCGAGGTTCAAATTTGTACCAATTAAATTGGTATCTGTGTCAAACGATAAATCACTTCCTTCTGTATGTGTAAAAAATTTTAATCAATGTTTTCGTCATTCAACACACAGTGCCTATGTCTCCTCTGGAGTGAAATGTCTAAATCAATGCATTTACCAAACTTATAGTGTACCTAATTGCAAAATTCATCAAGCTTCTGCTTGATATAGTCTTGGATTTGCAATACAATGCAATATTAATAGCCCTGTAGTTTTGCAATTCACTAACACTTTCACAGTCAAGTCTCAGGAGCACATCTCTGACTATATTCAGTTGCCAAGGATATCCATAATGTAGAATTCGCATCAGAGATATAATATGACGAATTAGTTTTCTAACAACATTTTAGGCAATTTGAAAACTGAAAACTCTCTAAAAAGAAAATTAATGTCATTCAAATTTGAAAACATTTTTCTTTTCTATGTCTCTGTTTTGACCGTATTCAATGACTAGCAAAACTATTGTTTTGGTCAATATTACAACACAAAACGAGAAGTTGATGTACTTTGGTATAAGTACAAGCCTTTGGACACGGTTTTAAATCTCACAAAACATAATAAAACTGATTTTATCAAAAACTTTATCTTACAGCTTAACCTGCTCAGTGGTGGGAGATCAGTCTACATTCAGCATTTTCATGGTTGTGACAATGAATTGGTTCTTGGAAGCACCCCAAAACAGCTGAAGACTATGAAATTGAATTTTTCCTTCAACTTTCCTAAGAGCCTAGGTGCTCAATCGATCTCGCTGCCCTGCGTATTGGCGGATGATCTTGGCCAAATAAAACTATGAAAATGGAGAAAGAGTCACCGAATGGTTCTCTCCCTCAACACTGCAACAACTAGTAGATATATCATAAAACCGACGTACTGCCGTCTTTTTTCAAAAATGCTCTTGGGACATGAAATCAATCTGATGGAAAATATTATTAGGAAAGCTCACATCCGCACCCAATTGAATATGGGATAATTCACTACAGAAGACAATACACCATTTTTCATATCGTACAATTTGAAACGTCATTATTTTCAGGGTCCATATTTGGATTGGGATAAGTACCGTTTCCAACAGGAACAGAACATTACACGAATAAATTGGAATAAAAATTTACTGCTGACCTAATATTAAGAAATAGACAATAAAATTGTGCCACATACGCCATGATGACAATACTTAAAAATGGTTCTGCTATGGTCTCATTGCTGTAAATGCATTGTTTTAAAGACAAGAAGCTCGTTAGCAGAAAAATGTAAATATGTGCATATCAAAAATAGATCGTGAGTTTGTTTCATACCTACTATATACTTAATGTTTTATGATCTCTATTCATTCATAAGAATGTAATGCTTACATTATTTTTGTTTTCCCTCTCCTTCAGAATTATCCTCATATAATTTGAGTTCTGTGGCATACAGCATTGAAACTTGAATGAATTGAAACGTTTCTATATTGGCCCTAGTAAAGGTCAATGAAAATTAGCCATTATTCCGCATTGTAGACCGTAGAGAGTTTTTGCAAGCCTCATGGGTGATTATGAAGCTGGAACCTATGATGTCTAGTAACAATTTTCTCCGAAGTTTTTACCACTAAGAAATTGTCTAACTTCCAAATTAGATACTCTTACTTCCTACTACCTATAGACAATCTTGCTAAATTTTAATTGCCAATATAAACGCAGCATACCTTCAACATGTATTTTTTTTACAAATTACAGCGGGGATTTGTAAAATTCAGATGACATAATTATGTTTTGGGAATCCTGATGTGAACAAAAAGCTTCCCCTTCATCTGTTACAGTGTTCAATGGCATGTAAAAGCAAACCATGAAATATAAAGAAATGCCCACTTCAAAAGCAAAAAGAAAATAACACATTGGACCACTGGCAATGTAGTTCTGTTGTAATATTATACTGAGTAATATGGACTAAGATCCAGTTGTTAGATGGTCCAATTCAGGAAACCACCTTTTCACCATTTTGGCAACGCCCGTGGCCTAGCAAAAACGCTCTATTGCATACTTGGGAACTCAACAACTGTTGCTTGAAGCAAAATGGGATCTCGTTTAAAACATATTTCACTGTTGAATTAAAATGACATAATTGATTTTCTGAAACATTCATTTTTTTATGGATACCATTTTATTCAACCCAAATCCAAAGTACCGAAATGAACATTTCAGATATAAAACTAAAGCAAAACACCGGCTAACCATTCGGTAATGTTTGAATATTCCATCTGTCTGCTGCAAACAACGGTAGGTATAAAGAAAACATTGAAAAACTTCATTTACCTTTTCCTTCTCGTCGCATTTCTTGATGTCCGGGGGTTGTGAGGTGGAGAAAAACCAGGCGACTCATTCTCCAATTCGGGAATGGGCGAAAGTGCTCGGCCAGCTAATAAAGAATTGGAGAATGAGTCGCCTGGTTTTTCTCCACCTCACAACCCCCGGACAACTTCCTTTACGTTTGATTTGCTACTATTTTTGCCTAGAGTGAATCAGCTGATACTATTAACTCTGATGTTCAAACCAAAATATTAGTGCAATTAATTTCACCACACAAAGCGGATTAAATTAATTTTTTTTTATTTTAAAGGAAAAAGATTCAAAATGATCTCTACGGATTCCGTGAATGTGTACAGATAGATTGTATTAATGACCAAACATTGTTAAAATAAAAAAAGTTCTATGAGAAAAATCTCCAATTTCCCCTTTTGTTGCTTCATGACGCGAGGGTTCGAATACCCTACAAGACCAAGGTATTATAGTGTTAAATATTCCGTCATGCTCTATTTAAAAAAAAGAAGGGATTTAGCAGGACGAAATGGGGTTTCTGCTCCATGCAAGTCCGTTTCATTGCTCTGTTTCGTTCGTTCGTCTCATTGATCTAGCTAATGGGCTAGACTAATGGGGCTGTTCTATGGTCTGTTTTTTAGTCCTTTCTATTGGCCCTTTCATGTCAGTTATATCGGCCCATTTCATTGGTCGGTATTTCATAGGTCTTCAAAATCTTTTCATTCCGGACTATCAGCAGTTTCCAGACATTCCAGTCTCTCAGGGCATTCCAGGTTTTCCAAACTTTCCAGCCGTTTCAGACATTCCGAACAATTCCGGACTTTCCTGATATTCAGGCTATATGGGATATTCCGGACGTTCTGAACTTTCCAGATATTCTGGGCGAAAACAATCCCCAGATTCAAGAAGTGCTGGAAAAGGTACGCATGGGTATCTCTTTGAGACAGTGATACAAAATTTTCGTTCCAAGATAATGGCCACTAATGGCCAGTTGTTTTATTGGTCGAGTGCAAGGTCTAGTGATCTATAGGCTGGCCAAAAATAGCGCATAAAAGTAAATTTACCGATTTACTGGAGGAGGAATGAAGCGAAGAAAAAGAACAACATACGTTGAAACTGCAGAATATTTATAATTGAGCTTCATACCAAACATAGCCTGGAATTACAAATGCACATATTTTTCTCACAAATAACATTTAGATAACAGCAAAATATAAACGAGAACTTTGTGTGATAATTTTGAACGGATGGATAATTTCGTAAATTGTTCAGTGGCTCGCGGCATTTCCACCGCACACCGTTGAATGTTTGGTTCTTGATTTTCACGTGATTTCAACAAAAGGTTAACTAGTGATTCATTTAAAGCTACATATAATATCACATATAAAGGCTTCAGGTTAGGTAATACAATTTTTAAAAAAAATAGGAAAAAACTGACGATTCAGGGCAAGTTCAGGTATACATTAATCTAGCCAAGAGGAAAACTTTACAGCGGCTTAAGCAAGATTCCAACAATGACCGATTAGTTCTCCAGTCGAACAAGTTGGACGTTACATGAGATATGAAGAAATGAACAACTAGTTCTCCCACTTTTAAAAATTCAAGGAAGAAATGGTTTTTGAGGAGCGGTTTGGGTTTTTCTGGAGAGGGGGAAGGGGTTATTCGCTCAAATGTTTGATCATGAGGATGTTGAAAGGTATTCATAAAAAATGGTGAATCCCTTACAGCCACTCAGGGGGCAATTTGCACAAGGTATAGCGTGCAGTTCACTGATCCAGTCCCTGATCAAAAATTATGTGGGTTCATAACTTCAGGACCACATCAGTAAGTGGGAAGCAACAAGACTCCTTGAAATCGTTGAGTTGCCCTCAGAGTGAGGGATTCAATTGAGCTGTTTTCCTATGGCTCTGAATAGAAACGCGTGGTTGCTCTTTGAATTTTAGAAATAGCTGTGATGCGAAGATGCACAGCCACTTCAAGTTACACCAGCACAACATTGCTGTGTTTCAAATCCATCTCCAAATGACTGCGGAAGGAAGGGATTTGCAGTAACGCAGTTCAATAGTGGTGCTCCCATCGCAGTTTTATAGACCTGTGAGGAAGCTCACTTGAGCTTCCCAAATGAAAAAGCCTCCCCCTACTGGGTCTGTGGAAAGTTGCAGGAGCTTCATTAGAGACCTCTTAAACGTCAAAAGGTCGCAATCCAGTGCGCTTTGTCATACATATGCCCGTACTATTGTGGAAGAAAGTGGCTGTACAGTCACTGTATACTGCAACTAATTGAAGAGATTTTTACTACCAGAATTAGAGGATTAAATGAAAAGCTAGACACAGAGGAATCTGGTGCCAGCAGGATAGAGGTACATCTCTCACAGGACATGTTCTCTGATTTAACTATGGGACTACAATTCTTGGCCCTCTTGCAAGCTGCTGATTTTAAGGTTCCAGACTTCTTCCAGAGAGGTTACCTCAAGATTAAGGTCTTCTAAACTTGCCCTAGGAGGCTTGAAGGAGACGATTGAGGAGGAAATCCTAATTGATACCGGCATGCTGAGGAGAGTAATGGAATGCTTCTCTTTCAACTTTGGGAGGACTAGTTGCTGCAACACGTACCATCTATAGAAGAACTGGAGCTCTGCTCCATGCTAATTTTCACGGGGTTTGGATGAGTACGTCTTGGAAACGTTGGCCTTACCTTTCATTGTAGACTCAAATTTGCTCAAATTATCGTAAATTGGAACCTTAGGTTATGAGATGTCGAGTTTCTTTGGATACAAAGCAGCAAGAGGATCAAAACGTTTATATTTTTATATAAATATACTGCATATATTTCACGGGCTTGTTGTGTCAAGAGCTTGGCTTACAAATTGGCACTGAAGAAACCTCTATGGACTTGTTATAGTATTAGTGGAGCAGTCGAATGTCGATTTCCAACTTCCTGGAGCTTTGATGCTTCATAGTTCTAAGGTGATGTCATTTTCAGACTCTAAGAGCTGACCGTCACTGCTGGATGTCCAAGTTCGTTAGCTCAACTCTGTGGACCGTATTGGCTGGAAGTGAAGTTGTCCGAAGCTGCCAACCCTTTGGGATCCGAAAAGGAGGATTGAAACTGGATGATCCTGTCCTCCCTTTTTTTTTACGAACTTCGATAGTTACTGGCTCCAGCGAGTTTTATTGCAATCATCTCGTTCCCACGCGCCTGGTCAAGTATACTAGATTTGAATAAACTGCCACTCTTTCTGATGCCAAACGTCGCTGGAAACAGGAATAACAAAAGGAAAAGTAAGCGAAAGGAAGGATAAACTAAGGAAAGAAACTACACCTAACCTCGACCAGTTTTGATCGTCTCGAATCTTTGTAAAAAATCAATGAAGAAATGCTTTGAAGAAAATCGTCGACTAGTAACCGTAGGCTCCAAATTATGACATCTCGAGCAAATTCAAGTGCGTGATGGAAGGAAAGACTAACGTATTTAGAAAGTTCCTATCCAAAACTGGAATAGTTGTGAAGGTTGGCTTGCGAAAATTCCGAAGGATCTCTCAGAAATGCCCAGATACTCTGCAGGATATTAAATTATTAAAAGGAATTGCCGCAAATCATCTACAGGATTGAAATTCGTTTCAACAGTTGAACCATCTTCGAAAATCTTCTTTTCCTTCTCGTCGCATTTCTTGATGTCCGGGGGTTGTGAGGTGGAGAAAAACCAGGCGACTCATTCTCCAATTCTTTATTAGCTGGCCGAGCACTTTCGCCCATTCGGGCATCCTCAGGGCGACGTGGAGCCATATGTGGACCCTATGGCTCCACGTCGCCCTGAGGATGCCCGAATGGGCGAAAGTGCTCGGCCAGCTAATAAAGAATTGGAGAATGAGTCGCCTGGTTTTTCTCCACCTCACAACCCCCGGACATCTTCGAAAAGTTTCAAGTTTGTGGAAATCAACAACAATTATCGGCGCTTAAAATGTAATCGTAGAGAAATGTGTACATAGATCGGGTAAAAAAATTAGTTGAAAATGCTCAAATCGAAAAAGTTAGACAAGAAAGATCAACTGGATTCCAAAAACGACCGTAATGACCGGTTTCGATTTTTGACAATTCGCCCTTCTCCCTTTATTATGATTATTATTATTAAAAAGTGTCAAATCAATAAAGGAGAGAGTGATTAGTACAGCAGACCGAGAGGTATTCTACACCAGCTTGATACACTTAAGCAGAAATAAAATCTGACAAACATTTGTCAAGAAAAGTGCAATTATCAAGCTATAAAATTCTAGGAAAGCAGAATTCAACACTCAATGGTCTATGCTCAAAACAAAAAGCTTTGGTAAAAATCCATCATCCATCCCCGTATGGTACAATGGAGAATTCGCAAAGAAGTTTTTTCTAGTTCGAATGTGATCATCAGTATAACTATTTCATTTAAATCCCTAAAAACGGTGTTTCCAAATAAAATCAAAATGTAAAAAAAAAAAAAAAACAACCCAAAATAGTGAAAAATAGCTGCCTCAGAAACCAAGTCTTCGGGGCAAGAAAACTGCTGACATAGACAACAGGGATGGTATTTATGGATGTAATTTCAGGCTTAGAGCCATCAATCGGTTGTCCGTGTGGCATGTAATTTCAGAATAAAATTCTAAGCAAATTTGCTATTTGGAAAAAACGACAAATAACTTGCTATGTCATCGGATTACACGCACATTAGTACTTTCCATGTGAAAGAGATTAGGTGAATATATCACAATTAAATATTCATTGCTAAAGAAAAGATAAACGAACATGTTTTACGATATTGAGTACACAGCAGGCTAATATAAATAAAATAGGTTGATACGGCAATATATTCTCCTTACGAAAAAAAGTTTTCAGAGAAAACCAGCTTGAAGAACTTCTGCAAGGAATGCATAACGAGTAGACGTATGAATATAGAAAGGGACTACCTTTTAGGTATATAGGTAAACGAAAATCGTTCGAAAATTGTAGAGAATATTTATCACCTATTAAACACCAAGAAAATAGCTAGAGAAATGGAGAAGAATGAGTTATTTCACTTCTTTTTTTGACACGACTTTATCACACAATTGAGAGAAAATTCTTAATGGCATAAGTTATCACAAACGAGTTATAAATATTCAACTTCATCGTATTTTAGTAGGTACTGTAAATGGCGAAAAATTTCCTAAAATATATCAAACAACTTCGACTACGATATGTGAAGAATATAAAGTATTAATAAGCATGGCAGAATCTCTTGGAGCACCGTCGTCAACATGTTCATACACTTAGGTACATGTACATTTTATATAATTCAACTAGTGGAGTATACAAAAGCTCAGGCGATCGAATACAAGTACTGTTGTAGTATCTAATAGTCATTTGCAAACAAATACGAAAAGTAAATTGTCTCCATCGAAACTCGAATTTCTATTACGGCTATCGCGTTTTTTCTACGTCAATATGAATCACTTTCCTTTTATCACTGTTTCTATCTATTTAGCTTAACTACAACTTCATTCTAGATGAAGACTTTTTTAAACACTCCGATGGTCCCTAATCGACAGTCCAATGGCCGTTGTACCAATCAACTGCAAAGAAGTTTCAACAAAGCTTTTTGTATGAATATTTTTTCAACTAGTCTGTGCAATAACGAACTATAGTAACGGACACAAAATTAGGCAAATGGGCCTTTTGCCCCATTTAGTCCAAATGAATATAAGGCAGGAGTAGTTCAGCCGACAAATAGCAATAGGGGGCAACGTTGAACGCTCATTGTTGAGAGGTTGATCCTTCATAAAGTTGGGTTATTGGGCGAGAGCTGGCAACATCTCATTTATTTCAGACCCACCTCTACTATTGTTGACTCGACGTTAATGGAGAAAGAACAATAGTTCTAGCGGTCCACAACTGGTGGATATGTGCAAAATGGGTTTGCACCAACCTAACGCATCGTTTGATTTTTTTTCAAGCTTTTGATCAATATGGACCAAATACAATAATGACAGCTATACATCAATCATAATGTAGTTGCATTGCCACATTTTGTAGTTACTTTTGGTGGGTTACTCGTCTCTCAATTTTTTACAGTACTTTCACCCATTCGCGTAACGGCCCAACAGAAGGCTGTAGAAACCTAACTGAATCAAAATGGTTTGATGAGGTGCTCAGCAGAGGATTCCAAAATCGGAGAGCAAGTGCTGCTTCATTTTCCCAGGAGAGCCTTGCAGGAGTTCTGTGGAGCGCAACTTGTAGCGCTACCGAATGGATTCTACCTTGCGCTAACACTAGCAGGAGTTGGAATGTCGCGACTCCTCCACACATCTAAGCAATACCAGTTTTCCTTGTGGAAATAATCTCGGCAAGCTTAATTTCTTCAACAATCATTGAAAATAATAGAAAATAGATGCTGCGATGACACAATAAAGGAAAATATATATCAACCACCGGTTCAATGTGAGATCTAGACAGGAAGTAAACTGAATACCATGCCTAAATCCAAACAAAACCAACACAAAAACTTTAAACCATTGTCAAAAGTAATAAAAAACGGAGTGAAAAATAATAAGCAAGTACTTGTCCAATTCGTAAATCAAAATCAGACTGAGAAACTTCCTCAGATCCAAAAGGGAGCAGCAAAAAAATCCCGTTAGAAAACAACTAATACAAGTAGACTGCCAAGAGAAGAACAACATTTTTAGCATTTGATCTGGGATTCGAACTGAAGGCTTATTGTGCTGGAGTTTGATATGACATCCATTACTGCGGTAAGGAGTCTCAACATTCTTATTCTCGCCGGTGTTAGTTCAAGATAATATCTACCAGATAGCGCTACAAGGGGCGCTTCAGAGCACTCTTGCTAGACTCTCCTTATTTTCTCCTTCAACCAGTAGTGTCTTTCAACAAGTAGTTAACTACACTTGAGAAGCTACAACTATTTTTAACACTCACACTGAGCGAAAACGCACTTGTAGACAACTCTTGGTTAAAAAACGTAGTTAATGACCAGTTGGTTAACAACTGTCTCCAGTTATAGTTAACCTTTTAAACAATTACTTTCTGCATGAGCTACTTTATCCTGTAGTTTGCTATTTCAGAAGCTAACTGCTGCACAACTCTGCAAAAGAAAAGGAGCAGCTTTATCGCATAAACGATAACTTCCGTAGTCAGCAGTCGCAGTGAATGTAGTCCATTTAAATACAGATCGAACTCGGAAGAGTCCCGTAACTCTAGTAATGATCTAAATACCATTTATATTGAATCAATGTATCCTAGGAGAGCACGATTTTTCCTCATGATGAAGTCTCACTCGCATTTGTTGCTAACTAGGAAACATTAACACCTTTGGTGAGAAAATTGTTAAATCATTTCTACTGTTAGCTCCACTCATTTAATAAATGTCATAGTAATTTAAACCTGTTTCACCAAAAGAAAATAATAATGGAACAAAACAATGAGTAACGGGAGTGAGGATGTTGAATTTCTCACTTCGACTATCTTGGGCAAATGTAGAAAACTGCAATTGAAACCAATGAAAATTCAAAGTTGTAGTGCTTTTTGAACGCAAAATTAGATTGCGAATTCTAGATGGATATAGTAGGTCAAGTAGGTATCAAATAAGCAACAATCGTAAAGCGAGGAGGAGAGGAATCTAATTGAATGAAATACTCAAGCATAGCTCAAAAACATAGCTCGAGAAAAACCACCGGCTGGAAAAACCCCGACTTATATCACCAAAGCAAAACGACTGAAAATTTGAAATGTTGATTTCTAACTGTTTGGTCCAGCGAGTTCACGGTTTTTGAGGATTTTATTACCTCAAAAATATCAATGAACTAGCTCTGGAAGCGGTTATACAAGATGTCCTCTTTCGTTGGATGTATAACAAGTAGTAATCAAGTTGTAGAATGGTGGAGTTATAAACCCTTTGAGTGTTTAAAAAAAAAAAAGAAAAAACTAACTTAGGTTCACCTAATTTTGTTGAATTTCAACAAAAAGAAGTATGTAGGATGCAAATCGATCATTTTTATTCAATTTCAGTTCAGGTTATGTCAACGATATGACTCTATTGTCTATCCATTTCCCTGTTTAAATTTTCTTTCGTTTCGAGTTCAAATTTTAATTCTACGTCATATTTCTAATGAAGTGCCCAGCGCTTGGGTTCTTGTTTGATTCAAAATAATATTATATTATACAGTACCCACAACACACTTGCAATGATAATACAGCCAATAGAAGGTGAACTCCAAGTTTTTCAACGAGGAAAAAAGTCTATCTTTAACCGACGACTTCACTTTTATGAGTAAATCGAATTTTGACGTCAGCATACAATGCTCTTCAATAAGTCTAAAAATGAACTTTTCGCTAGGATGCACCGTTATGAGGTGACATGCAAAAAACTATAAAAATCCCAAAATGCGGAGGTTTTCTGGCTTCAAAGAGATCAGCCAGTTGCTATAACAGCTCTCTTAGAGTACATGTATTCAAAATTCACCTTCGAAGATTTGTTATCTCCAGCTATTGCACTTTCTCTCGTGGAAATAGAATGAACATTTTTATCAAAAGAAGAATTACGTCCGATCAAACAAGCATGAAATTGGATTGAGATGTCAATGTTCGCTATTAGGTAATAAAAGGAGGTGAAATTTATGTAAAATCATCGAGGTTAACGTTGGCCCAAAGATTTGCAACTCCTTTGAGTGCCGCTCAAAGGAGCAGCACTCAAAAACAACAGTGGGGGGTGGGGGGTGGGTCCTTTGAGTGGGGGGGGGGGTGTCGTGCTCGCTCAATAACATCAAACTGTGCTCAATATAATCAAAATGTGCACAATATCAGCTGTATCACAGAATTATAGATAATTTACACGATTGGAGCGTATGGGTGGCACATTACGAGGTTTGGACCATAGAAAGTTGAAGGAATATGAACTTGTAGACACGACGAATGGTTCAACATCGAGAATTCACTTATTAACACTTACAAACGGCTAAACTGGTCGAATGATCGGAGCGTTCAGGAATTAGAAACGACCGATCGGATCCGAAGTAGAATTACTTAGAGTATTTTTTTCAAATATCACATCGATAAAGAGGCAACTCACATAGAACATTTTTCCAGGCGCTGATCATTTGGAATTATCACGCCCATAATTTCAAGATAAAACACACACGTATTAAATCGGCGCTGATATATAATTGGAAAACTTATTTCAACACCAACGCAAATGCTAAAAACCATTTATATTTTGTGCGAACGAATACGACTATTTGTAAATCCATTTCAAAGCTCAAAATCCAATGATTGCGCTTCAAGGGTTCATTGAGACCTGTATGTGGCCTTCTCATTTTCAGATAAAATTTCTGACGAAACGATTATTGAGAAGAAAAAAATGCGTTTTAGTTAAAATATCTTGAGCATAACATACGTCGAAAATCGACAATAAGAAGTTGCCCATTCATGGAGAACGTATTATATCTAATCTATATAAATGGTTTACAATCAGTATTATTTTGTACAATACTAAGACAATACGAAGCTCGCCAAGAAGAATGTAAAGGTGACTTGTTTATAAGAAGAAAAAAAAAATTATGACAGCAATCTAATGAGAAACTTAGAGGTTTCGATTATGGGCTACGGTTGTCCAGTTTTCAAAAATGAGCAGCCCACCTTGTAGGAAAGTTTGTCAACTTTAATTTATTAAGCACAGGGTGGATATTTTGAAGGGGATACTTTAATAGATAACAGCAAAAGAGTGAAAAACCGTTTGAGATTTTTTTGCGTAGAGGGCCAATAACAAAATCGGATTCGGCACTTGAAAATAGAACCGGAAAAGTCTACAGTTTTGTACTGTAATGGCTCTGCCTGAAAGTTCGGCTTAGCAGAACATGACACGCTCAGCTTGATCTATAAATGATCACCATATTTGCCAATAAGCATTTCAAAAATCGAAACATTTCCACAACCGATCCGATATTCAAGTGAGGATGAAATGGAAATATTTCCATCAATATATTCAAATGAAATCTGTATTAGTGGAACAGTTAACTTCAGGTGAACCAATGTCATTTTTAAAACAGTTTTACTACCATTAGGCAACACTATACTTATCAATTGACATCTAGGTTTTGCCCTTCATTATTGATGATCAGAGTTGCAATTTAATATTTTAGCATTTTCAAAAAGAGCGTTCACGTTTGGTAAACAACACAATAATTTAATTTCGGTTCGGTTATCACGCTTTATGAATAAATATAGCCAAGGGAAACGTAGAAGTAAAAAATGTGACAATGACACAGTTAGAAGTGTTAAGTGTTAGAAGTGCTAAGTTAAGGATCAACGCGAATAGAAAATGTTTAGATGCGAATAGATGATCACAGCTCACTGGACATTAATTCATGACTAAGGAATCGTTGAGTATAATAACATGTGTTTTGTCAAATGACGAACTTGAAAATTGTCTTAGATCATTTTTCAACACGCCTATTTTTCCCTAAAATAGAAATTATGACAAAACACAACCGTTTCCTGATGTAAGTTACGTGCATAATAACGTATTTAGGGCTTTCAGTTACCATTATGCTGAACCAGCATACAAAGTTAATAAAACGGAGTCTCTACCCACAAGCAGTGGCCATTCCTTGCTAAAACTCAGTATGAGTCAATCTTCTTGCTGTTTAAAGAACAATTTTTTCTGGAAAAATTGAACGTTCCTTTTTTTAAAGTGAACTTAACTGCAGCAGCCAGTAGGACTCATCACGAATTAACCCAGAAAGTATTTGACTTTGTGCAAGATATCATGTAAGGTACTTCCAGAAAAACAATGATTCGTACGAGAATGCATGCCTTCAGAAAAGCAGGAGAATCCTCACAGTACCGTGTACTACCCACAGTGAGTAATAACTCACAATTTCAATACAATTTCAATTATTGCCCAACCCGGGGCAAAAAAAAATTTGATCGACCAATCCTACTAAGGGACCATCACCTCGGAGAAATTCGCCCTGTTCCTCAATTATCAAAAGATCCATCCTATTCCCTGAGAAACAGCCAAAACGCTATTTTCTCAATTCTATTTTCTAAGAGTTGTCCAGATATCACTGTGCCTGAACATCACAATCTCTGTCCTTCTCTAACTACCTGCACTCCCAGCCAAACTATGCCCAACCTTGCCTAGCTCATCGAAACTAAGAGACATTTCTTTTCTGTCATCTCCTTCACCGTCAGCATTATGAGCTCGAGGACCATTTCACATCACCTCTAACTCCACCTCGCTCTGGTCCCTTCATGACTCTAGAACAGAGAGGGAAGCACTTCAAGGTCCAGCTTGCAGGCTGTACAGCTGCAGTCTCTGTTGATAGGCTAAAACCACGTTCATGCTTGATTCAGGCGTTGCGGCAGAGTTCTTGCCCTGTTCAGCGCAACCCTCCACCGCCTTCTGTGTAAGGTCTCATTCTGGTCCGACAATCGACTGTACTATGTGTTTCAATGAGGGGGCAGTGATGGGCTGGCGTTTAAGTTCACATCTATCGGCGTGAATCTAGGACATCGAAATACATGTTGGTTGTGTGTTTGTTTGCTTTGTAGAGAACGTTCAATTTTTCCGGTTTGAATTTGGTTTTCACGTTCGAATTTCTCGTTTGTTTAGATAGTTTACCCAATAACAATTTTCCTAGAAACCTTTCTATAACGTATAATTATAGGGTTGGTTATAACTCCTAAATGGCAAACCCTGCATGAGTAGCCACAGATTTAGTACTCCAATTAAATTCTTGGCTGGTATCACTTATACTTATCTATGCGTTGTGAGCAACAGGTAGACCCTATTGTAAAAAATAAGTAGGTAGTGAATTGGGACAGAAAACTTTTCGTTCGATTCACTTTCTCATAAATCAACATAGGAGCGAACAGGTACTACAAGAAAAACATGGAACAGAAATCTGCAATGACATGAGGGTAAATAGTTTGCAACATTCTCCAACTCAATTCTCTCCTCAGAACAATAAAATGCTAGCGGACACTTTAAAAGGTTTTAACGTGGAACCTAATTTTGGGATTTTCAAGTAATACCATTTCGACTCTGTGAGAGGCTACGATAGAGTCTTCTACTTTCAGCATTTATACACAGAACCTTAGATTTATAGGGGGAATCATAGAAAAAAAAAACACATTCCACAAGAGCAAAGAAGAAATCCACCGATTATGACATAATAATAATCACAAATAGACATTTTTGTCATATTAAAGACTCTATTTTCCTCAAAGGCATCTAATATTAGAGCATAGTATGTTGAATGCATTGACACCAAACAATATTAAACTTTTTTTTCACGTTTTGTAGATGATTTGTTAACAATTAAACTAGAAAACGAAATTAAATTACAGCTATCCCACATTTAGAAAATGTGAGTCCATAGAAGTTTTCAGAATTCAAAACACTGCGCAATGTTGACCTAGCAGTTTTTTTTTTTTTTTTTTTTTTTTTTTTTTTTTTTTTTTTGAAACATGGAGTAGACTGTAGCAGCAGCGAAATAAAAGGAATCTGATTGGTGCAGATAAAAATCTGATAAAAGTAGTTTGATTGAGCAAAACAATGCAAAATGATTCCAACCAGGGCATTGACATCAAATGAATGGCTTTTCTTAAATCTTCTACATGGTTGGGTAAAACTTTTTAAAACTGGATTCGTATGATCTATCTCCACTACCATTGAAAATTGTCGCTCCTACATAATGATAATAATTTAAAAAATTCAAGCACTGCAAAAGAACAGGACTAAAATCCATTAAAATAAGTCAAAAAATGCTGCTTTTCCAGTAGCGGGAAGAAAAAAATTGAAACAAAGGAATTAGCAAATGAAAAATCATGCAAACCATAGCAACCAGCCCATATTGAAATCAATTTACATATAAGTAGGAAACAAAGGCGAGTATTCATCTATAGTAGGAACAGAATTGTCTATTTGAACCCATTAAACGGAAGAACAGGAGAAAGCAACGATTGTTTGGCATTGGAACATATTGTTGTTGAGATGAACTTATTCCCAATGAACTATAGGACGGATATGAGTTATTGTCGTAATCAAATGACACGGTGAAAGGGAAAATTTTGTTCTCCTCGGAAATGAAAAGAAATACAAATAATAAACTACTTCTAAGTTCTGTTGTTGAACGAAAACCGTTACAGCACTTAGTGCTGTCAAGATTTCCGTATTTCTTTTGTACATACGACAATACGAACACCAAATAATTGAAAAACGTTTCAAAATGAACAACTACTTGAATGATCGATGACACTCTTATTTCCATTGGACCATTTAAAAAAGAATCTACACTGGTACGAAACAGTTGGCGGTAAAAAAATGGCAACTGGGAACGGTAACAACTATACTTACTTTCAAATTGTTAGACTACAACTGTCACTAACTGATATCACATAACCCATCTTTGCATAGAATGTATAATTACAGAACATCACAAACTGGGAAAGCCCTTTTGAGTCGTAATGCCGACCGCTATATCAAAACTAAACTAAAACTGTTTGAAGTAATATAATTTCCAAACTTTTTCAATCAATCTGAGAGCAGTGATGGATAAAAAGCCTCACGTTCCATTCCTTTCAGAAATGGTCAGTTTAGCAGTACCAGTGAATCACTTCTTCACTGTTTTTGCTTGGGATGAAGATCCTTCTGTGACTGGAGCAAGTGCCTGGCTTGAAGTGGATGGCCTGATCAAGAAAAATTAACATAGGATTACTATATGTACGATAAACAGGGATATCACATAGAAATAAGGGGTGACAACTGCTTAAACAAAAACTAATTTTATCGTCTAAAAATGTGATTTTTTACATTGTATTCATTTATTTAAAGGAACGGGACAAGCCCAATTAATAAGCCCACATAAATGGTAGAATGCAATTAGAGTACAAAGAAAGCAGATCGGGGAGAAGACTGGGATAAGGATAGCTTTTGATCGCAAGAATGAAATGGTATCCAGCCCAGAGCAGCTTTACAGTCCGGGGGATACAGCACAGGGGTTGGCAGAGGAGATTATTGGTTGAGGAAAATGGTACGGGGAAGATTCCTAATAAAATTTAGTTGAGGGCCAGCTGGCAAGCAAAGGTGAATATAGAGTTTTTTTCACTATATAATTCAAAGTGAGGCAGACAAGTGATGTCCCCTAGTTTTTGGCAAGGAAACATCCGATAGGGTAGCAAAAAAACAGATTGCAGTGTGCACTTTGTCGAGGTAAAATCTTTCGCTTTCTTCAGATTTGCGCATCCACACCCAGTGCCATTTGAAGAATTTTCAAGAATAGAAAACGATTTTTATAGCCTGAATGGCTGTCATAAATGTTAGGTTTTTGTTTACAAAAATTCGCAAGAAAAGCCCTGATAACTAGGGGGCTTCTTACGTCGGTATGCAATAATATAATTCTTTGATGATGTTGGGAACATAGATCCACACTTCTTACTTCAATCGTTATATTTCTCTTCTGAACGTTTCGCCGACAGCTAAGGTGGCCTCTTCAGCTTATCTCCGTCAATCCATCATCTAGCCCATCCTCACCTCATCCATCTCCACCTCCTCCAACCCGTCATCATCATTCCAATCTGTGAAGTCATCATCCAATTCCACAAAACATAAAATATTTTCCACCCAATTCTCGAAAACCCGACTAGAAACCACCCACTATTACAATAATCTAAAATTAAAACTTTTTTCTCAAGATGCACAACAAAACGATAATCACAGAGGTCTGTGATTATCGTTTCGTTGTGCAATATAATAGATCTTGATTTTTATGTTAAAAAAGTTTTAATTTTAGATTATTGTAATAGTGGGTGGTTTCTAGTCGGGTTTTCGAGAATTGGGTGGAAAATATTTTATGTTTTGTGGAATTGGATGATGACTTCACAGATTGGAATGATGATGACGGGTTGGAGGAGGTGGAGATGGATGAGGTGAGGATGGGCTAGATGATGGATTGACGGAGATAAGCTGAAGAGGCCACCTTAGCTGTCGGCGAAACGTTCAGAAGAGAAATATAACGATTGAAGTAAGAAGTGTGGATCTATGTTCCCAACATCATCAAAGAAAAATGGAGATCCTGGATATTAACCGAAGAATAATATAATTTACGGAAAAATCTTGTATTTTTTTTTTTTTTTTTTTTGGACCACTAAATAGCTCATTTTGACACAGCCCACTGCTCTGCTCTAGTTGCCAACAAATGAGCCTTGCAGAGCAGGAGTTTTCAGCAAAAAAACCTATTTTGGTTTATTAATAAATAATAAACTATTGTTATTGCCCAGGAAAAAAACTCTTCAAACCCCTTCAAAATTTGATGTTTTATGTTTTAAAGCAAGTAGAATCCCAATATCCCATTTTAAAAACTCTGTCCATCAAAATGAGCAAATAACAAAGCTTGGTTACTTTCTGGTTTGAACCAGTGTAACAACTGGAAATTGAGCCACTACATGGACACAATGAGATCATTCCCATGTCATTAACTACAAAGCAGCTCCCATTAGAAAGTACAACATTCTGGAACATCCTGTAAGAGGTATCTTTGAAAAGTAAGTGTGGTACTCAAGTTTTTCCAGTTTTTGACAAACAATTACAGGTCATTTTTTCACATAGTCATCCTTGGTGTAGGATATTCCCACCAGATGCTTCGTCCACTTCTCAAGCTCGTTTTTCAACTCCTGATTAATATTTTTTTTAAAATATCCTTGCTAGGTGAATCTTTAAGAAGGTAAACTGGTGACGATCCATAGGCACTGAATTCACGGAATGGTTCAGAACATCTTAGCCAAAAGACAGTGTCTTAAGGTGCTTACAGACCAAATGCTAGTGAAAACAAATGTTATTAACATAAGATGTTGATAACAATAATGTTAGTAACAAAATGAGATGATCTAGAAAATATGTTATCAACATTGTTGGCAACAATGTCGTCAACTTTTTTGTTGCCAACAATTCTTTCATCTGTTTTATTTGGGTCTAGTTATCTAACAATGTTATCCACAATGTTAGTGACATTTTTAAAGTAACATTTATTGTAAACAAGTACTCTGCGACGTTTCGCCTCTATAGGGCCAATTATTGAAACCCTACGATTTTCTCTTTTGTTTTCTGGCACCATTTGTACCGTCGCAAAAACAATGTTTCGTCATGAAACAAATTGTTAAATTCTCCAAAAATAAAACAATTCTTGTGGTTGGGAAAATTACGCAAATTACCAAATTAAAATCTTTATTTTCCAATCACAATTTAAAACCAAAAATAAAAGAATAAGAGACTTCCTCGGAGAAA
Organism: Tupiocoris notatus; assembly: GCA_037159825.1. Taxonomy (NCBI): domain Eukaryota; kingdom Metazoa; phylum Arthropoda; class Insecta; order Hemiptera; family Miridae; genus Tupiocoris; species Tupiocoris notatus. Next base: position 2,249,632 of record JASJUZ010000015.1, on the reverse strand, counting down.
TAGCTTTCGATTTGTTTTTTTTTTTTTTTTTTTTTTTTTTTTTTTTTTTTTTTTTTATTACCGGTTAGAAGGGGAGGGGGGGTGGAAATTTGGTGCACGCGAGTCCTCGGGGGGTGGCGTTTTTCTTTCCTTTGCCGCCGGTGACCATCGGCCGTTGATGAAAGGCTGGTCCCGTTTTTCTCCCGTGTATACTCGAATGCGCCGAGTGTGAGCGAGCGGCAACGAGGTTAGCTTGAGCGCAACTGACTCTCTGACCACCTAACCCGCTCGGCGATATCTCGTTATCGTTCGCGTCCACCTGTCCCGTCCCGACACGACACGATCCTGTCGTGTCGGAGTCATGCGGCGATTCCATCGACGTCCTTATCGTCGCATCGACTCACCGATCACTTTCCACGCATCACTCTTCTTTTGCTTGTCCTTGTACTGCGGCACTTGTACGTCCCATAAACATCTCTGCTTCTAATATTCTTCAATAAGCTTGATTATATCATCTCTTTCCCAATTCATTATGAAACACTCACGTCAACAATACCCTGAGTCCCTCACAAGACCGCACAAGACACAACAAATGCCGGATGGCGGATGTTACGATGTTATCGCTCATGGCTCGATAACAAAACTCACTGTCGCCAACAATGTTACAAACACTGTTGACGGAAAAAATAACAATGTTACAGAAATTGTTGCCAACAATGTTTCCAATAACATTTCGGGGGAGGAATTGTTATCAACAGTTTTCAAGTGCAGTAACAATGTTATTAACAATTCCTCGCCCGATGCTGATAACATTTGTTGCCAACAACGTTACGTTCGGTGTGAACGGAAAGTTACTGAAAAATGCTAGTAACAATGTTTTCAACAATGTTATCGTCCGGTCTGTAAGCACCTTTAGACCACTGCTCCGAGCACTTGGTGGGATCCCAGATTGACATTTTTCACAGAAACAAACCGTACAACTTAAGTTAATTTATTAACAAGATTTGCTTGAGCTCATTTCGTAAAGGAATCTCTCTCAATCAGGGTTCCCAACCAGGGAAAAAATAAATCCCAAACCACCTTCATGCCTACAATTTATATTCATTTTGGTACCTATCCACTTTCGATGAACAAAATTTTAATGGCTTCAAAAAGCCTAGAGGAAGGGATAAGGGTATTTGCGATCCGTGTCAAATTGTCGAGTCGACAACGTCGCTTTATTGAAACGCAGAAATTGATAATCGACACTAACACAATTTGTTCCTTCAATGTCAATACTATGCTTACCGAGAACAAGATGAAAGTGTCACAAAAATCACATGATTGGATACAGTTTCCATAGAGTTTCAACACGATGAATTGAATTCTTAAAATTAGTGCATTGGAAATTCCTCATGCACGGCTCGCTTGTCAACGAACTCAATAGCAGACACAGACCATGAATAGCACTCATTAGGACACTTATGACTTACAAGTTGTTGAACCAGTTACATGATCCTGGAGCCGAATGTGACCTTCCGGTGCAGTACAGTCTCCTTAGCCTTGTGTCAATGTTGAAAGGATTCTAAAGCCCGAAACAACGAAAACAATTAGAGCACCTGGCATTGAACAGGAAACTTCAGTCAGAAAAATGTGATTCAACTTGCAACACTCAGGTGGCAATATGATAATCCGAAATATTTCATTATTTCGATTTTTTTTTCAAGAAAAATTGAACATTATCTCGTTATTACCTGAAATGAATGTTTCTTCAACATAGCTTTGATCAGAATCAACGTGTCTAGTTTCGGTATGGAAGTGACAACATCCCTTATTTCCTCTTCCGTGACTTCTACCAACTGACAGTTTTCACTTTCCGTTGGCAATGGAAATTTACCATTCTTTGTAACCCATTTGTGTAACTAAAGACAAATAGAAATTAGCTGCTGCAATCGCTGGCACGCACAAAAAAAAAAAAAGAGTTTTTGTGATCGCATTTCTGACTATGGTTAAAATAAAATACTACTCACTTTTATCTTATCCAACGTAATCCTCTTGGTTGGATCTTTTTCCAGCATCTTTGTAATCAAGTCTTTCAAGTCATCGGAAATATTGGGAGACTTAGGAAAGATGAGAGGCGAATTTCTTATGTTGTGGTACAAGGCAGGTATACTTCCACCGTCGAACGGTGTCCGCCCATAGACAAAGCTGAATAGGGTTACACCTAACGACCAAATGTCGTAAGCCTGAAACCATAGACAAATGATTCATTTAGATACATTTTGCATCCACCGTGGAATAGAAGAACAACTCAAAAACTACCATTTATGAGTTAGCACCAGTGTCGGATAGCTGGAGTGCTGTATTGCGGATAGGAAACAGGCTACAGTTGCTGAAAATGAATCATCATGCTTTCTTTTATCAGCCCACTCACATTCCTACAATTGAAAGAAGTAGGCTAGCGTCAGAGGGTGGGTTGGGGAAACTTCTGACTCACTCTGGCAAGATGGTCTAGGCCAGGGGTGCTCAAACGGTCGATTGCGATCGACTAGTCAATTGCGAGTGCTTTTTGAGTCGATCTCGAGAAAAAAATATAGAACTATTTACAGAATTTGTTTAAATAGATAGGTCACTAGAACAAAATAAATGAATAAACTACTAACATTTGTTCGATCCGCAATTAGACCAGAATAACACCTTCATCACTTTCTTTGATCGACATAACCTTTTACTAGTGGCAAAAGGCGGCTTTATCAGAGGAACGTGCGGTACTTGTCAAAGAAAAGCCGCGTCTTTGATTCCTGATGATGTTTCTAGTCCATTCAAGGAATGAGGTGTAAGCAGGTAACTAAGCGATTCCTTCAGAAACTTGTTTAGGGGGCTTAGGTTGTTTACATACCATAAGTCCTGACTCCTAGGTGATGAGCGGGGGAGGAGGGGGGGGGGTTAAATGTACAAATTTTGGGCCTCTCAGAGTCGATCAATCGAAGTCTAACAATATTGATGTAGATCGCCAACAGTTCAAGTTTGAGCACCCCTGGTCTAGGCCTTCTGATCAGGTCTGTGTTTATCGGGAGCCCACCACACACAGCCTGAACCTTATAGAGCAGGAGGCATTTTTTGCGCCCCCACTTGCAATTTATTGTCGGATAGTGAGTGGGCAGCCTTAAGCTAAAGACCGGCGACCCCCAGGGAGCTGTTTTTGTTCCAGTTTAGTTTTCTTTGTAAGTCAACTGTATGAGTGAAGCATCATTATTTACCTTTACTCAATTACCCACTTTCTTTCTGAATGTTTCAAATACTTTTCAGAAGAGTACCCAAACAATAGTTTTTTTCAGAGGGGGTTATGACTGTAAAATTATGTTTAAATTGCTAAAAAAAAAAAAAAAAAGATGCAGCCATCACTCCGTTTTGTTGTAGATATTTTTTTCTATTTAATTAGAGCATACCTTGCCGCTGAAATGGGTTGTAGCTGATATAGCTTCGGGAGCAGTGAACGCTGGAGTCCCCGCAGAATTATTTAGACAGGCGTCAATGCCATCAAATTCATTGCATACGCTTAGATCAGCAATTTGGACATGACCGTTCTCTCCAAGGAGTAAATTAGACGGCTTTATATCACGATGGATAATACGCTGAAAGTGTACTGTGAAATAGAAACATTCAACCATTGTAACAATGAGTTTCAGCCCAATTTTGCCGAAATCTTAGACCGTATTATATTTACTTACAATATTCCAAACCGAGAACGACGTCTCTGAAGTACTCCCATGCCTGATCTTCGCTCAATGGTGTGTCACTCGGTAGATGTAGAACTTCTCCACGCTTTACAAGCTCAAAAACTGGAAGAAACATTTCAAGAATCAATAAATTATCATTAAAACGTTAATTCTAAGCAGGGGGCCCACCCGTGGTGTAGTGGTATGGAGCGTTAGCTCTCTACACGGTGGTGCCGGGTTCGAATCCGGCTGGGGTCAAACTCATGTTTGGCCTGACCCTTCGTCCTCCACACTCAGGGGGTGAGGCAATGAGTAGCCACGAGCGAAATCGTCAGAACTAGTTGTGCAGAATCGATTGATAATCTTCTGATTCCCCTATGGGAACGGCTTCGGTTCATACATTAGGTGTATTTTGAATCACCCTGTATTCCAAATTAACACAACAGACCATAATTGAACAGTAGAATAAATAAACATTCACAATTATTGGTCATAGACGACATGGAATAATCACTGATATGATATCTTGGGAGAAACAATCTATCAATACCGCAATTTATTGACCCTTAATACTGAAGACAATAAATGAGAAATCAATTCTAAATTTGATGTCCAGGAGGTGTGAGGGGGAGAAAACTAGGCGACTCATTCTCCAATTCTTTATTTGCTGGCCGAGCACTTTCGCCAGTTCGGGAATCTTCAGGGCGACATGGAGCCATAGGGTCCATTCTAGGGCTGTGGGCCTTATGGCTCCATGACGCCCTGAAGATGCCCGAACTGGCGAAAGTGCTTGGCCAGCATATAAAGAATCAGAGAATGAGTCGCCTGGTTTTCCCCCTCGCACCTCCTGGACATCTAAGAATACGACGACAAGGAAAAGATGCTCAATATACAAGAACAAGTATTGTATTCTGTAATGGATTAACACATCGACACTTACCCATATAGAGATTGTCTTCAACCGGATCATCCAACACCTCCACCAACTTCACTATGTTCGAATGATGCAGTTTTTTCAGCACGGCCACCTCACGATAGATCCTCTCCAAAGGGTTGACACCTTTTCTATTCTGGTTTTGCACGCCTAGAAACAAGGGAACTTTCGTAACTGAATGCACTTGTCAAACTAGCAACGCATTTTGAGAAAATGCTCATATTAAATTGTCAAAGCTACGAATATCTGACAATTGGCAACTTACCAAATACACCAGCTTTTCTCAATAGTTTTTTCTTCGAGAGAATTTTCATTGCCTGAAAGGAATTTTAGACACATCTGGATCAGTACAATGAGACTTGAGGTAGGCAGTAAGTAAAAATCATAACAATTAAATTCATAAATGCGAAGTAAAAAATTATGAACATTATATTAATGACATAGAATACATAAAATAAAAAAACTTACATAGTGAGTATCGTCTTCTTCATTATAAGCAAGTTTAACAAGACCGTATGATCCCTAAACAAAAAATAGGGAATACACTGGTAATAAACCATTTAGGAGCAAGGTTCAACAAACTGAACCAATTAATGATAATACAGCACACAGTACTATTTTGTTCCAGTGGGAAAATAGCCAGTTCATATAATTTATTGATAAATCTATGCTAAGGGAGATCAATAAAGTAATTTATTCATTCGTAATCAAATGAGGAGAATTGGGTATGGGGATAACTATATCGAATAATCTATATTTCCAAAAACTTCCCAGAAAAAAACCAGTGATGTGCATAGATCACACAGTACTTCCATGTTTCAGTTGGTAACTGGAATAACCAATTATACAATCAAGAAGCTCCTTCTAAGGGTGCAATGTTATTACCCTACAACTATTATTGAAAAACTAGCTAGGAGAACCTAAAAATAGAAAAACTCACCAATCAGGTTAGTAATGCGGAAGTGCAGTATGTGAGCCTAACATAACTATTCAAGCCAAGTTTTGTAAAATGGGATAATTTCTATGAACCTCCAGCATCAAGGATAATGATTTTTTCAAGGCCTCTCAAAATTTAAAGACTCAATAAATAGCATAAGGTGGAAGTACAGTGTGTGATCCAATAGATTACATAACAAGTTTTGTGAAATGGAGTCATCTTTAAAGCAAGCAGACCCAAATATACAAAACTGCACAAATAACATGACCGAAAATGCGAATTATGAGGAAGTATGGCGTGTGACACCAATAATAAAAAATTAACTAACATTCAGCTGACATAAAGAAACATTTCTCGTCCCCCAGCATTTAAATATAATTATTTTTTCCGTCTGGAAAAATCAAAATATTTTCAAGATGCGTATAACAAGGAAGTACTGTATGTGATTCACTTGATAAGAGTGTGACTACATTCAATTGCCGTTCAAAGCATTTCAAGACTTTGAGCGTTCAAATATATTGATTTTTGCAGCTCGTAAAATCAAAATACAAAATACGCATCACTGAAATCGTGAAAAAAAAATCAGAATGTGGAGGTACGGTGTGTGAACCAATATACAAAAAATCGACCATCATCTGCTTGCCATATTAATCATTTCAAGACCACAAACGTTTAAGAATATTGACTCTTCTAGCCTGTGGGTTTGTGAGTGTTTGGAGCTATAAAAATCGTTCTATACTCGTTGGAATAGTCGTCAAACACTCTCCTCAGCTGTACGGTTAGGCGGTTAAAAAAGCTGTTAATGTGAAAATTAAGAAAAAGAGAAATGATTGAAATCACCATAGAACGGAATTTTCCCCTATAGTTACCAATCTGTTTCGGAACGTTCACAAATGTTCGGAAAGTTACTAACTTAAATGGATGGTCGTCTTATATCATTATTGAAGCAAAGGACTAATATACCACTGCACAACCATTTGCAGTGTTTTTTGAAAGTTGGATTCTCAATTAGAAATCAATTGTTTCAAGTATTGCAATCATCGAAGGTGAAGAAGTTAGATAACACAACACTAGAGCAAAAATAAAATTCCCTAGTTAATATTACCTATGTAAACTTACTTGACCAATTGAATCCAACAACCGGTACTGGTTCAACTGGAGAAACGTTCCCGACTTATCGATGCTGACACGGCGGCTCTCCTTGAGGGGGACTTTTCGTCGCACAGCCCTCGGCGAGGAGTATGGTGAATATGGCACATTCGGGTAAATTACACGTTTGGTTTTGTCGCTGAGCGAAATTCCTGACGCACCTTCGGACACATCGTCTACGGAAGACGATTGAACACTCGTCGAATGTTCGAGACGAGCCCGTTGTCTGTCCATGAGTTTTTTGGGCTTAACTTCACACGGGCTATCTTCATTACTCCTGTCAACCGACAATAAACAAATTTAACAACAGGAAATAAAATTGGAAACTTTTTCATACATGTTAACGCACAATAGAAGGAGTGTTGAAACAATTTTCACTCACTCTATCCCATTAATGCACAATCCCATCAAGATTTGTTCCTGCAGTGCACTCCCCATATTGTAATCGAGTCAAGTATATTTTGCCTCTCATGCGATGCTCTGATCATGGTCTAATTGCTCAGGTGCCAGATCAATTGAGGAACATTATTTGTCAAAGGAGGTAGGAACACTGGAAATAAATAAAGGCGAAATTTTAATCAAAAAGCTACTTAGAAAGTAAGGTTTCTAATCCTGAGGGGATTAAGGGGATTAAAATCTGAGTAACTGCCAGCAAATTGCATTCTAAAATATAAATAACCTATGAGGATATGAAGAGACAGAGTTTTACTAATAGTTTACCAGTCTGTTTTTAGGGGAACACTCAGCTAAATGCGAGAAAACGAAAGCGCTGATTCACCAGAGAAGCATCTATCAGATATATCTTCATATCTGACAGTGTAATCAAGATTTAAGTTACATCATGGGTAGGCCCGAGCTTCTACTGAAAATTGAGTCGATTTTTTTTCACCAAATGACGCTTTTCTGGTCAAGGCAATCCGCACTGAGACTGTATAAAGAGGTCTGTTTGATAACCTGATTTCATGTTACATCATTTCGAAGAATCCCACTCAGATCAGGGGACCACGTTTGGAACAGCTATATTTCAAGGACTACTAGAACTGTTAAATATTAAGGGTTACCCAACTAGAGCCATGGGTAAGTAGAGTGTTTTAATAGAACAATGTCGGACTTAAAAACCAGAAAGATTGGGTTTTGCGGCTTCCGAGCATTCTTCTTTTGTACAAAGGATTTGAACACTCTAGTACGGGGGTAACTACTGTCAAATCGGTATTCGACTGCGATATCTAACTCCTAATCCTAGTGCATCTCTAGGCAGTACAAAACAGAGTGACACCAACTCAAGAAGGGAGGGCTCTGGAGCTACAATAACACCCAATCAGTGCCCACATCATCGCAAGAGATGGTCTAAAGCAAGTAGCTGAACAAAGTGAAACGCATTATGACGGTCGGTACAAGTCTGTAAGGTCCCTCAACTCGAACGTTTGGCACTACTGTCCTTGGCCGAAAGGATAGCCAAACTAGAAGTGAATTGAGAGAGTTCCAGCTGACTTGTTTCGACCTTTTATTTGGCACTGAAATCTCCCCCCATACCATTACATGTTGAGGATACCAAAAATTTGAATTGTGAACAATAATAAAATGTGATGAATAAACAAGTGAAGAAAAGCGATGAAGGACAAGAATAATAATAATTTTTGTAATCTCAAAGTTTGATAAGAATGATAGGCCTCATCTTGCAGTCGAATCGCCACGGAGAACCCTTCATTGGACCCTGCCCTATGTCCGGGTCATCTTAATCAAAAGCACAAGTGTACACTTGTATACGTGTGACAAAATGTCGCAACCAGCGTCAGGAGTTTCTCCACCGAGAACCCATTTGCTCACTGGACGGAATTGTGAGACTTGATTGCCACAGCAGTCACGAAACTTCGAATATATTTATTTCCACTTGAAAGTTCATGCCGCGAGTAACTGGGTCTGTATTAATTGTTTAACAATGAAATTGAGGCAAACCCTTGCCAAACCAAATCATTGCCTACCAAATTGCAAAAAGGAGTGATAGATGAGTTGACTAAATCGACGGATTGAATCGGAGTTTTTTCCACAGTTGTAAATTTTCAGTTGGAAGATGCACAGAAGTTACAAAATTTAATTTGGATGTCTGCAGTTCAATTTGAACTTCTTATGGATCTTGTGAAACACCGGATAGTGGAGCAAGACACAAAGTTTCTTGATACAATTGCCCTCCAAGAAAAAATTACTTAAGTTTCCAATCTACAAGCATGGACTGAAGACCAAGTTGCAGAAACAGGAAAAATGGCGGAAAGGAGGAAGAGTGGGGATCATTTTACCGGAGCATTGAGCGACTAAATTGGGAGGAATCTACTAAGTAGTATGCATGCGAAAAATTATTGACTAAGCCAACAGCGGAATTGGCTCACAGAGAAATTCGCGGCCTTCAGAGAGCGAGTATGGTGAGACTGGTACCAAATAGAATCGAGACAATGAAATTAGTATCAAGCGATTAAAAATCGAACAATGCGTCATTATGCGACGAGGATTGTAAAATATTGAGAAAATCGCGAGCACCCACGCGAAAAATGCCGTTATTTTATTACGATTCAGTTCAATTTCGTCCATCGTCAGGCGCTGACGGTTAAAATGAACAATTTTCGAAAAATTTCGACCCGCGACCCGATTCATCCGAGCAGAAGTGCGACTAATAGCGCAATTCGCACTGATAAAGGAGAATATATTTTTTTATCCGCCGGATTTCAATCAAATCTGTCTCATTTGTATAAATCTGCCGTACCTAAATAGTTGGAGAGTTGAACTTTTTCGCGCTCGAGTTGAAAAGCCGCCAGTTCGTAATTGCGAATATTTTCGCGCATAATGACAAGATTAATCTTATGATTCGATCAAGACGGACAACAGGCGATGACAGAAAAAAAAACATCGCTAATCAAGGTTTGTCGTGTAGAAGAAAGGCAGCGCAGACTTCGCGAAAAAAATACGAATTTCAACGAGAATCGAGAAAAAATGAATAGCGGAGCTATAATATAAAAACGGTTCACTTTTTTAAAAATAAAATACGCTCCACGAAGGAACAATAACACAATCGGAAAGATGGGATGAATTGAAAATTATTCAAATTAAATGCGCGTTTACGATACCTACGCATGAAAACGGAACGGATGGAATTCGATGTCACGTTACCTTGGCGAGAGAGGACTGCGAAATGTTGAATCGCAGGAAGACTCGAGGCGATGAAAAATGCGAAAAGAAAAACAAAACTGGCTAGGTTCACAATAATTAGTTACAACGATAATTGTATGACGTAGATCGCGGCTAATTAATGGCGCGCGTGAAGAGATGGAAACGATTTGTTGTGTTGTGCTCGACGAATTGTAAATAAACTATTATGATAACACCGATTGATAACGTGCGCACGATCGGCGAGCGAGGAGTTTTAAGTGATCGCGCCAAGCGGCCGCTTTCGTAACTAATCGACCCGAGCTCAACTAAACTCTTCCGTTTCTATCCACGTGGGATAAGAAGACGCGAGAGATCGTCAAAACGTTCCGCTAGCAGCGAGCTAGTATTTCCTACGTTTTTGGTTTATTATTCAATAATAAACCATTGTAATCGCCCAAGAAAAAAAAAAATTTATAACCCCCCCTCAAAACTTGATGTTTTACGTTTCAAGGCATGTAGAATCCGAATATCCAATAAAAAAAATTCTGTCTGTCCGCCGTACGCCGTACGCCGTACGCCGTACGCCGTACGCCGTTAGCAGTTTTCCGGCCAAACTATCATAGCGAAATTCTTGAAATTTTCACCAAAAATCAATCTCGGTCCTACGACGGCACAGTTCTTGAACCAACTTGCTAGCTCAATTTTAAGGGTATTTTTGGGGGGTTTTGAGGGGGAGAAAATTCATATTTTCCAAGGTTTTTCAGAAAGTTGTGTACGTGGTATCAAATTATATAGATTTTTGGACGCTGAATCGAATGAGACCATCGCCGGGTCGATAGCTTTATTGGTTCTCGAGTTATCGCAGCTTTTGTGCCAAATTTGGGAGATTTTTAGAAATTTGACATGAGGGTATAACTCGAGAGTTCTTGGAGCTATAAAAATCGTTCTATACTCATTGGAATCGTCGACAAACACTCTCTCCAGCAGTACTGTTAGGCAAAAAATTTAGTTTTTAATTAGGAAATTGAGAAAAATAAAATTTATTAAAATTACAATAGTTGCTACGGAATTTTCCTCGATAGTTACCGATCTGTTTTTCGGTTGAAACGTTTACACATGTTCTGAATAATTACTATCATAAATGGATAGGATTCTGAAATTATTATAATAATAAACCACTGTACAATCATTTGCAGCGTTTTTTTCGACAAAGGTGCCTTTGGTACCGATTAACTTATAGATTTTTAGACGCTGAATCGAATGAGATCATAACAGAGTCGATAGCTTTTATGTTCTCAAGTTATGTTGGCTTTTTTGCTGAATTTCGAGATTATGTGATTAACTCAAAAGCTCAAAGGGCTATGTATAAAGACCTTACTATACCCATTGAAATGCTCGTCGAACTCTCTAAAGCAGTGCCGTTAGGCGAATAATTTATCAGACAGACACTCAAGAAGAACATGAGAAGTCATCAGAAGTCAGAAGTCAGTCATTGGAAGTTGAAAAACATAACAACGGTGTTGTACTAAAACTGGAAAAACTATAAGTTCTCGTCAAATTTCCTTCGTTTTGACGTCAAATTCGGGTTTAGCGTTAAATTTCCTAAAATAAGAGCTCTTGAAAACGCTTAAAAACAAAAGTTTCATTTCTCACCCTAACCGATACCAGCGGAGCTCGAAATCCGGCCGGCGAAAAACTCGATTTACGGAAAATAATTTCTCTGGCTCTGTTTACATTTTTTTCGCCAACTTTTTTGCTATGTACGTGTCTAAGTCGTTCGAATGAAGACTTCTGCATAATAAAACAATTGATTCGCATGAATTTTGACCTCAAAAAGCACGGTTTAAGGTCGATTTTTGAGAGTTTAAAACCCGTTTTTTTTTGCACCATTTGCAGATTTTTCCGAGACTTGAAAAAAAAATCACGAAAATAGGTACATCTTGGTAAGATAAATTTTTCCTGAAAATTTCAGATTTTTATTGTATCGAGAAAGGAGTAAAAAATCGTTCACTGATCGGTAACCGTTGAAAAATTGATAGGTAGGTACCTTACATTGGAGAAATGTGGACAGTTGGATTACCTACCTACCTATCTTTTGGTCTATTCAAACATCTGAATTGACGATTTTTTGTTAAAGTTATCCACTGTGCAAGTTAAAAATCTTGGAAAATGCAAAAGTTGAAACGTCTACCTCGGCTAAAACTTATCGCAAGTTGCGAACCCAATATTTTATGACACGAAGTACATGAAAACACCTCCACTTACATAACAAATTATAGCAACTATTAATATTAATAACTATGAATTCCCACTCTCCATACACAAATAATAAAAACTACTTTATAATATAGTAGTGACAAGGACAGAACCCCACCGATTTGTAAGGCACGGCAAGAGGGGCGAAGCCCCTCCGAGGGGCCGCGCCCTGGGAAGTGTGGGGTGGATTCCCCTACAGGGGGTTGGGTGGCGAAGCCGCCAGGGGTGCTCAGTCCCTAGTTATATTATAATGTAATAATTTTAATAATAATTATTACCATATATATTATAATTTAATATTTATTTATTTGCACGATCCACCGTTCAATTTACAATTACAATTACAATTTACAGAAAAAGAAAATAACATTACTGGTCAAGTTGTGACTTATGATAAATTAACATTGGTTTCATGATTAAAATTAGTTTTGCGGTAGTCAAACTCGACACAACATAACTGAGTTTATATCTCAGCTCGCGACGTTATTAGGTGGATTGAAGCATCGCGGATTTGATGGAGGCGGTAGAGCTGCAAAATAGATCGACTTCGGGTAATACCGTCAGGACCAGGTTGGCTTGACGGTGCAGGCGATAAAGGGGACGGTGGTAGAGGTAATTGGAAGTTGCAAAAATGGAACATGGAAGAGTGGGAAATTACGGGAAAAGTAGGCAGGAACAAATAGAAAAACTTTGGAATGGAGTGAGGGACAGTCGAGAGTACCGGAGATCAGCTTATGCAGGAAAATAACGTCGGACATGGCCCTGCGTCTCTTCAGAGTGCCAAGCCCGAGTTCGGACAATACGGATTCAGGCGCATAAGCATCCAGTCTTCCACTCTTGTACGCCAGATACCTAGCGAACTTCCGCTGGGTACTCCGCATAATATAATTATGTTTTATAATTTAATAATTTTAGATATCGTATCATCTGATTTTAGAAAAAGAAAATTGGAACAACGTCTTGGAAGCCTCCAATGTACATGAATCAGCATTGGAATTCGACATTACTCTTAGTCGACACGTTTAAGCAGCCTCTACCTCAACGAATCAATCTCATAGAAAGAAGAAAATCAAACCGTGGATGACAGACAAGATCCTGGAATGTGTGAGGAAAAAGAACAAAATCAGTATCAAGTTAAGGAAACAACCTTTCATATAAATTTAAAGGATTACTTCACAAAATACAAGGCTATCGTCTCCCAAACTATACGCACTACAAAGGACAATTTTTACAGAACGAGAATTGAGGCAGCAGGCAGGGACACAAAGGAAATTTGGAGGATTATACCCGAAAATGTGGGGAAAAGGAAGACGAAGGCGAACGTTCACAGTATAACAATAGAAGGGCAAACTTGGTTGACGAGTCGGGATCCCAAAGGAGTCACCAATGTGCTAAATGATCATTTCTCCAGCATTGGGGGGAAAATAACAAAATCGACAGGCCTCGCGGATGCTGACGGAGACGCTTACTCGTCGTCACAGACGGAATGTGTTGAGTTCCTGAGTGCAAGTAAGGATTCGGTCTGCAGCAACATCGACAGCTTTAGAGGTGGGTCATGCCCTGGTATTGATGGGTTTAACGCCCAGCTACTGAAAACATGTAAAGAGCAAATAATACATCCCCTAACTTTCATAATAAACCGATCATTTAAAGAAAATGTCTTTCCAAATAGCTACAAAAAAGCTATAGTAATCCCACTGTTCAAAAAGGGGGAGCCTACTGATCCAGGTAACTACCGACCTATCTCTCATCTCTGTTATCGGGAAAATAATTGAAACCAGTGGTGTGCATAGATCACACAGTACTTCCATGTTTGAGTCGGTAACTGGTATAACCAATTATTATAAAATCGAGAAAATCGTACGAAGGCCGAGACGTTCATTTACAACAGCTGTTATGGAAAAACGAGCCAGGAGACCTAAAGTCTCACTCTGATAGACTAACAAATGGACGCACAGACACTTGTTCAGAAAGTGAGCAGAGCGCTCTGGGAGCAGGTGCGTGAAACGTTCAGATAATGCTGACAGAGGATTTCTAAGGAATACACCTCTACTCAGGTAGTTTCCTCTTAACTAACGATGTATTGTGGGTCTTGTATTTTTTCTGCTTTCTAAACCTTGTTGAATTGTACAAAAATCAACTAACAGACGAAATAATTTCCGTTGTTCTACAAACTATGTAATGATTGAAAATAAATCCACCTTCATTCTCCACAAAATGTTTTCGGCATGTTGTCATAGTTTATTTTGTTGGGTTAGTTCAAATCGAGATGAAAAACCATCGTATTCACAGTATATTATCATTTCCTAATATCAATTTAGTTTTATGAAATCAAGCGTGATTCCCTGCCATAAACATATCAGAATGCCAAAAAGCACTCTAGATGCAAAAAATATTTTAATAACGCGGAAGACTTTTAATGATAAAAATCGATCGTCATTCACCCGCCATAGATAATTACATTTCACGTCCTTTCAAACGTTCAACTATATTGACTTTTGGCTAATGTGAATATTTCTGATCGAAAAAACTACTGGATAGCATGAATGTACGGCGTGTGACCCTAGCGGTAAAGATCAGGCGTCATTCACTCGCCATTACAAATATTTAATACCTACCTATAGCGCCAAATATATTGATTTTTGCACCCTGTAGAAAGCTCAACAGCGATAAACGGTGTACGGCGGAAGTACGGTATGTGATCAAAACAAAACAAAACATGGTCGTTGTTGGTCATATTTAAAGCAAAGAGACCCGAAAGTTACAAAAGCGCTAGAATGAAATAACTGAAATTACGTGTAACGAGGAAGTACTGCATGTGACCCCAATAATAAAAATCAAGCAACATTCAACTGTCATAAAGAAAAATTTAAAGTCTAAAGTATATTCACTCTTGTGGTCTATAAAAATCTCTAATGCAAAAAAACGGCATACGGCGGAAGTACTGTGTGTTATCCAAGGTATACAAAACAAGTTCTGTGAACGTGGTCAGAGTTGGTCAAATATATAGCAAAGTGCCCCAAAAAGTACAGTAACTGAAAATGCGTTATTCAGCTGTCATATAGAAAAATTCAAAGTCTAAAGTATATTGACTCTTGCGGTCTAATTAAATCTCAAAAGTTAAAAAATGGCATAAAGCAGAAGTACTGTGTGTTACCCAAACCATACCAAACAAGTTTTGTGAACGATGTCAAAGTTGGTCATATTAATAGCAAAGAGACCCTACAAGTACAATAACGCTTAATAAAACTTAAAAAAAAAAAAACCGACTTCAAAAAGTTTGTCTATAAAATACACTCTGAAAAGGAAAAAATAACAAAAATGTCCCAACTTCGCAGCAACTCATTCGCCAACTACACATTTTAAGGACTACTTTACTACTCGTATTGACCTGACCACTTCCTGATTGATTGGATCACCTTCCCTGATAATATAAAAATTACTATTTCTCATTTCCCAAATGATTAAAAGATTTTCCTTTCACCTCTAAATTGCCTCCAGATTGATCATCTTTTGGAGTCGGCGCCTCTCTGGCAAAATAACCGATGGTCCCAAATAAATATGAATTTACGATAAATTAGTAGGTGCCAAGTGTCCGTGTGTCTGTGTGTCCGTAGTAGTATAAAAATGTCTTCCAAATTCACCTCCGTTTCGAATTCAGACGATCTCAATACTTCCATTTACTACGTAAACATGGAAGAGAAATTGCGAAGAAGTACCTCATGGACTTCATCGAAAAGAACGGCATCCTGAGCGATCGACAATTTGGTTTCCGTAAGGGGAGAAGCACGGACGATGTCATCAGCGAACAGACGAAAATAATCTCTAAAGCCTTGGACTCTGGGAAAAAAGTGCTCGGTGTTTACATGGATCTTGTCAAGGCTTTTGACACCATCTCTCACAGCAAACTGATACAAGCTATAGAAGAAACATGTATAAATAAAGGATTTGTTAAGTGGACCGCAAGCTACCTGGAGGGGAGGTATCAATTTGTAAAGTGGGCAATGTAATCAGCGAGGGGAGGGTTTGTTCCCATGGTATTCCTCAGGGCACTTGTTTGGGGCCGGTGTTCTTTATATTGTACATCGACAAACTGCTAAAATTAGAAATGGAAGGCGAGCTCTTTTCCTTTGCAGACGACACATCACTCATTGTCACAGGCGAAGATTGGGTAGTGGCAAGAAGTAAAGCAGTAAAATGTCTATCAGTGGTCCAGGGATGCCTTGACGAATTGGGGATGAGGCTGAACTACGGCAAGACCCATTTCATCGCGTTCGGGCTGATAAACAGCCGAATCCCCGCCTTGGGTACGTTGAAGTGTCATTCTCCTCGCTGTGAGGCACAAGATGATTGTTCCTGTAGTTTTATCACTCAAGTGGACAGAATGCGTTATTTAGGGGTTGAAATTGATCGGCGGCTAAGGTGGGATATCCATGTACACACGTTGGTGAGCAGGATGAGAAAATTACTATTCGTTTGCCGGGAAGTTCGAAACTACTTATCCACAGACACAAAACGCATGCTCTACGTCGCACTGGCGCAGTCTATCCTCATCTACGGTGTCGGCGGTTGGGGGGCTGCGGAAAGACATTGATCGACCAGCTCTTTACTTTACAAAAGAAAGTGATCAAAGTGCTGATGAAAAAGGACTTGAGATTCCCCACGGATACCCTCTTCAAGGAATTTAAAGTGCTCACAATTTTCGAGTTGATAGATAGGGCGGCTATCATTAAAATTTTCCGGGATAATAGAGCAGGGAAATGCAAAGAAACCGCCAACAGCAGCACAAGATCTTCAGAGCAGTTAGTCATTCGGGCACCCTTCCAATTCACATCTTGTGGTCAAAGATCTTATGATTACCGCGGCGCGCATCTTTTCAATGACCTACCCAGAGGACTGCGATTGGTCTCAGAATTGAAATAGTTTAAATCACGCCTTAAAGCTCACTATACAAGATTGGCTGGTTATAAATAGTTTTCAGGGACGTTGTGCATGGTTGTCAACTTGGCATAAACATAGTTGTGTGAAGGAAATCAATGTTTTGTAAGCGAACAATGCTATGACATTTTTATTATGAATACTGTTTCACTATTCATATGAATATTATTTATAGGTATTATTTTTGTTTTTATGAATATTTTTTTCAGAACAATATTATGAAAATTTTTGTGTTCCGAATATGTGATGTTCTGTTACATAAGTATGGTTAACTCGAACTCCTCCCCTCAGCACAAGCATTGCTTAAAGAGGGGAGTAGCATAAAAATTTTGTGTATTTTTTATATGTATAGTTGTTAATAAATGCAATTTAAAAAAAAATCTTTAAAGCAAAATATCATCATACTAGACATCATCTTTTTATCTCATTTATCTCTCATCTTGATATCTCATTTTAGATATCATCATACATCATTAAACCAAGTAATAGTTAGTCAAGGTGACTCAAGGTCATTTATACACTCAGATAGTTAGTAGGTTTAATAGTTGCCTGGCAACGCGAGATATCAACTGGGGAGGCCAAGTTGCTTTGGTTACTTTGTCTTTCAACTCTGTACGGGGTACTACCCAGTTAATTCTAATTATGATATTGATGACTGAATAATTTATACGATGACAGTTTTTGGTTTATTATTCAATAATAAACCATTGTAATCGCCCAAGAAAAAAAATTTCAAACCCCCCTCAAAATTTGATGTTTTACGTTTCAAGGCATGTAGAGTCCGAATATCCAATAAAACGCTGCAAATTATTGTACAGTGGTTTCTTATTCCTTCGCTTCAATAATGATTTAGGAAGACTATCCATTTGTGATAGTAATTATTTCGAACATTTCTGAACAATCCCACCGAAAAACAGATGGTAACTAGGTATAGGGGAAAACTCCGTAGCAACTATTGTAATTTCAATCATTTTTATTTTTCTTAATTTCCTAATAAAAAGCTAAATTTTTTGCCGTACCCTACAGCTGGAGAGAGTGTTTGACGACCATTCCAATGAGTATAGAACGATTTTTATAGCTCCAAGAACTCTCGAGTTGTACCCTCATGTCAACTTTCTGAAAATCTCCCATATTCGACACAAAAGCTGCGATAACTCGAGAACCAATGAAGCTATCAACCCCGCGATGGTCTCATTCGATTCAGCGTCCAAAAATCTATATAATTTGATACCAAATACACATTTTCCTGAAAAACCCTGGGAAATATGAATTTTCTCCCCCTCAATATCCCTCAAAAGTACCCTTAAAATTGAGCTAGCAAGTTGGTTCAAGAATTGGGCCGTCGTAGGACCGAAATTGATTTTTGGTGAAAATTTCAAGAATGTAATGTAATATTGAAGCGAAATAATATAAACCACTGTACAATCATTTGCAGCGTTCTTTTAAATTGGATATTCGGAGTCGACATGCCTTGAAACGTAAAACATCAAATTTTGAGGGGGGTTATAAATTTTTTTTTCTTGGGCGATTACAATGGTTTATTATTGAATTATAAACCAAAAAATTCTGTCCGTCCGCCGTAGGCCGTACGCCAGTAGCAGTTTTCCAGCCAAACTGTAAGAGCTAAAAATTTGAAATTTTCACCAAAAATCAATCTCGTTCCTACGACGGCCCAATTCTTGAACCAAATTGCTAGCTCAATTTTAAGGGTACTTTTGAGGGGTATTGAGGGGTAGAAAATTCATATTTCCCAGGGTTTTTCAGGAAAACGTGTATTTGGTATCAAATTATATAGATTTTTGGACGCTGAATCGAATGAGACCATCGCTGGGTCGATAGGTTTACTGGTTCTCAAGTTATCGCAGCTTTTGTGCCAAATTTGGGAGATTTTCAGATTTTCAGAAAACTCGAGAGTTCTTGGAGCTATTGAAATCGTTCTATACTCATTGGAATGGTCGTCAAACACTCTCTCCAGCTGTATCGTTAGGCAATAAGTTTAGCTTTTAATTAGGAAATTAAGAAAAATAAAAATGATTAAAATTACTATAGTTGCTACGGTTTTACTCTTTTGAGGGCAATATGACTATTTGATCACGTCCCCGAGGATCCAATGTATTTGGCACGGAACCCCATCTACCCAAGCTCCAACTATAGCCTACTACCTCCCGCAACGCCGGAGGGAATTGCTGGTAGTTTCCGGGTGGTCCACACAGCACTCGTACACCGAAAAACTGTGGCACGGATATTTCACGGTTATGATCGATCCATTGGAACAGGGGCTGGGCGATCGGACGAAGCTCGAAGGGCCACGAACCACGTGGACCAAAAGTATGTTATTTTCTTTCTTCTTTGAACCAAAAAATAGTCGGAAGATCTATTTTTATTCTGAATTCTTCGAGCATACAGATCTTTGAATAAGAGTGTGGAATCTGAACGCCTTTGTTATTCGGAAGAAATAGCATCAAACAGCTTTGTGCTGCATAGCAAGAAGGTCCTCTGTCAATTATTGGTTTAATATTCAATAATACACCTTTGTAATCGCTCACGAAGACATTTTTTTACCCCTCTTCTTCCTCAAATTGTGATACGTTTCAAGGTACGTAGAATCCGAAATACCGATGAAAAGTTCTGTCCTTCCGTCTGCTTTTTCTTTCTTTTTTTTTCGAGACTAATAAAGCTACAGACTTGGGAATTTGTCGAAAATCTATCATGGCCTCATCTATCAATTCTTAAGCCAATTCCTTAATTCAATTTTTTGGGGGGTTTGAAGGGGTGGAAATTGCTATTTCCCAAGGTTTTTAAGACATAGGTGTGTTAGGTATCAATTCGTATTGAATCCTGAACGCTGAATCGAACTAACACAACGGGGTTAATAATTATTATGGTTCTCGAGTTATCGCAGCTTTTTTAACCGACTTCAAACAAGGAGGAGGTTACTATGGTCGTCTAGCGGGATTTTTTTTTTTTTTTTTTTTTTTTTTTCGGTATGTGTTGTCCACCGGCGTTCAGCTCCTATACGTCCGATCGGGTTACTTTTTTTTTTGTTTGAAAGGGTTACTATCCAGGTAGGTCCCATAATTTTTTCAATTGAGTCCATCCAGTATTTACGTCTCCAGACGCGGAGAAACGCCGGAAAACGTGATTTTCGCGAAAAAAGGAAGTTTTGACTTTGCAAGCTTATAACTTCTAGAATACTTGCTCGATTGTTTTGTTTCTGGTGTCATTTTGTTCATAATTTATCTGCCTACAAGGGCCTAGCTCCAAATTTTCGTTCGGCATTCTAATATAGCGTGTAGAGAAGAAAGTGTAACAAAAAACGTGATGCCAATTTTCACTTTTTTGAGGTTTTTCGAGCACCGTTCCCAACCACGTCGAGAAAAAAAATGTGACCACTATTGCACTTGAAAGCTCTTAGCTAGAGCTTTCTAACGATGGTAAAAAATCAAGTTAAGGTGGCATAATAAGGGAGCAATCGATGTTTTAATGGACCTATGTTTGAGACCTCATAACTTCCAAACAAAAACTGTTTTTCCATCGTTTTCAAACTTAAACTGTTCAAATTTGAGTCTAGTTTACGTGATTCAAATTTGGTATTGATTGGACTAAAAGTAGATACTTTTTAGGCCGTATTTCTAAAAAATATGTTTCAAAATCACGTTTTTTGGACTATTTATGCTTGTAGAAAAAAAACTACGTTAGTCATAGCATTCTCGTTAGAAGATTTGAATTCAGCGTTAAATTTTCAATAAATAACATGGTTTGTAAGGCCAAATAACTCCATTTTAATGCACAAACGATTGGCGAATTTCTGAAATTTGGTTCGGATTCTCTCATTCAGTGTGAATGCGGATACGCTTCAGGAAATCATCACTCTATTATCGTTAGAGAAATAAAGAAAGAGTGAATTGGTGCAATTTAGTAACCAGCAATGGTGTAGACAATTATTTGAGTTTTCTAAGGTGTATCAATGGGATCAAAGTATCCGGTATGTTGACCAAGAGACCCAAATCAGTGGGTTGACCAAGAGACCCAGGATGGATTATTCCAAACGTTCAAGCTCACTCTCAATCAACATAATAACATTGAAAATAGTTAGGTAATCATTATACTTTAGAACTTCAACGTTCAACGGACTTATGAATTGAGTTTGGACGTTAGTAGTAAGTGACAAGAACACAATAATGAAAGCTTGGGAAAATTCTGTAAAGAGAGCTGTCCATAATTTATTGTAAGTCACTAAAAAGAGAAAAATAAAAAAAACTTTTTTAAAAAAAAATAAAACCGACTTCAAAAAGTTTGTCTATAAAATACACTCTGAAAAGGAAAACATAACAAAAATGTCCCAACTTCGCAGCAACTCATTCGCCAACTACACATTCTAAGGACTACTTTACTACTCGTATTGACCTGACCACTTCCTGATTGATTGGATCACCTTCCCTAATAATATAAAAATTACTATTTCTCATTTCCCAAATGATTAAAAGATTTTCCTTTCACCTCTGAATTGCCTCCAGATTGATCATCTTTTGGAGTCGGCGCCTCTCTGGCAAAATAACCGATGGTTACAAATAAATATGAATTTACGATAAATTAGTAGGTGCCAGGTAATAAGTCTGGGTCTGGACGTAAAGATTCTTAGAGAAATCTGAAATGGTTTTTAGGAAAAGGCGTGAATAGTCACCTTCAAATCGATATTGTTAATAATCAGTTCTCATAAATGCTGATGTGCTCTGTTCAAGAATCGTGAATAGTCATGATATTTATATTCATACTACTGGTAATTCGGAATCTATAGGCTTCTCCAATACAATATAAGAGAGGCGCCGACTCCAAAAGATGATAAATCTGGAGGCAATTCAGAGGTGAAAGGAAAATCTTTTAATCATTTGGGAAATGAGAAATAGTAATTTTTATATTATTAGGGAAGGTGATCCAATCAATCAGGAAGTGGTCAGGTCAATACGAGTAGTAAAGTAGTCCTTATAATGTGTAGATGGCGAATGAGTTGCTGCGAAGTTGGGACATTTTTGTTATTTTTTCCTTTTCAGAGTGTATTTTATAGACAAACTTTTTGAAGTCGGTTTTATTTTTTTTTAAAAAAGTTTTTTATGTGGAAGCTTCGAGATTATGAAAGGTTTGTCACTCGAGAATTTTATACTAATCGTTTTATACTCGCCGGAATACTCGACAGTATCTTAAGCTGAATAATTAGGAAAATAATTTCATTTCATATGAGGTGTTCAAGAAAAATAAAAATCTTATAAATTGCGATATTAGATAAGAATTTTTCCCTTACAATTTATGTTTTTATGTGGAAACATTCACAAATCTCTGAGATAGTTACCATCATTAGTAGCGATGTACTATGGCTACAACTGACTGAGATTAAGGCAGCGGTTTTTCTAAAGAGTAGAACCATTTTCAAGGCAAGATTGATTTTGGTGAAAATTCAAATTATATGTAGCTTTCATAGTTTCGCTCAACATGAGCCGGGATCGAACCGATTCTCCTCTCGGCTCCTAGCCCGTCAGCCCAGGGTCGCCTAGAGCACTCTTCCATCAATAATGCGATCTCCCTCATCCGAAATATAGAAATGATTAAAATTTTCGTAGTTGCTGCGGAGCTTATCCTTTTTGTTATAAATCTTTTTTTCTGTTATTTTTTCATAAATGTTCGGAATAGTTACTACCCCAAATCGATGGTCTTCGTAGATCATTATTGAAGCCAAGGAATAGTAAACTTTTGTTACAAAGTTTTATTATTGAATAATAAACCAAAACGACGAAGTTCGTCATTATCTCTGTCAATAACGAATTGTTTCAACATTTCAGCGACCTCTTCACCGACTTCTTAACGACCTCGTGCTAAGTGACCATAGTTTTTAGAGAAATATATATTCCCTACGTATATTTGAATCCTATGAACACGTGAGACGATCGATATGTAGAACTCGATCGACGGCCGGATCAAACCAACGAGTCATCTCTGGGAATGTCTTGATAATTCCGACCGGTACGTTTCGGGTTAGAAGATTAGAAGATTTTCGGACTTGCATTGTTAAAAATTAGGTGTGCGTAGTGTAACAGAGGAGGTAAAGATGTGCGAGACGAGAGGGGCGAAGTGGGCGAAGAGGGACGAGTTTATTTTCGTTCCTAGCTCCCACTCTAGCTGCTGAAATCTATTCTTGGTAGACGGACAGAACGGTTCCAGTCATACCGACGCTTTCTCACACACTAAACATGCTCACCATGCGCGTATAATAATTCAACAAATATTTTTTACCTGTGAACGCAAAGTTTGTCTGTGAGTGCGCCGCGTACGCCGTCCGTGTCTCAAGAGCGCAGAGTTGAGTTACCTCGTTACAGCGACGATGGTAAGTTTCGACGGCGCAAACGTTTTTTTTTTAAATAGTATTTTTTATGTTGTACCCGTTAACCGCTACCAGTTGGCCTGGTTTCTGAAAGCCTTGATCATCCCCACCTGCACTAAACCCTTCGCTCAGTGGCGCTTTCGTATTTACTAATTCTCGATTCTCGTTTTTCCCCCCCTTAATAGTGGTTTAAAGTGAAGCATTTTATCGCTGCTCGGCTGTTTTTCAGCGATAAAACTTCTACTCACTTTTCATTCGGTCTATAGCAACGATCATGCTGATATTGGCGAGTCAACTGATCTACGAAGATTAATGCGTTCTTAGGAGACGGCGCGTGCCAGAATTGTAAAGCGTCAGATTTCCCTTTCCTCTTTCTTTAATACAAACGGAATCGATCGATTACTCCAGCACGATCCTTGATCCTTTACAGCGGTTATATCTTGACATTGTAAACCTAAACACACTGGATCGCAGTTATAGAATTGCTGAACCGTGAATCGTTCTGTAAAATTCGTACGATTCGACTTCCTCTTTCGAGAAAAAGTGTGATATTTCACGGTTACAATTGAACGCAAATTATTTCAGATTTGGTGGCTTTGATGTTTGAGTCGGCCAACAGGTATAACCGATCAAGGAATTTATATCAAGGGCGATTAAAGTTAGCCGACTATTGTTACGAAAAATGAATCAAGAAAATCATTCTTACGAAGAACGTCGTCACTAAATAGGGGAATAACGAGGAATTTTGGTGTGTGACATCAACGATAAAAATCGACCGTAATTCACCTCTCATAATTATCATTATTCCGAGACCACGTACGTTTAAATATAGGTACTGATTTTTGCGGCCTGTAATATGAAAACTGAAAATACGCGCTTGAGAGATAGCGAAAAATGATCTGCCAATCAAATGATGACAGCCAAAAGGTAGAAATCAAGAGTCATCTTCTCGTCATAACTAACACTTCAAGACGTTGACTATTTAAAAGTAGTTATTATTTTTCCCTGTAGAAATGAAAGTAGAAAAAAAATTCAATAACTTGAAAACGAAGATTTCTATCAACCCCGTTGTGGCCCAATTTGATTCAGCATGAGATAGGTAACGAATAATGCTTCAAGACGAAACTCAAACTTGCTGCGCTCGTTATTTTAATTTATATCAGTTGGTTTCGAAGAACTCGCTAATTTTAGCCCTTCAAAAATTGGGAATTTCCACTTCGGTTCTCGATCCACCATTTTTAACCGACTTCAAACAAGGAGGAGGTTACTATAGTTGACTTGCGAGGTTTTTTTTAACCGACTTCAAACAAGGAAGAGGTTACTATAGTTGACTTGCGGGTTTTTTTTTCTCGGTATGTGTTGTCCGCTGGCGTTCAGCTCCTGTACGTCCGATCGGGTTACTTTTTTTTTTGTTTGAAAGGGTTACCATCCAGGTAGGTCCCATAATTTTTTCAATTGAGTCCATCCAGTAGTTACGTCCCCACACGCGGAGAAACGCCGGAAAACGTGATTTTCGCGAAAAAAGGAAGTTTTGACTTTGCAAGCTTATAACGTCTAGAATAATTGCTCGATTGTTTTGTTTCTGGTGTCATTTTGTTCATAATTTATCTGCCTACAAGGGCCTAGATTCAATTTTTCGTTCGGCATTCTAATATAGCGTGTAGAGAAGAAAGTGTAACAAAAAACGTGATGCCAATTTTCACTTTTTTGAGGTTTTTCGAGCACCGTCCCCAACTACGTCGAGAAAAAAAATATGAACACTATTGCACTTGAAAGCAGTTAGCTGGAGCTTTCTAACGATGGTAAAAAATCAAGTTTAGGTGGCATAATAAGGGAGCAATCGATGTTTTAATGGACCTGTGTTTGAGGCCTCATAACTTCTAAACTAAAACTGTTTTTTCATTGTTTTAAACTTAAATTGTTTCAAGTAGAGTCTAGTTTACGTGATTCAAATTTGGTATTGATTGGACTATAATTAGATACTTTTTAGACCGTATTTCTAAAAAAATTGTCTCAAAATCACGTTTTTTGGACTATTTATGCTTGTAGAAAAAAAACTACGTTAGTTATAGCATTCTCGTTAGAAAATTTGAATTCAACGTTAAATTTTCAATAAATAACATGGTTCTGAAGGCCAAATAACTCCATTTTAATGCACAAACGATTGGCGAATTTCGGAAATTTTGTTCGGATTCTCTCATTCAGTGTGAATGGATTATTCCAAACGTTCAAACTCACTCTCAATCAACATAATAACATTGAAAATAGTTAGGTAATCATTATACTTTAGAAACTTCAACGTTCAGGTGACTTATGAATTGAGTTTGGACGGTTAGTAGTAAGTGACAAGAACACAATAATGAAAGCTTGGGAAAATTCTGTAAAGAGAGCTGTCCATAATTGTAAGTCACTAAAAAGAAAAAAATAAAAAAAACTTAAAAAAATAAAACCGACTTCAAAAACTTTGTCTATAAAATACACTCTGAAAAGGAAAAAATAACAAAAATGTCCCAACTTCGCAGCAACTCATTCGCCAACTACACATTTTAAGGACTACTTTACTACTCGCGTATTGACCTGACCACTTCCTGATTGATTGGATCACCTTCCCTAATAATATAAAAATTACTATTTCTCATTTCCCAAATGATTAAAAGATTTTCCTTTCACCTCTGAATTGCCTCCAGATTGATCATCTTTTGGAGTCGGCGCCTCTCTGGCAAAATGAGTACCCGATGGTTACAAATAAATATGAATTTACGATAAATTAGTAGGTGCCAGGTAATAAGTCTGGGTCTGGACGTGAAGATTCTTAGAGAAATCTGAATGATTTTTAGGAAAAGGCGTGAATAGTCATCTTCAAATCGATATTGTTAATAATCAGTTCTCATAAATGCTGATTTGCTCTGTTCAAGAATCGTGAAAACTCATGATATTTATATTCTTACTAATTCGGAATCTATAGGCTTCTCCAATACAATATAAGAGAGGCGCCGACTCCAAAAGATGATCAATCTGGAGGCAATTCAGAGGTGATAGGAAAATCGTTCAATCATTTGGGCAATGAGAAATACTGCGACTTAATCATTTAAGTTTCCATTAAATTTTTTTTAATTTTTTTTCTCTTTCTTTGTTTCTCAACTCCGCCACGCATAAGTGAAGGTTGATGTAGCGTCTCATATAATTTTATATTGTCTAAATACTGCTATAGGCCCGTCTTTCCGGCAGACGGCTAAAAATTAGCCATGCTGTATATTGTTTATTTTCTCTTGTGATTTTTTTTATTGAATGCGAAATTGTGTTTCTACGTAATAAACATTTTTCTTCTTCTTCCGTCCAATTATATACTATCTATCTCCGATTGCACTTATTAAACTTGATTATGTTCGATTGAAAATGATTTAAACAATTTTATGTAAACTGTACATCGAAATATATGGAACTACGATTCAAATTTTTGAGCTTCGTTTGATAAAAAGGATTTTTTTACTAGATGAGCGATTTTTTCGTTCTCTACATCAGATGTTTCCAGTGTGGAACGTAGCGTTTGTATACGATTTCTCGATTTTACACCTGATTGGTTACCTGTCTTATTTTTATACCTGATTGTTTACCTGTGTGATGCAAAAATTAAATATCCAGCGAGCGACTATATTTATGCACAAATTTTTCACCCGGTATCCGGACACCACTGGCATCGAAACATTCGACATCGAATTTTAAACGGGGTTCGAAATTTCTTTCCGCTTCTATAAGAATATTTCACTTTCTAAATCAATCGAATTTGTCAATTGAAATATTCGCCCTTAGTTACCAATTTGAGAGCTGTTGAGGGGCGGGTGTTCACCCATTTGCAGCATTTTTCCGTTGAGCCGTGTTCGTTCCGTTCGGATTAACTAGAGCTTGAGTGACGTGTCGTACGGCAGTCGACTGACAGACGAGGATGGATCGACTGCGCATGCGCGAAGGTGTTCCGGGAGGTACCGCCTCCGAAGAATAGCTCCTGCCGCCCCATCTCTGCTTCCACCTATGCAAGCGTTGAACCACCTGATCGATGTGCCCACCCTACCTTTCAATTAGGAACGCTTCTTAACTCATGCCGTCGAATTTTATCGTTACGCTGACATGCATACATAATATAACGACCGGGTGGATGAGCGATAGAGCGGAAATGTCTCCCAATTTGATGAGTGTATTAAAATATGGCCAAGCCAAGTCTTGCTGTCAAAAATGTTGGGGAACAGCTATCGTTGTGATACAAACCGTCTAATTTGTATCAGATGTTCATCACAAAAAAAATAAAAGATAATAATAATTAAAAACACAGGCTCGCGGTAGTTCTCATCCAGTGGTTTTCACTCCGCTGCTATAATAGGTAATGGACCCAGAAGCTAGAGGGCTGGTATAAAACTTGAATTGCAGATTGAGACTGGTTGAAGGAAATTGATCTGAAAGAAAAATGAATTTTTAAAAGCTGGAACCGTTGGGGCGCCATAACTTTGATAGGTAGATGACGGTTACAAGCACATCCTTCGCTCATCAAGAACGATGTTTGGAAATTCGTCAGCGAAAAGGTTGTGAAGCCAGCGGAAGAACCTCTCAGCAGCGCTTGGAAAGAAACAGATTTGAAAGCTCGGTCCGATTTAATTTTGCCAATAAATCCAACCGAGCTCTATCTCATCAAGCATTGCGAAACCTCAAGAGCCCCGTCGAATAAACTTCACGTAGTTTATCAATCGAAGAGACCTGCCAGGATGGCGGCTCTTCTCAAAAGACTCATCCTTCATCGAATGAAATCTGAAGAGGACGTGGTGAGACCACATTTCAGAATTCTTGGCACTGTGTCCAAACTTGCGGACATGGATTTACTGCAATTATGTCGTTATACAGTCTGCCGAATGAATTTAACTGTTTCTGTTGTGTAATTGAATAGCAAAATACACTGCCATCTCCAGAAGTTCTTCGTATAAAGATTTTGGAGGAGTTCGGTGCAAGAAAGAATGAAAACTGTCATTATGATTCGAATGAGATGGTGGCCAGTAGAACCAAAAAAAAAACTAAAACCCCACGTTGATTTGGTTGTAAGGCTTCTAGCCACAAGAAACTTGATTGCCTAGTCAAAAACGAAAACCCAAAAGCTAATTCAGCGAACCAAGACATGTTTTTTTTTACGTTTCACATTTCGTTGAAAATCAAATTAATCGTCAATGGAGCTAGGATAGCGCTTGCTCTACGCATATTTGCAGTGATAGCTCAAACAGCTCTCTGCCTCCACCTATGCAAGCGTTGAACCTCCTGATCGTTATGCCCTCCCTACCTTTCAATCAACAACACTTCTCAACTCATGCCGTCGTATACCACCGTGTGCGATTAAAAGCCAATACAAGGCGCAAAATTAAAGGAGGAACAACCATGTGCCGTTGAAGGTCAATACAAGGCACAAAATTAAAGGAGGAACAACCATGTGCCATTAAAGGTCAATACAAGGCACAAAATTAAAGCAGGAACGGTTGCAAGACATCATAAGTAACGTGATTAATAATTGAAGAAGGAACACCGTGGTACGATAGGTGGTGTGAAATGAAAGGCGGATTGCACTCGAACAAAGATACCTAATTACATCATGGTACTTGATCAAAGGAAGAACCGCTGCGTACGATCGCAGAGGCAACCACTTCGTACCTTCGGCAAAGTAATTTTTTCGTCTTCATCTTCATTTTCTTCTTCGGAAAAGAAACCAGTGCTCGTCGCCCGCATTAGATATTTAAGTATCGAATGTCACCAGCGCTGCTGCTAGGTGTATCCTCGTCACTTCTCCTAGGAGTCATCTCAGAATAGTACCAGTGTACGCGTGTTCCACCTGCTGTGGGAACGTGTGACACGATGCGGACATGTGTGCGTGCGTCACGTGTGTGATGATTGACCTGTGTGACCGGCGGCGGGTGGGAGTGGCGGGGAAGGAAGGGGCAGGCGCCTCGGCTGGTGGGAGAATCGTGGGCGGTTGCTCCCCTCCCAGCGGCGCACGCTTCCTCGAGGAACGTCTTCTCGCCGTTGGGCGACCTGTGATTTCAGTCGGCGTTCGACCACGCAAAGAAGCGGTAGACACGGCTCAGATCTGTCCGCCCGCGAGATACACACATACACAAACAACATAGCACATACTGACGCTTACAAAATGTTCATACCGGACACACTTCGGAGTTGTATGGTAGAGCCGGAAATATCAACCTACCTACAGGCACCAGCATCAGGACAGGTCATTATTAAAAAGTAGTGCCTGCCATGCATGCCAACATAGCGTATGTCAAACAGGTTCGTTTTTCTTTAGTTTTTCCAACAATTTTTTTCCACCCTAATTTTTATTCATCTCCAACGTCAGCGATTTTTTCCATCCTCTTTCAAAGCATGAAAACGGATTTTTTCCCCTATAGAAATTTAGTAACCAGTTTTCTGTCTAGATTACTTACTTGAATTTTTTTTTTTTAATTTTCATAAAAAAGAAAAACATTATAAGTCGCCTAACAAGCGCGGCGTATCATGATTATCGGCGGCTGAAGAGGACGGCGTACAAGCATGTATCAGTATCATGTATCAGAATGTACGTGTGGTGAACTCTAGCGGGTGGGGGTGAAGGATGGAATGTGACCAGCGGTGGAGGGGGGCGCGTCTCATTGGTCCCCGCCGCGCGGGGGAGGGGCCAACTGATTGATTTTTTTCCTCTCGCGCGTTAATCCATCGGTTGAACAGCCGCTGACGAGAGTGACCGCCGCGCGACCGGCCGTAGTGCGTAGTTTGTGCGTGTGCGAGTGTGTGTCACAGGTGCGACCGACCCGAGTGTGCGGCGGAGCGGCCACGTCATGTACCGCGACGTTCATCCTCCGCCGCCGCAGCCGCCGCTCTCGCAATGCCACAATTATTTCCAGCCGCAGTGGCCGAACCACGTATACCCGCATAAGGTAATCGGTCCGCTACATTGTCAAAGAAAAATGAATTTCCGATGAAAGTATTTTCGAAAAATATAACTAACATATAACGTAGAGAAATTCCATAAATAAAACGATAGGAAATCGACGGAGGAGATTTGCTCAGGGAAACGTCCCGTCCGTCGGGCCGGTTTAGGCTATGGGAGGCTCGTTACTCGCCTGCCCTCCCGTTCAAATCACTCGAGGTTCCTGTAATTTGACAATTCTGAGCACGGGAATCGTCGAGAAATAAAAAAAAAAAAACGTACAAGAAATGCGCCGATTATTTGATTAACGAGCGATGAAATTCGGAGCAAAGATAAATACTAGAATAACGGACGCAGTTGGGCAAATCCGTGAGCGAAATAGACCGGAGGTATTCAAATAACGGTTCACCTGTTGAAATAATACTGTAGCGAATAGGAATTTTTTTCAATAGAGCCTAATGGGAAATTGGTTTCTTCGAAAAATGGAAAGCCGACGAGTGTTTTCGAATAGAATTCTTGAGCTTGATGATAAAAATTA
The DNA here is from genome assembly GCA_037159825.1 of Tupiocoris notatus. Classification (NCBI taxonomy): domain Eukaryota; kingdom Metazoa; phylum Arthropoda; class Insecta; order Hemiptera; family Miridae; genus Tupiocoris; species Tupiocoris notatus. The sequence continues at coordinate 2,218,743 of JASJUZ010000015.1, read as the reverse complement.
TTATAGATGGAGTTGGTTCCACTTGTACTGAAAAATTAATTCGTGCTATGATAGTTCAGGATTTGGACTATGGCTAAAGAATATTCTGCGCGAAAACGCCAGCGCGAAAGCTAATTACAAAATATATGCGGGATTCCAGTAGTACTGCCCCTGTTGAGTTTATATAATTTGCAATGCCTAAAAATCTGATACGAATAAATTTAAAGAGCGCTGCATTGAATTTGAGTAAATTTTTGAATCTTTGATATGAATAATTGCTTTTTTGAATAGTAATATGAATTAGTAACAAAGAAAACGAGTCAATATTCTTCTGCTACCGACTGGGTTCTTCTTTTATTAATTTATTTTTATTTTTAATTTCCATTAAGAGTTAGTACCTACCGGGTGAAAAAAGAAAAGTTACATCTCAGGAAAATATTCCCATATGTGGGATCCAAATAATTACAATCCTGCAGTGACATCATTACACAAAAAGTAAAAAATAAATTGACACGAGGAAAATTAACGAGCATTGAAAAAAGGAAGGAAAAGAAAGGAAAACTGACTCAGTTCCAATGGCAGACAAGACATCATAATTCAACTGTACATCGTAATTTACATAGAATTTAAACACAGATATCAAAAAGATATGACTAAACATAGTTATCAAACTTAAATAATATTCTTGTTTAGCAAGTTAAGGTATTTGGCTGTGGCCGATTTTTATTTTACTAGGTAATCTGTTGAACTCATTAATACCATGATAACTGTAGCTATTTTGACCAGCTCTCGTTGCAAAACCAAAGAACCACGTTGAGAGATCGAGTTGGCGGATCATGCTGGGCATCAAAAATGATGCACGCAATTTTTCATGTATCCACCGATGACAGAATCTTACAGCTCTTGAACAACGGGGCAAAACTGCAGGGTTACTTAACGTCTTTCACTTGTGTTTTATGATTCACTTATAAACCGTTGTAATCGGTCGAAAAAACACTGCAAATCGTTGTACAGTTGTTTATCATTGTAATGCTTTAATTAGTAGTTGAGACAAATTAATTTAAGATGAAACGCCAGGCCTTTTATTACTTTTATTTTTCTTTATTATCAAATTAAAACCTAAATTTTTCGCCTTACGTTATAGTTGAAGAGAGTGTTCGACGAGCATTCAAACGAGTATAGCACGATTTTTATAGTAGCTCCAAAAACTCTCGACTCACAACCAGAACTGTAACCAAATTTGTGAAAATCTCACGAATTTAACGCAAATGCTGCGATAACTCGAGATTCAATTGACCCCAACTCTGCGATGGTTTGATTCGATTCAGCGTCTATATTAATCTATGGAAATATAGATTAAACTAAAATCTATAGAAATTGATACCAAATACACCTTCTTCCGAAAAACGTCGGAAAATAGGACTTTTATCCCCCCTCAAACCCCCCAAAAATACCCTTAAAATTGAGCTAGCAATATGTTTCAAGAATTGGACCGTCGTGAGACCGTGATTGATTTTTGGTGAACATTTCAAGAATATGGCTAATATAGTATGGTCGGCAAAGTGTAGAAGGAGTACAGCGGACGGCGGACGGGCAGAATTTTTTTTATTGGGTATTCGGATTCTACATGCCTTGAAACGTAAATCATCAAATTTTGAGGGGGTTTAGAAAAAGTATTATTGAATAATAAACCTAAAAATGGACCCGAGGACTAAGTTGGTATGGTTCTCGATTCACTGCAGCTTTTTTGATTGATTTGTTTTGAGCGGTTTTCTTGTTTGTTTTTTTTTGTGGAACGCTTCTCGATTTTGCGTGTCATCCTTGCGCAGGGGCCATGCTAATCTTCTCTGTATCGTTCCAATTTTAGTATATTTATGTACCGCCAAAGCAAGTACAGTTTTTTTTTTTTTTTTTTTTTTTTTTTATTGGAGGCTTGATGATATAATTGGATAGATTAAAAAGCTATAATAATCGGGCGATGTACTTATAATGCTCGGCAGAATCTCTCTTTCATTATAGCTACGGGAAAATGGAGATAGATCTAGCTTTCGCCACTATCTACCTCTTCGAATCTGTCTTCTTGTAAAAGAGTTCAGACCAGAGTTGGATCGTTATGTAACTCACTTGAGAAACCATGCAACGAGTCACAGCTTTTTTGCCATTACTGTAAAATCAAATAATCAGAATTAGTCCGTAGATAATTATGTATACCCGTAGATACCTGAACGGGCGTATGATCTCGGCTTTAATATAATCAATCACAATTTTGTGAGTAGCTCTGCTTACTCCTACTCAACCTCACAACAAGTATTTAAAATTAGGATATTTTTTTTTCCTCTAAAGAATTAGCCCTTATCGTAACCAACCATTTTAGCGAGCAGTTTTTCGTTTTCATGAACTACTATACAGGTAAATGATCTTCATAATTCCTCCTTTGTAATACCTTACGGTTGTTCAATAAACGATATTTCATTTCATTTCATTTCATTTTCATCTTCATAATTCCTTATTGAAGCCAAGCTAATAAAAATAATTTACTAATAATTTAATATAGATTTACTTTAATAATCAATTTTATTGTAATTTTTTTCCGCTGCCTTCTCAAATCAAAATAAGTTCGAATCGTACGAACGGTAAAATAGCGTGGTCCATAGTTTTACTTCCTATTGGTAGCGGGAAAATATTTTGAAAATTGTAGCGACGCACATTGAAAATATTATCGTTTGGAAAACTATCGTGCCGATAGAGACAATCGAATGATTCATATCGACCGTGCAACGCGTATGTTTTGATCCTAATGTCACGCAAGGTGTTCAATAAATTATAGGCGCGTGTATCTCATCTCACGACATAGAAACGATCAGCTGGCTCGAAGATTACATAACTTCGAGGGAATCTGACCTTGCTCGGCCTACTACAACTGAGCCGAGTTAGAGGAAGGTGACAGGGCGACTTGTCCACCCGAGGAATTGTGCGACCAAGGTTCCCGGCCGAGTTGCGACCGAGAGACGGGTATTCCTGGACGGAGGAGCGAATCGGTGAACCGTAGAGATACTATAGAACCGTAGAATATCCCCGAATAGAGAATAAAATATTTCCATAGAATAATTCAATCATCACTTTTTATTTCCGGGTTAACGAGCGAAATGGAAATCCGGGATATTCCGAAATGTCGAATAAGTCGGAACGGAGGCGAATTTGGAAAAAATGTCATAGTACAACACTCAGAAACACTCCCGAAAAGGGGTCTGCGTGTCTGTCTGTGGTCAAAAAGTAACAAAACTTGTCATATCTTCGTGAAAAACCAATGAAACTCCAAGACATTTTAAGGAAGTTCCCACTGAATTTGCAAAAAATAGTCTTTATTCAATTCCTGACAACACACAGTACTTCCGATGATATGCGCTCGAAGCTCTTTCTATTTTGATTTCTTCAAGAATCAATCTTTTTAACGGTCCAGTTTGTTGAATGTTTCTTATGTCTAGCAAATAAAGATTGATTTGGGTTTATTATAGACTATTATTAAACCATTGTAATCGCCCAAAAAAAATTTTTAACCCCCTCTAAATTTGGCGTTTACGTTTCAAGGCATGTAAAATCCTGAAGCCCAATAAAATAAAATCTATCCATCCGCCATCCGCTGTCAACACTTTGCTGACGTAGCTATAAAGCTCAATTCTTGCAATTTTCACCAAAAATCAATTATGGCCTGACAATGGCTAAATTCTTTAACCAAGTCGCTACCCCAATTTTAAGGGTATTTTGGGGGGGTTTTGACGGGGAGGAAATTCCTATTTTCCAACGTTTTTCGGCAGAACGTGTAGTTTTTGGTATCAATTTCTTAGGATTTTTGGACGCTGAATCGAATGAGATAATTACGGGATCGATAGCTGTAATGTTTCTCGAGTTACCGCAGCTTTCATGTGGAATTTTCGAGTTGTTCTTAAATTTGGCAAGGGTATAATTTGAGAATTTTTGGAGCTATAAAAATCGTGCTATACTTGTTTGAATTCTCGCCAAATAATCTCTTCAGCTGTACCGTTAGACAAAAAAATTAGCTTTTAATTTGAAAATTAAGAAATATTAAAATGATTTAAATTACAATAGTTGCTCGGAGTTTTCCCTCATATCTGTATTTTGGCGGGAGCGTTCACAAATGCTCGAACGTTACTATCACAAGTGGCAATGGTCTTCTTACATCATTATTGAAGCCAAGGATCATTATTGTTTATCGTTGACAGCATACCCTACTTCCCTTTAAATCATAAATTTCTTGCGTTTTCTATTTTTGGGTTAAATATTGGTGAATTGAATTTCAAACAAAATTCGAAAACGTTTGGATCGAAAAATTATACTTCAAATACACGTTGAGGGGAGGTAAAATCGTAATAAGATAAAATGTTGTGGAAAATAATATATTCTTTCTTCGAAATAAAATTATTGAAAATGTTAAAATAATAAGAAAAAAAAAAGGAGCTCCTTAGCTATGAAAATAAAATTAGTTTCTATCAGATTCAGAAATTTACAGAGAAAATTGACTGGTTTCGCAGAATTTAGTGCGGATCTCCGGCGTCTTCGGTGAAGGAGAAAGATGATGTAGATATAAGGATAATAATTAGGGAACGATCCCACCTGAATGGACTATCCTGTCCCTGTGTCCTCCACGTGTCCTCTCAGCTCAACCTTAAATAAGTCGGACGATCGGATGAGCTCGCCGCAGACCAAACGGGACTGACGGGACGAAAATGACGACGATGTTGTAAGGGAGCGAGAGAAAACGGTGGTCCAGGTGCCGAACCAGTGCGTCGGATGCTGATGGTCGGTTGACGATTTGATGGCCAGATCAGCTATGAAAAGTTGAGGTGGCCATTAGAATACGGTTGAGAACTGTTAATTTATTCTCAAACAATAAATTAACAGGTCGATTTTCAATATATATGTTGTACTTACGAGAGATGTTATTTCAAAAGGTTAGAGATGATCAAATCGTAATTTTAAGTTCGGAAAGATATCGTAGAAGGCAGGAGTAAAATCGGAAACGTAGCTCTTTCGTAGGCGAGCACAGACTGACGATGTGAGTTGCAGGAACCAGCAGCGTCGACACTTTTTGTCCGGATTTTACATGAGAGTGTAACCGGCTCAAGTACCGGACAAGAATTCACAAGAGGCTCTTTCTGCTTATCATGAATCGTCAACATCCCGGTCACCTAAATTTGGATAAATTTATAAAGAGGAGTCAAAAGGATCTTGGTCGAGGGGAAGAAGTGGCACAAGCTTAGAGGCTGGACGTTTGAAGGTGGAGGTTTGAGTTTTTACCGTAGCGACGCGGACGACATCATCCTTGCCTGGATGAACTGCGATGACTTTAGCCAGAGGCCATCTCAAAGGAAGGGCCTCATCCATAAGGAGGACCAAGTCTCCTTCTGTGAGGTTCGGTGTCTTGCGAGTCCATTTCACTCTTCCTTGCAATGTGGATAGATACTCCAGACGCCAACGTGCCCATATTTGATCAGACATCTTTTTAATAAGCTGCCATCTGGTGAGTAAGTTGTCGCGGACATCGTGCAGGGAAGGTTCAGGTGGTGCGATGAGAGGTCTTCCAATTAGAAAATGCCCGGGACTGAGGAAATTGACCTCTTCGGGGCTGGATGATAAGGGACACAGAGGTCTTGAGTTGAGGATCGCCTCAACTTTGCTGAAGAGTGTAGAAATTTCTTCAAAAGTAAGTGGGGAATCACCTGCAATTTTTGTGAGCAACGTTTTGCAGGATTTGACTCCCGCTTCCCATAATCCTCCAAAGTTTGGACTATAAGGGGGATTAAATGTCCATTTAAATTCGTGTTTGGTGCAGTGGTCATTGATGGATTCTTGAGTGTCTTGCTGGCAATACCATTTGAAAAACTCCTTCAAACGATTAGACGCTCCAACAAAATTGAGTCCACAATCTGAGAAAATCTCAATAGGGAAACCTCGTCTTGACTGGAATCGTGTCAACGAGGCTAGAAAAGCGTCGGTAGTTAAGTTTGATACTGCTTCGAGATGAACAGCCTTACTGGACATGCAGACAAATATGCAAAGATATGCCTTTGACTGCTGAGCCTTGCGACGAAGTGAGTCACGAATGATGAATGGGCCGGCGAAATCAACACCTACTCGACTGAATGCCCGGCCACCCTGAAGGCGGGACGAGGGCAAATCGCCCATCAAAGGATATGATCCTTTGGCTCGTGATTTGTAGCATTTTATGCAATGAAATGTCCGCTGTCGAATCAACCTCCGCAGCGACGGAATCCAGTACTGAGTTTGAATCAGAGCCTGTAGAGCTGTCGGACCTGGATGCAGATATTGAGTGTGAAGATAATCCACAAGAAGAATTGTAAAATGTGCCTTCGTGGGCAAGAGTATCGGATGTTTGTGGTCCAAGGGAAGATCAGAATGCCTCAATCTGCCTCCGACACGAACAATGCCAGCTTGATCGAGGAACGGTTGCAGTTTGATGAACGGTTCGAAAGCTGATTCGTGTTGAGAATGATCGCCATTAAAGATGTAGTGAGATTGAATGACTCTGATGCAGGCTAGTCGAGCTTGAGCTAGTTCTTGAAGAGTATAGTTTCCTCTGGATACGGGACAACCTTGCTTGGTAGCTCGATAATTATGAACGCATCGTTTGATTGCTGCAACAGAACGAATCAGTTTTAGAAATGAGGAGAATCGAGTCATCCATGACACTAAATTTTCTTGTCCACTAATGGCAGCAAGGGTAACACTCTTTGAGCTCATTTCTGGAATTTTTTCAATAGGCGTAAATGATGAAAGTGGCCACGTATGCTCAGGTGATGAATGCCATGGTGGTCCAACCCACCATAAATCATGGTGAACAAGTTGTTTCGGAAGTAGGCCTCGAGATCCACAATCTGCTGAATTCATTTCAGAATTGATATGATTCCAGGAGTTTGTTGGTGTGAGACTATTTATCTCAGAAACACGATTGGCAACAAAAGTTTTTAAGTTGTATGACGGTATTTTTAGCCAGCTCAACACTATGGAAGAGTCACTGTAAAATTTCGGAGGACATGCTTCAAACGGAAGAGATGTAAGAAATTCTTTGCAAAATTCGTATAATCGGGCTAACAGCACTGCCGCGCATAGCTCGAGACGCGGTATAGAAATTTGCTTCAACGGGGCCAAACGTGTTTTAGCAATAAGTAAACGGGAACACGTCACGTTTTTCGAAGTGGTCAATAGATAAATTACACCACAATACGCTTTAATTGAGGCATCACAGTAGCCAACAATTCGGAAATTTGTGGTTTTTTCAACACACATTAATCGAGGAATTTGAATGCAAGAGAGCGCTTCAAATTCAGAAACCAGCTTATTCCAGGTTTCAGCAATTTCGGTCGGGATCGGTTCATCCCAATTAACTTGCTCCTTCCATAAGTCCTGAATCAAGATTTTCATAACTATAACTGACGGTGAAATGAAACCAAGTGGATCGTATATTTTTGAAACAGCGGAAAGAATTCCACGTTTCGTCATAGTTAAAGTAGGAACCGAAATTGAATATGAAAAATAATCGGTGGAGGTATTCCATTCAAGTCCAAGAATTTTCAAGGAAGTATCCTCACTTTCTTGAAATTTAATGGAAGATTCCGAAGATTTATCGGCCGGCAGAACGGCTTCGAGTAACCTGGGAGAATTCGATGCCCATTTAGACAACTTGAATCCTCCACGGTTCAGTAGTTCAATGATTTGATTTTGAAGGTTTAGAGCTTCTTGAGTAGAACTGGCTCCCGTAGCAATATCATCGACAAACGAATCTCTCAAAATTACTCGAGCAGCCTGGGGAAAATTGTGGCCTTCGTCTTTACATAATTGATGGAGTACCTTCATAGCCAGAAAGGGTGCGCTTGACATGCCATACGTGATCGTATTTAGCTCAAATTCTTCTATCGGCAACGATGAATCATTTCGCCAAAATATGTGCTGATATGCTCGATCTTCTGGGTCCACCATAATCTGGCGATACATTTTAATAACGTCTGCAACAAAGACGACATCATGTATTCGAAAATTCATCAAAATGATACGTATGTCATTTTGTAGTTTTGGACCAGTGTGCAAAAAATCATTCAAGGACCCTGTAGAGGTTGTGGCAGAGGCGTCAAATACCACACGCAATTTTAATTTACCACGATCAATTTTTGTTACTGCATGATGTGGTATTACATATTTCGGAATTGATGTAGTGGCAGTCATATGTCCAAGCAATAAATATTCGTGCATAAATTCGGAATATTGTACCCTAAGGTTAGAATCTCGGGTAAATTTGTGTTCCAAATTTCGAAATCGTTTGAGGGCATTGAACGATGAATTAGAAAAGGCGGGAGGAATCCCTTTGAAAGGAAGTCTCACAACGTAACGACCGCTTTCTAATCGATAATGAGTTGTTTCAAAATGTTCATCACAAAATCTTTCATTGCTTGATTTTGTTAATTTTGAGGAAGGTATCTCCTCAATTTCCCAGAATCGAGATAAAGTTTGGTTTATATCGCAATCATTGTTTGGTTGGATAAACAAGGATGTCCCAACATGAATATCGGTAGGTAAATTAGTCTGGGTATATCGACCCATGACAACAAATCCGAAAATGGTTTCAAACAATTTTGGAAGGTCAGCATCAATAACTACTTGGATATTTTTCCAAATTTCAGAGAAAATGTCACCTCCAAGCAGAAAATCAATAGCAGAAGGTTCGTAAAATTTTGGATCAGCCAAATTAAAATTTTGATACCGAGTAGAAATGTCAATAGGAACTGGTACAGTAGGTAGAAAAGAAGTAATGTTTTTTACTACTAAAGCATTAGCCTCTATGAGAGGTGTGACTGCATTTCGAGGTTTCAGAATGCAACAACTTTGACCTTTTACACCTTCAAATAGAGTTTGGCCAATGCCAGTAATTTTTTTTGCACAACGAGTTATAGCCAGTCCCAATTTGTTAATGCAAGATTGAGTTATAAAAGAATAGTGACTTCCTGAATCAATTACTATTCGTATCGGTTGAAATTGTCCTCGCACATCTTGTACTTGCGCTGAAACTGTGCCAAGTAGCACATTTATTTCTGCATGAGTAGTCGAACTCAACGTAGTTCCAGTCGGCGCTAAATTCTTAGAAAGCCCAGATCCAGACGTAGGCGAGGGCTTCGTGATGGTCGAATCTTGATTAGCATTGTCCAGATGCAGCATTACATGGTGTCGGCGTTGACATAATCTGCACGAATACTTTGAGTTACAATGGTGTGTATGATGAGTATGAGAAAGACAATTCCGGCACCCCTTCCATTTTTGTAATGAATGGAAACGCTGCTCGGCAGTCATAGAGTGAAAATTCGAACAATCGAGAAGACCATGCTGTGCCTGTCGGCACACGACACAAGTTGGCATCGGAACTGTATTAGTATTCAATTCAATATTCGTAGTTTTATTCGACCAGTGAGATTGTCCACTCGGCTGGGGTGTAGCGTTCAATGAGGAAGCACTAGAGTTTAAAGCAACATTTGAATTGGAGCTGCTATTAGCCATAAGGGCTGGTCTGGACAGCCTCATAGGTTTTTCTCTCAATTTTGAGACCTGAGACGGTTGTGACTTTTCGGGAGAAAATGTAAAATTACTATTTTCGGCAAGTTGAAGAGCCAAACTTTTTTCTCTTATAAAAGCCGTCAAATCGTTAATTGAGGGGAAATCTTTGTTATTCGACGACTCAAATTGCTCTCGGGTGTACGGATCTAAACATTTTATCGCAAGATAGAATAAAATGTAATCAGATTCGTTAGGAATTTTTAGAAGCTTGAAGGCGGAGATGTTATCGGTTATTTTTGAAATGAAGAATTTCAAGGAATCACCAGAGGGTTTTCCATGTAATGGTCGGAATGATAATAAATTGTTCAGGTATGAAGTAGCTAAAACTCGCTTATTATCGTATGTATCAGATAAAGCCTTCCATGCAATATCATAGTTATCTTCAACAACTGGTAAATGTTTAATTATGGATGCTGCGGCACCCGTAAGCGAGCTTACCAAGTGATGATATTTTTCCATAGTGCCAACAGATTCATTTGTATGAACCATTGAGGAAAATGTATCCCGAAAGTAAGGCCATTCGGTAATTTGAGATCCGTCATATTTGGGCAAATTAATTTTTGGTAAATTCTTGTGAGCTCGAGTTTCATTTAGCAAAGTCAATTGTGCTAGATCTGGAGAATTAAACAATAATTCATAATTTTTATTAGCTTCATAGTAGTACCTGCGAGCCGTTGTTCGTGTGGCGGTGTCGTTCTCGCTTGGGAACTTACTGGTCTCGCCATGTTCTTCGTACAAGTACATCAGCTTTTCGTAGCATTCTTCAACTTTCGAGTGATATTTTTCGAGGGCACGAAAACCACCCTTGAATTCGGGTTTCGTAGAGGGCTCAGTCAACGCGTTTCGACCCAGTTCGTTGATGTTCTGAACTTCACGATATGCAATACCCATGCATTTTCGAATGAGTGCAACATGTCGTTCAAAACTTAAAGGCCCTGAAGCTGGAGATTGTTTCTTCCCCTTTTCGTTTCCTTTTCCAGGTATGGAATCACCTCCTTCAGCCATTTCTGAGGAATAGGAAGGGAATTTTAGAAAGGAGAAATTATTACAAAGAAACTATAAGAATGCAGGATAGCACGAAATCACAACAAACACCGGGATGCTGGTACACACCAAAAATATAAGGAACAATAGTACCTAATAAATAAGCAATAGATACTTCTCGAGAATAAAAAATTCAAAACGCATAAAATTTGCGCGATAATATCCAAATAAATCGTAGGATACGGACAAGAATTCTAAACTTTTCAAATTGCTCAGAATACAGACGTATCAATAATTAGCCTAGACCTCAAAACCCTCATAACGTGTACAGATGAAACCACGCTCTGCTACCATGAATTGAATTTCAAACAAAATTCGAAAACGTTTGGATCGAAAAATTATACTTCAAATACACGTTGAGGGGAGGTAAAATCGTAATAAGATAAAATGTTGTGGAAAATAATATATTCTTTCTTCGAAATAAAATTATTGAAAATGTTAAAATAATAAGAAAAAAAAAAGGAGCTCCTTAGCTATGAAAATAAAATTAGTTTCTATCAGATTCAGAAATTTACAGAGAAAATTGACTGGTTTCGCAGAATTTAGTGCGGATCTCCGGCGTCTTCGGTGAAGGAGAAAGATGATGTAGATATAAGGATAATAATTAGGGAACGATCCCACCTGAATGGACTATCCTGTCCCTGTGTCCTCCACGTGTCCTCTCAGCTCAACCTTAAATAAGTCGGACGATCGGATGAGCTCGCCGCAGACCAAACGGGACTGACGGGACGAAAATGACGACGATGTTGTAAGGGAGCGAGAGAAAACGGTGGTCCAGGTGCCGAACCAGTGCGTCGGATGCTGATGGTCGGTTGACGATTTGATGGCCAGATCAGCTATGAAAAGTTGAGGTGGCCATTAGAATACGGTTGAGAACTGTTAATTTATTCTCAAACAATAAATTAACAGGTCGATTTTCAATATATATGTTGTACTTACGAGAGATGTTATTTCAAAAGGTTAGAGATGATCAAATCGTAATTTTAAGTTCGGAAAGATATCGTAGAAGGCAGGAGTAAAATCGGAAACGTAGCTCTTTCGTAGGCGAGCACAGACTGACGATGTGAGTTGCAGGAACCAGCAGCGTCGACACTTTTTGTCCGGATTTTACATGAGAGTGTAACCGGCTCAAGTACCGGACAAGAATTCACAAGAGGCTCTTTCTGCTTATCATGAATCGTCAACAATTGGTTAAATAATGTTTTAATATTCGTGGAATTTGTCTTGAACCAATCAAAATATTTTATAGCAAGGCCCACCGTTCTAAGGGACTTCTATTAGATGAAAACCAACAATCTTTCACGGGAGTGTACGCTGAAAAGATTCGAATCACGATTCAAATTGAATTTGTCACTACCTGTCGAATTTTTATAGTTACGAAACAGCTCCATTTTCCATGTTTTCCTTTTTTTTATGTCAATAAGATTAGTTTTAGTAAATGCCCTTAAATATGCCCTTTTTACCGATTTTTGATTTTCGTTTGGTTGTCGTCGCATCTATTGTAGTAGAGGGGTTGTGAGGGGGAGAAAAACCAGGCGACTTATTCTCCAGATTTTTAATGGCTGGCCGAGCACTTTCGCTCATTCGGGCATCTTCAGGGCGACGTGGAACCATGAGGTCCACAGATTTTTGATTTGAAATGCAAGACGAAGGTGAATTTAAAAAAAGCTGCAGATGGTTGAACTATGGTCAATTATTCCGAAAACCTAAAATGCTTGGAATCGAAAGTTATGCCAAACATTTTCCATGTCCATTTTCCAAACAAGTTTCCATCTGAGACGAGGTCTTCTTTCGCAAAAGGTCTTATTTGCACTTTTTTTTTTATACTCTTTATTGTTAGATACACCGAGCGTGTTGCTCATAAGTAACATTCTTTTGACCTTAAATACTAACACAAATCAACAAAACGTGTACATAGACTAGGTTTGTTTTTCTTTCATGGATTTTTAAGAGTGAAGCTTGCACTCTGGTCACTTCAATTTGTGTCTCTGATTGCCAACTCGTGAGGTTTTGTCCTTTTCAATCTTCTCACTAGGTCGTCCACATTAAGAAGTTTCACATCTTCCACGTTGACATGCCCTTGGAGACGCCCTAGATGTGCAGTAGCGAATTTCTTGATGGTCTGTTCAATAGTGTCCACTTCAAGGTCCAGATCGAGCCTGTCGTTACGAACGTACCGCGGTGCATTGACAATGCTCCTAAGCACGGTGTTCTGAAAGCGCTGTTATTTGCACTATTGTCATTTTTCTTCAACGAAACAATTCAATATATATTATTTTTTAATTTCACTCTTCATACTCAAAACTCCCATCGATGTGACAGAAGCTACCTTATACCTCATAGCTTTTTATAGCTTGATCAATTCCCGAGCTAATATGTCATTGTGCTGCTTTTCTTAAAAATAGCTATAAACTCCGTCATTTTCTTATTCGATTCGGCGACCGAAAATCTATTGAAATTGGTAGCAAACTGTGGGTTTGTCTGGAAAAAATTTGGAAAATATGAATCTTCCCCTAAAAGCGATACTCCCCTGGAAATCCATTCACCTTGAACCCTATCTGGTATAGTAGAGAAATACGAAAATTAACGGTCGATTATGAGAAATGAATTAAGATCGAGAACATAAAAAGATAAAATTCAGCAGTTTCTTTAGAAGTCATAAGCTCGACTCAATCCATCACCCTGAAATTGCATAATTTAAGAATTACTACTTTTTAATTCGCCTTTTTTCGTAAAGACGGTCTAACCGTAAATCGTCAACTGCACGGATTCGATAGGAATAATTGATTGGGAGGCAGCCATCACACAAGAGCGCTCTAATTGAGCGGTACGTCGGTCGTGTGAAGCTGTTAAGCCAGGAAGTTAGTATGTCAATATCACCCACGCCTTCCAGCTACGTCAAGGGGAACTTTTGTGAAGGACATCAAGTAGGCAGCCCGGCCAGCAATAGGACGCGAACGGGTTGTAGGTATACGGGCGACGACGACGACCTGTTACATCAACCGCCTTGCACCTCGCATTCCGCTGGATATTCCTTCTTTATTCCACGTACTCGCTGTCATGAATTGAAATATTCCGATCGTCGTATAAGTCGAATTCGGATCGGTGTTGAGCTTGGAAAAGTTTCATCGCACACTAAATCCGCGGTGAAAAAGTTCCCCTTGGAAAACCTAGTCATGGATTCATACGCTGTAATGAAATCTATAAATTGGTATTTCTGTGGCTCCGTTAGAGTCGTCTGTTAGTGTGAGTCATACAATTAGTCTTATACAAGATGCAATCGACGAAGCATCAGCTGTTTAGAGATGGAAGTGTGATTAAATGGAACTGTGTACCGGAGATTACACGATTACTGAAGGTCGTAAGAGCTATGCGATCTTGTGGCTCGGATTAGTCTACGGACAGCACACAGATAAGCTATATAATTCTTAACAGGTTGCTCGATTCACAACCATGAATACCCACGGTGAATTACCCTCATAGCACCATCACATTTTCGTGACGTTTCTAAAAACATTTCTGTAACTTTCAAATGTTTCGGAACCGTTTAAAAAATACAAATGATTGTACAGGGGTTTATTATTCCTTTGCTTCAATAATGATTTAAGAAGACCATCCGTTTGTGATAATAACTTTCCGAACGTTTCCACCTAACAACAGATTGGTACTAAATACACCTTTGTCTGGAAAGTGTTGGATAATACGAATTTTCCCCCTCATAGCGCCCCAAAAGTACTCTTAAAATTGAGGTATCAATTTGGTTGAAGAATTGAGCCATTTTCATACCAAGATTGATTATTGGTGAGGATGTCATGAATTTAGCTTTTGGAATTGAGCCATTGTTAGACCAAGATTGGTTTTCGGGATAGCTGCTATAGTTACCTCGGAAACGTGTGTAAGGTGTACGGCAGAGAGGGAATTTTTTTTATAGGATATCCGCATTCTACATGCCTTGAAACGTACCTAAATACAACACATTTTGAGAGAGCTTAAAAGTTTTTTTGGGATGATAACAATGGTTTACTAACGAATGATAAAAAAAAGTTTTGTACCGGGCCAGGGCCAACTTGACACGTAAATCGAAAGTCAAGTAAATCTAAATACAAACTAAGGAGGATGAAAAAATAATCAAATACGCCGTCTAACTCAACACGTCAATCAGAATTGCCGAGTGATTTGATTTCCTACTGGAAGCACTGAAAAAAACGCTGCAAATGATTGTACAGTGGTTTATTATTCCTTCACTTCAATAATAATTTCAGAATACTATCCATTTATGATAGTAATTATTCAGAACATGTGTAAACGTTTCAACCGAAAAACAGATTGGTAACTATCGGGGAAAATTCCGTAGCAACTATTGTAATTTTAATCTATTTTATTTTTCTTAATTTCCAAATTGAAAACTAAATTTTTTGCCCTACCGTACAGCAGGAGAGAGTGTTTGACGACCATTCCAATGAGTATAGAACGATTTTTATAGCTCCAAGAACTTTCGAGTTATACCCTCATGTCAAATTTCTAAAAATCTCCCAAATTCGATACAAAAGCTGTGATAACTCGAGAACCAATGGAGCTATCGACCCCGCGATGGTCTCATTCGATTCAGCGTCCAAAAATCTATATAATGTGATACCACGAACACCTTTTTCTGAAAAACCTTGGAAAATATGAATTTTCTCCCCCTCAAAACCCCCCAAAAATACCCTTAAAATTGAGCTAGTATGTTGGTTCAAGAATTGGGTCGTCGTAGGACCGAGATTGATTTTTGGTGAAAATTTCAAATTTTTAGCTCTTACAGTTTGGCCGGAAAACTGCTAACGGCGTACGGCGTACGGCGGACAGACAGAATTGTTTTTATTGGATATTCGGATTCTACATGCCTTGAAACGTAAAACATCAAATTTTGAGAGGGGTTATAAAATTTTTTTTCTTGGGCGATTACAATGGTTTATTATTGAATAATAAACCAAAATCGCCACAAATACTATAGAAGAACAAATAATTGACACAAAAGTGAAGGACACGACGCAAGAACTTATGTTCCGCAAAGTTCAGCACAATGCACAATATGGTCAGTGGGCTTTTTGTAGTCCCCATGGGACGAGACTGTCTACGTGCAGCGCTTGAGCTTTGAGTGGAGGGCCAGGAAACTAGCCCGTCCCTGCTTGACTCGAATGTTCCGAAATGTTCCAAAAAACAGGTTGCCAATAATGAGGAGAGTTATGGAGATATTGGAGATTTTTTTGCCCCAACACAGATGATGACGGATTTTCAAAAATCAGTGGGATTATACAGCAATGTACAAAACATTTTCGGCTCAAAATCCCACCGGTGGCGATGATGGTGATGTTTCCTCAACATTTCACACCTAATTATAATTTTAAATTAAAATCCCAAACTTGACACGAGGGGAATTTCCGCTCGTCTCTTTCCGCGTTTCGGTGATCATCGTTGGCAGAGTACCGGCCGTCGAGGTGCCAAAATTCGAGCAGTAACAACTCTCCCGATCAGACGGCTCCCGTATTCCCGCCAAGAGATAATTTATGCGCGAAGTTCGCCTTCACGGTCATGGCCAGATAGGACGGCTAACTTCCAAGAGAGGACGTCGCTTTGACGACTCAACGTCTGCTCGGTTTTCGACCGTGTCTCGAATCTCGAGAGTAGAATTTACAATAAGTAGATGTACAATGACTGATGAATAAATAAATAGAACTCTTAATACGTGACCTAGTTTCACTTATACCTTACTGTAATTTCCTACCTATATTAATTTGTAACCTATACAAACCAAATCTTTATCAATATCAACCCTTGAATGTTGGATTAATGAAGTGAGGACAATATGTCAATATCCATTGTAGCTCTATTTTCCGTTGAACTAAGTAATCTACTTGACAAATGAAAAATTCTAGACATAAATCTTAAATAGACAAAGGTGAAAGCTTGACTCCTATTGGATATAGTCGAGAAATACGAAAATTAGCGTTCGATTATGAAAAATGAATTAAGATTGAGATGAATGGCGCGAATAATTCTCCAGCATATCATCTATGATTCGAGCACTCGCCTTTAAGGCCTCTGCAAGAAGCTTCCTCTCTTGAAAATCCTAAAAATAATAACCGTACTACTACCTCAAAGCTTGGGTAGTTCTGAATATGAGTGATTCAGCCACATTGGCAAATCTTTTCACTGTTTCTGCCTTTACAGGCCACAAAAATCAATAGTTTTGACGCTTGAGGTCTTCAAGTTTTTATAATGGCGAGTGCAAATGGCGCCAAATCTTCATTGCGAGGGCATAAAGCCCCACACCGTACATCTACGTATATTCACACATTTTTGGTATTTAGAAATCTTCAACGTCACTAAAAGTCAATATATTCGAGTGTTAACGGTCGTGAAATTTTTTCTAGGTGGGCGAATGACGGTCGATATTGAACATTGTAGTCGCGTAGAGTACTTCCACGCTCTCGAAATATTGTTTGTAGTTTGCATGTTTAGCGTAAGGAATGTAGCGTATTCGTGCGTTTTTCTGTTTTTGGGTCCCCTGGCTAGTTTCTCAGTAACAAAATCTTTCGAACAGGCTTCAACAAATTCAGCCTAAATACATAGTTGTGATGGACCAGCTGGTCCATCACAACTCTGATCAAGTAATATCCAGCCAGCGTAACTACTATTTTTAGTCAGCCTTAATAATTCATTTCCTCGTTGGAATTCAATTCTTATTCCATTGTAATAAATTTCCTGTTCTGATGTGACGAATAATTTTCGCCCCACTGCCGATGATGCTTTGATATCCAGCAGCGCTAGATCGAGCTCTTTTTGCCTTACATCGGCCGAGAAGCCGGTCTGGTTTTTTAAATTGCCTTATTACTACAATCATCAGTGATGGTGACGGTCGGTCAAATATGCGAACCGGCGAGGATATTTTGCTCCTTGTGCAACTAGATGTTGATCGAATGGACATTGATTCAAACGGACGCCGGCCGATATCGTAATCTCAAATGAGCCGAGCTCGGAGCTCATGGCTTTATTAGAATGATATATAAAAAAAAGTTACTCACTCTCTACTGAACGGCTGAACATTTAGATCGAACGGAGCCTTTCAAAAGGTCAAGGTGCCTTTTAATCCGCTCGATCTTCGACGTAAGAGACAACAACTCGCAAGTTGATCGACGTAATTCAGGGTAGAAACGATTAAACCAAGCGACTTCAAGTATTCCGAGGAGTCGTATTGACAATTTCAATCTAACCTTTTTATTGGTGATATACGGCCAGAAATTAATTTCTTCTCATTTGGCTACGATAGCATCTTGAAAGAAACAGTAACTTAAAATGCCAACGTGAATATGGACAGAGACACGAATCAGGTGTTTATAGTTGGCAGTTTTACTTAGCGATTGATCTCTTCGTAAAAGTCGAAATCGAAACCGATGTGAACTAGCAAAAAATTGGATTGTAACCAGATTTTTTTCAGAACTTTCGAATGAATGAGATGAAAGAGTGGCAAAAGCCGTAATTTTATGCCTGAATCGGATTTTGGATAACACGCGGTATTTCCGTGAAGTAGGTAAGCGTTCTATGTCTATTTCTATTCAGGGTTCTTCAGTCCGCAAAAATCAATAACTAAACGCTCGAGGAAACTTGATTTTTAACGTTAGGGTCACACACCATACGTCCGCGTTATTATTTTCCTCGTGCGTTTTTATATTTTCGGATCTAAAATATAGATATAGGGTATAGAAATGTTCTGGTTTCATTGGGCTTAAGTCAATCAAACATTGCACCGAAGTCTAAGAGCACGTTCAGTGCGACGATGTATTAAGAGTATCTTAATATTTTTTAAAAATAATTTTTCAATGTATTTAGAACGAACTTGTGGTTATCACTGTTATAATTACGCTAATTCACATCATTGAGGCTACAATATAGCTTAAAACGATTTCACAGTTCATTTTAAGAAAAAAAAAAAAGTTATAGTTTACTAGCTCCAATGTAACTCACAAATTTTCGGACAAGTTGCTATCACAAATGGATAGTCTTCGTGCTTCATGCATCATGCTTGAACCAATGGAATAATCAACCATTATACAACCACTCGCATAATTTTTTTTCTGCCATTGTTGAGTTAGGCATACATTTAGCAAAGTTACGGCCAACATTCATTCGCAATAATTTTTTTTGCTTCAAATTCGAATAAGAATCGTTCCCGCGTATTTCGTCTTGATTCGACCCAAGCTTCTGATACAAACGAGAGTTTCATATGATAGGGAACGATCTAGTAGCAGTTATTTATTTCCGAGTACCCGGTGAATGATTGAGCAGTGAAATTTCAATAACTAGCCAACTTCACTTGTCGAGTGAACTCATATCTTGCAATTGGCAGGTTCCAAATTTTCCTTTTTACCTTTTCGGTTCGAAAGGAACGCGTTTTTTTCGTTTCGCACTTCCTGTGAAATAAATTAATCGACGAGTACTCTTGCAAGATTTTTCAACCGGCTCGCCTCGTCGCTGGCCTGAGAGCATTAAAAGGGTAAGAGTTAATATTAGTTGCTTGATGGGATGAAAGGAACCTACTGACCTGTTTGTGGTCTTCCTCTTGGTCGCCAGCCAACTTATCGATTCTCCCTTTCGGGTACCTTCCTAAAATACGATCACGGCGTTCACTGACTTCCATATTCGATAAACAGAAGAGACGGTCCAAATCGAAACAATAATTTAATCGCGAAAGGTCGCAAAAAAAAAGCTGATGGGCCGAGCAGTTAGGAGGAGATACCGCTTTATATTGTGCAATGGACGAAAACCCCATGATGTTTACAATTGTTTTCAGTTTCTTGATGTATTATAAGCGACCTGTTCTATTGAAAAAAGGTTATATGATTCACCAACGCCCGGTTGACGATCTATATTATTTTTCGTATACACAATGGAAACGACTATTGTGCATTCCTTAATTTGAAATTTAACAAAGTTGTTCCTGAATTACCTGCCAGGAATGCTAAAACGGTCAGTGAAAATAGCCTAGGGGCACAATAGACGACCATTTTGCTGCAGATTAATACGAGTTAGTCTCGTTTTAAATTGCGACGGTCGGATCTATTTTGTATTGGCTGGCAATGGCTGAGCACGATGTCTTACCAGTGTGACTCATTCAGTCACGCCTCGGCCACAAATCGAGTCCGTTCGCACCGAAAAATACAATCGGTCACCCATCATTGAATGACAACGAATGTTATCTATTCAATTGATCTGAGAACTAAGCCAATGACTTAGGTAACGCAAATTAATGAAATGAACAAGAAGTTAATAGCGTAAACAGTTAGAAAATGCGATTTTAATTTGACACTGGTCATCTTGTATCCGTTTTCATATCGACAAAATTTCTCATTTCAAATCAAATTCAGTAAGAGTTCCCTCCGTTCCAACGCTTGCAAGCGGTCGAAGCAATTCTGGAATTGTTAATCAGCAGTGCGAGGGCGTTTCATCTCGATAGATAATCTTACTTACGCTTCTAATCTCCCATTAAAACTCATAATATTATGTCTGCCGACAACCCACGTGGTTAACTTCTGCAGAGCGCAAAGTCTTCCTCAAAACAGTCGAAGACAACGATCTCAGCGTCTAATAATTTTACCTCCCTATTTTAGCGACACGCTACTGGTTGCTGTCAAGCGTTTTTATCACCCTTCTGTCCATGAAATCCAAACTATCTATTAATGATAGAAACAATCAAGACAATAGATGTAGTCCTCTGCTTATGAAAATCTTCTCTGCGTTCAATCAAGTTTTCCAACATTGTGTATCTTTATTCTATAGACTTCTTCTACAAAAATGTATCAATTCAATTAATCGAATGTGCCAAATGATAAGCAATCGAATCTTCATAATTTCATGGAGTAATAAAAAGTTTATTTTTTTTTTTAACCGTAGATGTACGTTTCGCGTTATTGTCCGAATTAAAAAAAAAAATCGAACAACTTTAGGTTTAATATTTAATAATGAAACAATTTAATCACCCAAAAAAAGTCTAACCCCCTCGCAAATTTGATGGAAAACCCGCAAATATCCAATAAAATACTCGTTGGAATGATCGTCAAACACTCTTCAGCTCTACCGTCGGGTGGAAAATTTAGCTTTTGATTTCAAAATTGAGAAAAACAAAAATGATTAAAATGACTATAGTTGCTATGGAGTTTTCCTTTATAGCAACCAATGATTTGTTAGGTGAAAACGTTGACGAATGTTCGGAGAAGTTATCATCACAAACTGATTGTCTTCTTAAATCATTATTGAAGCAAAGAAAAAATAAACCACTGTACAATCATTTGCAGCGTTTTTTGTTTTGTTTTTCATCCATTCATTCAAGCTATAGAAACGAACACTGCCGCTCATCATACACATCATCACCTCTCATCCTGACAAAGAAGTCATCATGATTATAAAATGTTTTACGAAAATACCCACCCAACCCGATTTCGAAAGCGATCGGTTTCGCATTTTTCACTCACAGTCTAAGACGATAAATGTTTGAAATTTTCTCGAAACTATATCGTAATTGTATCAGGTGAACTTTAAACGACCCGATGGCTCCACGTCGCCCTGAAGATGCCCAAATGGGTGAAACTGCTCGGCCAGCCAATAAAGAATTGGAGAATGAGCCGCCTGGATTTTTCCCCCTCACAGCCCCCGGACATCAAAAAATGCGACGACAAGGAAAATAATAAAAAATATATTCAAAAATTATATTCAATTATATTGTATGAATAAATTATATAATCTAATATATTAATCATATAATTATGTTATATTATTAATTGTTTGTGTAGTAATAATTTGAGAAATAAGTTCGTGCGAATAATCCTTTTCGAAATTCAATTTAAGTTGAAAGTTACAACAAATAAAAATCACACCAATTTTCTTTTGCGTTGGTGTACAGATGAGTTGAACTATAGTTACGCCTCAGTTTACGTAATATGCTCGTATCCGGTGCAGCCTTCCAGCTGGCCACCCAGCTAGGATGTTGTGCTAAGCCTAGTAAGTAGGTGATGCAATTAAGTATAAAAATAATTTGTACGAACTATCGATACTAGACAGGAAAGATCTTGCACTCTGTGTTCAGCGAATCTCTTCAGTTGAAACTTTTTTCTATTCTTTTTTCTAAATTTTTTTGTAGCCAAAATAATACATGAAGGATACCACAATAAATAAAAATTATACAGAGAGTAGCACATTAATTTTATTTGATTAATTACTTAATGACTCTTATTTTTTGAGATCACTATTGAAACAGTGAGGAACCAATTTATTGGAGTGAAAAAAAAAATCTAGAACTGGGGAGGCTAATCGGCTGGCCTATTGTGTATTTCAACTGTGAGCTCTTGGAGCAAGATTTTGTCAAGCCGAGGAGGCCTTATCCGTTCCTGCCTCTATTCGATCTCAAGATAGCCTCAGCGCGTGCCCCTTCTCGCATGACAAATAGAGAACAGGTGTGCCACGATTTGAAGTATAACCAGCTTCTCTTCCCTTGCCGCCCTCGGCCTTTTTCTGTGGCTCGAACTAAATAATGAGAAACTTTGAATGCTCCTCGATTGTTATCATGATGCTACAAAATTTTGAAATCATGAACCGGTTTTTTCCGTGTATATTTCCTGAAGCTGCTGTTTCGCATCGTAAATGAAATGTTCATCGACATGAATGAAACCAGGAAAATAAAATTAATCTATGAATCAACTTTATATGGCTGTACCAACTCAGTTTTTGGCCACTTGAGTTTCTCGCGCGCACTGCACTCATTTAAATCAACACGATTTTCTTTTCTTTATATCGGAAGGCCTATTATATCTGTAATGCGATCCGATACCAACTGTGGCCTATATTTTGGTCTAAGTATTATAATTGTAAGTATTTAAAAAAAAAAATCAGTAGTTCAACTGACCACAGCAGAGAGGGAAGCTAATCAAGCGAAAATGAAGGTAGACGGACGAATGTAACATGGCATTTTAAAAAATGAGAACGTAATGATTTGCGGTGAAGCAGAGCGATTCTATGAATACTTATTCTAATATTCTATTCTACTGATTAACTTTACTACTTTAACTTTACTTCCATGCTTCTATTCCGCTAACTTCTACTCCTTACCATTACACTTTATCTCCACTTTGAGTACAATTCTACTTTACATCCTTTCCAAGTTCTCTAATTTTGCCCCTTTCAACTTCGTTTCCGATCCTCTTCCGCTCTACTTCTACTCTACTCCATTGGATATTCGGATTTTACGTGCCTTGAAACGTAAACCATCAAATTTTGAGGGGGTTTAGAAAACTGTGCTTGTTGGGCGATTGCAATGGTTTATTATTGATAATAAACCAATAAGCGCCCCATGGCGAATTTGTTTTACTGTATTTCCGTTTTTATTCAACTACAAAATTCTTATACCTGAAGATAAATAATTGAAATAGCCCTTTTCTTCCAAATTGTCATTCCAACTAGCTCAGACGGATGAGACGTTCTACTACAGTTCTACTATAGTTGTAGTATTGAGCTATAATTACTCGGTTGACGCGATTTGCCGGTAGTAAAAACGTGAGATGCGTTGTTCGAAACTGGCCTAGCCAACTATTCTGCCCTATATCAAGAACGAGCAATCAATGAATTCTGGCTCAACAAGGTCGAAAAAAACGATTGGCCGCAGACCAGAGCATCCTTTTCCTCCGGCTCGAGAGGCATCCAAAATATTTGGTATAAACCCAATGCGACGACGACCTTCATCTGCAACCGACAGTTTCAAAACAAACTGTCGTTTCGCCGGCTCGTAACCGTTTCAATTCAACTCGGACTCCAGGCTTGTCATGTATCGGGGAAGATTAGTGATCCGATGTTCCTTCGAGAAGAACACGGATAAGATTCGAAAAAATAACCCAAGGGTCCCGATGAGGAAAGGCAGGTAGCTCTCCTAGCAAAGGCACTAAATATAACATTGAGCTCAATCCTAAAGTAGAGTGTGACGTCATTCGTCGCAAGCTTTGGTCTAGTCGTCTTTTCAATAACTCGGCTTCCTTCGCTCGGCGACGATGATACGCTTTCGTGGCGCGGAAGCTCTCATCCCGTGCGTACAACTGATTTATTTTCGTCTGGACAAATGTCTTTCTCGACCGAGACTACAGAACTCACCAGTCGAAAAAAACAACGTGACAATACGGTCCTTCGATTTTGTTACATAGAAAAAATGATGATAGCAGGAAACGGAACACGTTGAATTACGTCAATAAGTTCCTATGTAACTCTAAGTATTTTTAGAGTTTCATGCCGTTGCGAGCGAAAAACTATATTTATGCAAACAATGTTTCGATAGTGAGAAAGTACGGTATGTGACATTGGGGATGAAATCTATCGTCATTCACCCAACAAAGAAAACAATTAAAGTCATTTTTAATTTTTAGCACGGTTGTAAAGTGTGTGACCCTAGCGATGAAGATCTGGCATCATTTACTCACCATTACAAACACTAAAGACCTCTAGCGTCTAATACATTGATTTTCGCGGCCTGTAAAAATCTCAACAGCGAAAAAACGACAAACGGCGGAAGTACTCTATGTGATCCAAACTATACATAATAAGTCTTGTGAACGCGGTCAAAGTTGGCGCGGTCATATTTATAGCAAAGAGGCCCGAAAAATACAATAGCGCTCGAATAAAATAATCTAAAATACGTTTTACGAGAAAGAATACTACGAGTAGTTGTGACTCCAATAATAAAAATCAAGCGATATTCGGCTGTCACGTCGTAGAATAATTTAAAGTCCCCAGCGTTCAAACATATTCATTTTTGCGGTCTGTACAAAAATCAAAATATTGTCAATATGCGAATAACGCAGAAGTACTGTATGTGACTTACTTGATAAAAATCAGCCATCATTCAATCGCTGAACCCAACATTTTAAAACCTTGAATGTTTTAATACATTGAGTTTTCCTGCCTGTGAAAATCAAAATACAAAATATTCGCTATTGAAATCGTGAAAAGCCCGTAACTTGGAGGTACTGTGTGTGACCCAATATACAAAAACTCTATTGTTATCTGCTAATCATAAAGATGATTTCAAGACCTCAGTCGTGGAAAATTATTGCCTCTTATAGCCTGCAAAAATCGAAACCGAAAAACTTTGAACTGTTATATCTCAAACGCACAATGTTTTTTTAAAATTTTAATAAAAGCTAATTTAGCTCACTCGCTAGGATAACATTTCCTGAATATTTAATCAAGTTTCATTCATTTTTCAAGGAGTTATAACGATTTATGTCTTTTCTTTAGCACGGACAGATGTAGAGACGGACAAATGGAGACACAGACACTTTGTTCAGAAACTGATTCTGAGTATATAGTGCTATGAAAATTTTTTCTTACAGGACTCGGTTCCAAAGTCGACTTTTCAGACAATCACAATACTTCCATTTACTATGTAAACATGGAAGTAAAAATGACTCCATTTCACAAAACTTGTTTTGTATAACCCACCGTACTTCCGCTTTATACAGTTTATTGACTGTTTCGATATTTACAAGCCTCAAAAAAAAAAAAAAAAATATATATATATATAGATATATATATCGTTGTCTTTGACGCTCCGCTCAAGGTTCATAAAAATTATTCCATTTAACAAAACTTGGCTTGTATCGTTATCTTAGGTTCACATACTGCAAGCACTTCCGCATTATTTTTTTTCTATTTTTGGGTTCTTCTAGCTAGTTTTTCAATAATAGTAAGTAAAAGTAAAGTAAAGTAAAGTAAACAAGGAGTTTCACCTTGGATTTTCGTCCAACTGGGAATATTTTCCCGTCCGTCGTTTTTCAATAATAGTTGTAGAGTAATAACATAATTATGTTATATTATCACCCTTTGAAGGAGCTTCTTGATTTTATAATTCGTTATTCCTGTTACCTACTCAAACATGGAAGTACTGTGTGATCTATGCACACTACTGGTTTTTTGTCGAATCTCCCAAACGTCGAGTCTCGAATACAAAGAAATCGAGAAACGGTCGAATCGTGACGGCGTCTTCTCTCCTTGTGGCTCGTCAGGTATGTAACAAGTTCCGTCCGGCGGAAGTAGTAAATATTTTTCGTGGCGTTGGAAGTTGGTAGCAGTCGACGAAAGCTGAACGTCTTCAGACGACAATACCCCTCTCGAGTCTCACCGTGAATACTTGAGCGCTCGGCCTAGCTCCATGCTGGGCTGTGCCCTGGAAAAATTATCATTTTCCCCCGGGTTTTTTTCTTTTCTTTTAATTTTTTCTATTCAGTGAGTGCACCAAAAAAATACCTTCAAGAAGGCTACGATGTTTTTTCAACTACCTATGCCTTAGAACTCTATTCGATCCCTACCCGTTCACTCTAGAACACCTCAACTTTCTCAATTCCCGGTTTACATTTTTCTAATAAACAAGTTTGCACAGGGAAAACAGAAATTCGCTAGATATTACGATTAAACGATTAAAAGCCATGACGTTTATGAAAATATATTCGTCGAGATAAACAGTTCCTTCAGATTTGTGAGAAAATTGGCCTTATGACTACTAATCATGGATAGCAACAGTATGGTAACTATACCTAAGGGCTATTTTTTGATGAATATTAAGAGTATAGAACAATGAATTGTTTAATGAATTTTCCTAACGCGAATTTCTCGAGAATGATGCTCATGAGCTTGCAACCCGTCGTGGTTTCGTTCGATTCAGCGTCCAAAAATGTAATCTACCGTTAGAGCTTCAGGTGCAAACGATGCTGGAATGCTTTTCGGGGCACGGGGCGCCAAAGCTGCGGTGTCGGTGTAGGACCGCGGGGCGCAACGGGCGGAAGCCGACGCCATCGCGCTCTCCAAACTTATGACTCTCCCGCCCGCTCCCCCTCAGCCTACTCATCTCATCCTCTTCAACCTCCCCGCTTTCTTAACCTAAACTCCTACGGTCGCACGCTTGAGATAGCGCGGCCCTCGAAGGTTGTTTTGTCAGCCGTTGGAAATAATATTGAACGCCCCCGCTCGGATCGTAGAGAAACTACCGTCTATTGCTGCCGCTGCCGTTGCTACTGCAAACCAATGAATCATCCGATGAGTGGTAGCAATTTGGAAGAAGATGGCAAAATGCTGCAGTGGAGATCTATAATTCTGCTGACGCAAGACCGAGATCGGAGGTGAACATTTCGTCCGTTGTAGGTGGTGGGCGTAGATTAGGATCCGTGAAACGACATTATGTTTTCGATCGATAAATTATCGCTTTAGAAATTGTCAAACTGATATGTCCGCGTTAATTAAATTCGCGCAAGAGCGACATCGCGTGTGTTTTCTCAGTGGATGTAAAAAATCGGCTGTTATTGGCTTTTGGAGAACACACAATACTCCCGTGGTATAAGCGTTCGAAAAAATGTCTACCTTGATTTCCACAGGCTACTGAAATCAATATATTTGAACGCTCAACGTCTTGAAATGTTTGTTACGTCGAGTGCATAACAGGTAGGTAATTTTTCATCATTAGGGTCACACACTGTACATTCACATAGTTCAAGTTTTATTTTTTCCTATTTTTGGCTTCCTAGTCGAAGCAATTATCCAATTTCCGCAAGACTTGTCTTCAAAAATATGATTTCAAGAGCCTCCGATTTCGATCCAATTCGAACTGAGCAAAACAAAAATTCCTTCTATAAGATAAAGCCTGTAATTAAACGCGTCTCGAATCAAGTCCATCATTTGAGTAGCTCTTCACAGCTTCCTATAATCGATCTCTTATTTGGATCAATAACTTGAGTGTAGCAACTTGAAATGTTGAGTTGATGACTTGTCTGGTTGAGATCAAGACCAGGAATGAAAATTTATTCAATATAATAAACAAGGTTTTACCTCGAAACTCATACCACTTGGAGTGACTGTAGTGGTGTAACATTGAGCATGAATGATATGATGTGAACGGACTAGGACTGCGTTCATCAATCATCTCGTAGCCATGAACTTGCATTTAAAAGTGAGCTTCTCAACTACCCCCTCGCTTCAAGAGTAAAATGGAAAATAAATATTGTGATAGTGTTGAGGGGAAACTGTTTCACCGTAACCTTCTCTTTCATTAACTTGAGCACCTATGCCATCATCGTGGCATCGTGGTTACTGTTGATCCCTCCGGCTGTGAATGTAATAAAGAAGAATACAATATCGTCCACTGTTTTATTTTACCACTGAATGGGAATAAGAAGATCGAGATGCAATCGACTGCTAACATGATTAGTTATCATTATGGATGGATAAGCTTAAATTAAGTACCTACGTCAAAATATAATAAAAAAAATAAAAAATTTACAAAACAAGTTTGGAAATTGCCACGCTGGGAAAAAGGTGGAAAAACGCTGCAAATGATTGTACAGTGGTTTATTATTCCTTCGCTTCAATAATGATTTAAGAAGATTAACCATTAGTGGTAGTATTTATTCCGAACATTTGTGAACCTTACTACTAAAGATACAAAGGTCATTTCATGTTGTAGAGAATGACACGGTCCTTCCCAATGGATAGCGCTTTCATTGCCAACTTAACACACTTTAGGTAAATCCTCGACTACGCTCAAATCTTACCTTCTAATTCACTCATGAGTGTCGTGCACAGTAGTACCGTACATATATTGGCTGCGCCACAAAATGGGATACAGTACACTCGTACCTTGAGTTCTGCTATTTATATTTTCTAAAACACTGTTCTAGGGCTTTTCGTTGTGAAGTGGCCATCTGTCGCCCGAGCCATCTACAGCCAATGTCAATTTATGGCAGTTCGGGCGGAAATATCCACTGACTTCATTGCGATCTTGGTTCGTTTATTTATGGCGGCAGCAGAACATTGACTATTAGACGCTTCAAAGAGCGTACTACCTATTTCTACTTTTCCTTCTCGTCGCGTCTCTTGATGTCCGGGGGTTGTGAGGTGGAGAAAAACCAGGCGACTCATTCTCCAATTCTTTATTATACCTATTTCTTTATACCTATTTCTATATACACTGGATTTTCCTCTTGTCAAGTCCGTCAGTGAATTTGTCAGAAATACTCGCATGATGACGTATTTTTAGCATTCTACTGCTGAGGATTTTCCTCTCGCAAATAAAGTTGGATATTTTCTAGATGACTGATGGTTGAATCTTGTTGGCAAATGATCCCCAAGGTCAGGCTGGCATCCGTGCTTCCGTTTGGCTTGTAAATCCCAGACGTCCGTCGCCAGGGTCGTTAAATGTTCAAGGTTTGCGTGGACATGGCGTTGAACCCGCGAGTTTTTGGCTACTGTTTGTTGGATATATCATCGAACTTACTCAACGTGAAGAGTTGGTTGCCAGGAGCCAGGTTGCTGCATTAGCGATAGCCAAATTCCTCTGCCCGAACGAGGAGTGTATATTAGTTGACTAATACCGATAAAATACTCTGCAAACCACACGCTAATTTATTCTCATTCATACCCTTTGGGTGAACAGTGCTCGAGTCGATTGAGAACAACGATAGATGCAATGAACAATTGAAATCATTCTTGTGAAGCCTTCTTCAGGGGTATTCACGGTTCAGGAATATGAATTAACGTTCCGCCTGCTTAACGTTTTATCCACCGAGAAGAACCGTGTTACAGAATGACAATGTAACATGATACGACCCTTGCACCGGCACTTGGGGTTTGTTGTACGTTTTAACTGCGCTTTTACTCTCTGGCGGCCGATGCAGAAACATGCGGCGTGAACGCCACACCTAATAAAAAAATATGATCACCATCGGAATGAAAAATCCATGCGAATTCTTGATTTTCCTAGTTACGTGTTTAATTTTTAGTGTCAGTTATTAAAATCAATTTTTCTCAGCCCATTTAAGTTTTCCTGCGACTCCCACCCCTCGACCATTCGGCTTTCCCCTTATTTACGTCGATTGGGAAAAGTGAGTCGTTAAGGTCCCAGTTAACTAAACTACAGCTCCACTGCGGTCTACTTGTCGAACGACTACTACAAGTCAACCGAAGGGTGCTCTTCGTGTCGTCATTCCTCTTTCGCAGCATTGCCACCTCGGTCGGCCGGTTGTTTGTCGTTGCGCACCGAGGGAGATTCACTCACACGCGGTAAAGTCGGAGCAAGGGGCAGGTCTACAGGGCACGGGTTACAACCCCTCCAGTGATGTAGTGCAAATGTGTAGGAAAGTCAAAAGATAGAGAGAAAGAGAGAGAGAAAGAGAAGGCCGACGTAGTCGTCGCAGCGGCCGTCGTTGTCGTGATCTATGGCCAGACTAACCCCGAGGTGCTGACGGAAGCTCTGGCAATAAAAATCCTTTGGGATACTGATCTCTGCACTTTCTCCCTTGGCCGAGTCGTCGTCCGACCGTCCGTTTTCATCCACTACAAAAATCGTCGCCGGCGAAATCCGTACCTCTCTCCCCCTCCTCTCCCCACTCCTACTCGCATACTCGGCCGAGAAACCTTCATAATTGCATTAGCTTTGGCGGTACGGACATTCCTTGCAAACGATTAACCCATTCCATGCATCATGAAATTCCCCACTTCCCCCGACCGCTTTACGTTTCCCTCTTGTGAATAAATAATTCAGCCCTACTTTCTTCTTTATTGTTGGCCTTTAGGGAGAGCAGGGTTGTCTTCTGTTCGGTAGTAACCGGGGTTTGGAGTTGTTTGTATGCTTTGTCTCCTAACACTATGTGCAGAGATGCTTAAGTGTAAACAATTTAGCTCGCTTATGACCGTCTCCGTAGCGTCGGATTGTTCAAGTACCCTTTCCACGATTGAGAAACTAGTGATAAGTGAATTAGCGTTAGTCCCTAGCGAGCATTGCTTTTTCAAATGCAAGACAGTGGTCGATGCTGTTGAAGTAAAACTCTTTAAATTATCGTACCGTTGATTCCTATTCTAAACTACAATGTACCAGGCCATACAATACACTTTCAATGTTATTATGTTGAGAGTGAGTTTGAAAGTTTGGAATAATCCATCCACTGATTTGGGTCTCTTGGTCAACATACCGGATACTTTGATCCCATTGATACACCTTACAAAACTCAAATAATTGTCTGCACCATTGCTGGTTACTGAATTGCACCAATTCACTCGTTCTTTATTTCTCTAACGATAATAGAGTGATGATTTCATGAAGCGTATCCGCATTTACACTGAATGAGAGAATCCGGACCAAATTTCTGAAATTCGCCAAACGTTTGTGCATTAAAATGAAGTTATTTGGCCTTCAAAACCATTTCATCTATTGCAAATTTGACGCTGAATTCCAATCTTCTAACGACAATGCTATGACTAACGTAGTTTTTTTTCTACAAACATAAATAGTCCAAAAAACGTGATTTTGAAAAAATTTTTTAGAAATACGGCCTAAAAAGTATCTACTTTTAGTCCAATCAATACCAAATTTGGATCTCGTAAACTAGACTCAAATTTGAACAATTGAAGTTTAAAAACTATGGAAAAACAGTTCTCGTTTGGAAGTTATGAGGTCTGAAACACAGGTCTATTAAAACATCGATTGCTCCCTTGTTATGCCACCTAAACTTGATTTTTTACCATCGTTCGAAAGCTCTAGCTATGTGCTTTCAAGTGCAATAGTTTTCATATTTTTTTTCGGCGTGGTTGGGAACGGTGCTTGAAAAACCTCAAAAAAGTGAAAATCGGCATCACGTTTTTTCTTACACTTTCTTCTCTACACGCCATATGAGAATGCCGAACGAAAAATTGGAGGTGGGCCCTTGTAGGCAGTTAAATTATGAACAAAATGACACCAGAAACAAAACAATCGAGCAAGTATTCCAGAAGTTATAAGCTTGCAAAGTCAAAACTTCCTTTTTTCGCGAAAATCACGTTTTCCGCCATTTCTCCGCTTCTGGGGACGTAACTACTGGATGAAATCAATTGAAAAAATTATGGGACCTACCTGGATAGTAACCCTTTCAAACAAAAAAAAAAGTAACCCGATCCGACGTACAGGAGCTGTACGCCAGCGGACAACACATACCGAAAAAAAACCCGCGTGTCAACTATAGTAACCTCCTCCTTTTTTGAAGTCGGTTAAAAAATCACTCTCCTAATAAATTGCTTATTGCCTTCCTGAATAACTATTTATATTCCCCATTACAGTCCTGCATTGTTACGAAAGCTCCATCTGTAAGCGCTTCTGTGCCATTTCAGTATTTTCAGTAGCGATTCCAATTTTTGATGACGTAGCCACTGGGAAGAAATCGAGATAACAACACCTACAGCCTATCTTGCCACTTCGCAGTTCACCGGTAGAAAAGGTTTTTGTTCATACGACCGACGATCGGCCGCAAATAAATTAACGTTTAATGTGTTGTAAAGGGGAAGATAGTGGAGGGTTGAAGAGCTCGATAGATCGGATGTGGAAGATATCGTAGGAGTTGTTCGTCCGTTCTTTTCATCCTCATCGGCCGTAAGAAAAAGGGGGGGCTCTTAATACGAAGATTATTATCAATTAGCAGCACTCGCCGCCGCATCGTTTTGATTATGTTAATTAGCTACTTGACGCGAAAGTGCTTTATTTACCGAATGAACAACAAGGGGTCATGGGTTCCCCTTGTGAATAATCGTCTACTCGTATTAACAGTCGACCGAATTCGTAGGTAGAGAGCTTTGTTGACATCAGTTGTTGACGTTTATCGAGCTTTCCGCCTCGATCTAACCTGTCCACACTTCTTCTGCCAGCATTATTTACAGTTTGTATAATTATTCATCACTATATTGTATTATTTCACAATCATCAAACACGAGATATGATATTTCCTGTCGCCCTTTGAAGTTACATATTTTTACCAGACATTCTAATCTTCGTCTGGTATTATAATAATGTTATTGTACATTTATTTTCATTTTCTAACTGATACCGTGGTGTTTGTGTTTCGTGCTGCCTCATCACGAAAATTAATTCACTATTGTAACGGACTATTCGGCGGCATGAGTGGTTCTAACTGACCGCACATTGTTGCCTGTGTTACTCTCCACCATAATACTTACCTCATTTGTCCCAGTCTCATCTCATCTGTCTCATTTTTTCATCGGAAAATAATCACCCACTGGACGATGAAAATTAAACCTTGTTGACTTTTGGATAACACACATTACTTCCACGAATTCCGTGACTGAGCGTTCTAAGTTTATATACAGCGTCATCTACTTGCCACCACAAAGTTTTTTTAGGACCTTGCGCAAATTAAAAAGGAAATATATATATTTATCAATGCGGGCTTTTCAATAAAATATTCTATCGATTTGAGATAATTCTTCTCCATGGGATGGGGGATCCTTGTATAAAAATCACGACATATTCGAATATGCTAGGAGCTAGGAGCATCGGAATTAGTTATTAGCTTCAACGTCCTAAACAATTTTTGTTCTGGCAAGTAGATGACGCTCGATTTTTATCGTTAAGCTAACACTCCATAGTTCCGAAGCTCTTACCTTTGATGTTCGGATGCGTCGTGCTTTCTATAATTTACGTTTTCATATTCCAGGGTCTCCTGGCTAGTAAAATAGTCCCATTGACCAGGTTTATCTCAAATCGATCAAATATATCATTGGAAACCCCGCACCAACTTTGATTTCGATTGAATATCTATATTAGATTGTAATCAACGATCTCACATGATGTTTGTAATGAGTTGTTGTTAGTCGTGACTCAAATTAACGCTGAAATGAACTCAAATGTTACTTCCTCACCGAGGGAGTAACCCCCCCCCCGTTCGTTCAAGCATAGTCAATATGAACAATTTTATACATCGTTTGTAGACTTATATATGTACGATTAGATTGGGTTCAGAGTGAATTAGGAGCATTCGCATATTTGGAACTACTGACTTTCCTTTCAAGCCCTCCGATCTGGGTATTCTACGAGTTCAGCACGATGAGCAAAATTATATTAGTAGCGTATCAGTGTACTTACGCAGAACCTGTGGTGATTTCTGTTATTGAAGAATTATATTTTTGAAAGCTAGAAGATCGGACGTGGGCCGTTAAAAACTTTTCGTACTGATCAGTTGAAAAGCTCGCACGCTCTTCGAAGCTGAGGTGACTAACGTTTCTCCCGTTCGTTTAGAAAATCCAACAGCTCCTGTACACACGGGACCTCCGCTTTCATCCGACGGCCGGGGAAAGACCATATTTCAAGAGGCTGCCGGGTTTTAATTAAATGATGGTTGAACAATGGTCTGGTACAGGAGAAGGGAGGGCACTTCACCCTTGTACTAGATCTAATGCATTGCTTTGCCGCCCGGCAGATTCTCCGTTTTGCTTTTCCAACAACCCTACCCCTCTTCGTCCCTTTCACTCCCATCTCCTCCCTCGTCATCCCTCAGCTACAGGATTTAGTGCTTTCTCTGTCGGGAAGCTTCCACCTACGTCCCACCAACAGATATCTTTCCCCTCCCTCCGCCACGCCGTAATCGCTGGCGTCTACTTTCGTACGCTTATCCCGTTCTACCGTCTGGTAGATGCTAATCCCGCCAATAAAGATAATTGCCGATCGACTTTACTTCCTTGTGTAAATCTCTGTTACATTTCCGTCCCCCCAACGCGGACGAGCTTAAATAAACCATCTACCCCAGACAATCAATGCACCCTAGTTATATGCTGACACACTTAGCTTGATGGCAACAACGGCACTGAAAAAATTCCGTTAATGGCGAGCCGGTGTTGTAAATATTCGAACAAAGTTTTAGGGTAACATTATGGGTTTTCCGGGGGTTGTGAGGTGGAGAAAAACCAGGCGACTCATTCTCCAATTCTTTATTAGCTGGCCGAGCACTTTCGCCCATTCGGGCATCCTCAGGGCGACGTGGAGCCATAGGGTCCACAGCGCGACGAGAAGGAAAAGAATTATGGGTTTTTAAATCCTCTGCAAATGATTGTATCTTTTTTTAAAAATTAATTTTGTAATTTTTTAATTCAACATTTGCTTTAACTCCAATAAAATAAGAAATCGTTAGAATAGGTAATATAAAAATTACTATTTCTCATTTCCCAAATGATTAAAAGATTTTCCTTTCACCTCTGAATCGCCTCCAGATTGATCATCTTTTGGAGTCGGCGCCTCTCTTATATTGTATTGGAGAAGCCTATAGATTCCGAATTAGTAAGAATATAAATATCATGATTTTCACAATTCTTGAAAAAAGAAAATCAGCATTTATGAGAACTGATTATTAACAATATCGATTTGAAGATGACTATTCACGCCTTTTCCTAAAAACCATATCAGATTTCTCTAAGAATCTTCACGTCCAGACCCAGACCTATTACCTGGTACCTACTAATTTGTCGTAAATTTATATTTATTTGTAACCATCGGGTAGTCATTTTGCCAGAGAGGCGCCGTCTCCAAAAGGTGATCAATTTGGAGGCAATTCACAGGTGAAAGGAAAATCTTTATTGTGTTATGAATATTGTGTTCTTGTCGGTTACAACCAACCGCCCAAACTCAATTCATAAGTCAGTTGAACGTTGAAGTTCTAAAGTATAATGATTACCTAACTACTTTCAATGTTATTATGTTGAGAGTGAGTTTGAACGTTTGGAATAATCCATCCACTGATTTGGGTCTCTTAGTCAACATACCGGATACTTTGATCCCATTGATACACCTTACAAAACTCAAATAATTGTCTACACCATTGCTGGTTACTGAATTGCACCGATTCACTCGTTCTTTATTTCTCTAACGATAATAGAGTGATGATTTCCTGA
Organism: Tupiocoris notatus; assembly: GCA_037159825.1. Lineage (NCBI taxonomy): Eukaryota > Metazoa > Arthropoda > Insecta > Hemiptera > Miridae > Tupiocoris > Tupiocoris notatus. The sequence continues at coordinate 2,183,319 of JASJUZ010000015.1, read as the reverse complement.
AGCGTATCCGCATTCACACTGAATGAGAGAATCCGAACCAAATTTCAGAAATTCGCCCAACGTTTGTGCATTAAAATGAAGTTATTTGGCCTTTAAAACCATGTTATTTATTGAACATTTAACGCTGAGTTCAAATCTTGTAACGACAATGCTATGACTAACGTTGTTTTTTTTCTACAAACATAAATAGTCCAAAAAACGTGATTTTGAAACAAATTTTTTAGAAATACGGCCTAAAAAGTATCTACTTTTAGTCCAATCAATACCAAATTTGAATCACGTAAACTAGACTCAAATTTGAACAATTTAAGTTTAAAAACTATGGAAAAACAGTTCTCGTTTGGAAGTTATGAGGTCTCAAACACAGGTCTATTAAAACATCGATTGCTCCCTTATTATGCCACCTAAACTTGATTTTTTACCATCGTTAGAAACCTCTAGCTAAGTGATTTCAATTGCAATAGTGTTCATATTTTTTTCTCGACGTGGTTGGGAACGGTGCTCGAAAAACCTCAAAAAAGTGAAAATTGGCATCACGTTTTTTGTTACACTTTCTTCTCTACACGCTATATGAGAATGCCGAACGAAAAATTGAAGCTAGGCCCTTGTAGGCAAATAAATTATGAACAAAATGACACCAGAAACAAAACAATCGAGCAAGTATTCCAGAAGTTATAAGCTTGCAAAGTCAAAACTTCCTTTTTTCGCGAAAATCACGTTTTCCGGCGTTTCTCCGCGTCTGGAGACGTAACTACTGGATGAAATCAATTGAAAAAATTATGGGACCTACCTGGATAGTAACCCTTTCAAACAAAAAAAAAAAGTAACCCGATCCGACGTACAGGAGCTGTACGCCAGCGGACAACACATACCGAAAAAAAACCCGCGTGTCAACTATAGTAACCTCCTCCTTGTTTGAAGTCGGTTAATAAATGCTTCTTTTTTGGTTTATATATTATTCAATAATAAACCATTGTAATCGCCCTAGGAAAAACATATCTCCCTCCCCTTGCAGATTTTAATTTGGAAATTAAGAAAAATTATTAAAATTACAATAGTTTCGGAGTTTTCTCTTATAGTTACCAATTTGTTTTTTCGGAGGGAACGTTTGCAAATGTTCGGAATAGCTACTATCACAAATGGATAATCTTCTTAAATCATTATTGAAGCGAAGGAATAATAAACCACTGTATTTGCATAGTTTCATCATTCATTTGTACTTTAATAAATTGTATTAATATTTGTACTTACATTGTATTGCATCAATACATGCGTAGTTTTACCGCCGCGTCATATTCGGGCGATGCATTCGCAAACCATTCGCACTTTATATAGGTAATTAGGTCATAGTTCCAAAAACAATGAGTTTACAGAATAATTCTGTTACGAAAGCTTTGTAGCTAAGTAACGCTTATTAAAAACTATATTCCCCCTTCAATCGGGTCCCTTCAGTTGGTATTTGTTTTCAACACCCGGTCGAAACTCTTCATCGAGGAATAACAGTCTGGGATAGATGTAAACAAGCCTGTCTCGGCCACTTATTTTATCCTTTGTCGAATAGGGCGTCGAGGTTCAGACGCTGTCCGAAAAGGGCAAATGAGAAAGAGAAATGGGAAAGAAAAAGGAAGTTGGAATGTTGTTTGCTTTGTAATGATTCTCGCGCCATCCGGAAACCACCCCTATTTGTTAATTTCTCTTTCTTTCGTATCCGCTCTCCTTCTTTTCTCGAATCAATGTAAAATGGGCATAGAAAAATTTCTCGTTCGCTTACCAAACGCTGCGCATTTTTATTAACCGTTGCAAATATCATGCCTAAAGGGAATCCAAAAGTATCTCCACAGTTTTTCTCAAAATAATGTTAATGAAAAAAATTTGCCTTTTTTTCATTTTTATTAATTTTTTTAAACAAAAATGATTGGTGTTTATAATCAACGGATTAAATGTTTCAGTCGGTCAAACAGGTGTAGCCAATTATAAAATAAAGACTTATATAAAAGCAACATAAATACAGTAACGCATCTTTTTCATTATTTCCTCCTGAACTAAATATATTTCGCCCGCTGAATTTTTGTATTTTTAACCGACTTCATTTACTCACTATTACTGCTATTTACTTTGACAGCAAACTTAATGCATTTTGAAAATAGGGGCGTAATAAGGCCGCTGAATCTAAATATACGATCTAAAACAGGATACTCCGCCCTCTATCTCCATCGATTAGCTGCGATTAACAGCGTTGGAGAATACAAAATTCGATATTTGAGTTGATTATAAAGATGAGCTGTAGTATCAATGGAGGATAGAGCAGCATCTCATTACTCGATTCCGTTCGTAATTGGAATTTTTCAAGTATGAACATTAATAGCGCGAGTTTCTCGACCGTGCAGACGATAGTTGGAAGTCGTTCCCTGAAAAGGAAGAGTGATATAGTCAGGCTACGAACTTAGATTTAGGTCAGAGGACCGCGTTGCTCGCGCTGTATACGGAGGGGGGTCCGAAATGGATGGGCAGAATTCGGTAGTTCGGTGTAGCTAGCGGAGGGCACGATTGTTTTGGTGTAAGTAAACACCCTCAGCTTTTCAAGGAGAGAGAAGGCCACTAACTGAGTTAGCCGTTCGCCGCACAACAAATCTCTGGCCCCGCACACAAATCATACAAAGGGTAAATACTCAAATATTTTCTTCTTCCGCCGCCACCGTCACCTCCTTTTCGGGTCGACACTGAAGGCTGGGTCTTTGGCTCGACTCCAGAAATTTTCCAACCCTCAGGAACTGCTTTCTGTCGCCGTCCTTTTCTATCCGTCCCTCTCCGGTCGCCTAATGCTATCGCTGAAGTTCCCGCTTCTCCGCAATTCCCCCGAGTCTAATTCACCTGATTACTGCTTTGCATTACAAACTCTGCTGCACTCAATAAATTAGAGAGCAAAACGGCGGGTCAACCTCTCGACGAATGTGCTAACTTATTGGCGGAACGGAAAAGGCGAAGAAGCCGACGGAGATGGCCGATTCTTCTTCATCCGCTTCTACTTCTCACACACTCTTCCCTTTAAGTTCGACTTTGCAAGATGCTCCTTTTTTCTGCCGAACGGAACTTGCGCGAAAACTGAGATGAAACTTTTTTCGGAGCCCTGCGGACTTTGCTTTTTTCGGTCTATTTTTCGAAAAACAACTTAGCAGTCGAAGTGGGGCCGCTGCGCATCGAGGCCGAAGATCCGCAGTGCCGCACGCTTTTCAATCTGACCCGACAATAATATCTGAGAACTGGAGGCGTCTGTGGATTGTATCGGTTTATTATCAACTGTAAAATATTGCGATTTACTAAGGGGAAAAACTCTCCTAATAAATTAGAACAATGCTTTATTATTTCCTGAAATACTTTGTTACACGCTGAACAGTTTTGCACGTAGTGGCTCGTGGGTGCGTTTGAGAGGAATAACAAGGTTCGACCGCTTTCGCCTCGACAGAGGCTGTTTGGGAATCGGCTTCAGTAGTAGCGGACACGAAATTAGGCTGGTCTGAAAATGAGCGATGTGGCGAACGTTCGACTGTGATCGAACATATTAGGCTACAAGGACGGGCAACGTTGCCACCGATTGGCGATTTGAGGGTTGAACTACAACTCATTGTCGTATGTCTGTACAGAGTTTTGTGAATGAGGTTGAGGACACATACGCTTTTATTTTAATCATTCTTACTTCGACCATGACAAATGTTAAGAATACACTCCGTTGCACAATGAGACTGATTATGTAGAAGTACAATGGATTAATTAAAATGGATTAAATACAAATGGATTAAATAAATGTTTGGTGTAATGTTGTTTTTATTCAAATGGCAAAACAACGTTTGCCGGGATTGCTAGTACGTACATAAAAATAAATCACACTCTCCGGTTTTTATTGAAACGTAATTATTATTACGGGCCACACGAAGGTTGAATAACTAGGCAGTGAATTGAAGATTCCTAAATCTCTGCGCCAAAGTTAGATGTAGAAACCTAATAGTTCTCTGTAAATAAGAGTACGTAAACTCTAACGTACACTAATATGTATCTAAGAAACCCTCAAATCCATAATTCTACCACCTATCATACTAAATGTTCAGATCGCCCTGAGGATGCCCCGAAAAGTGCTCGGCGAAAGTGCTCAATCCGGGGCTACTTTTTCTATAAAATACACTCTGAAAAGGAAAAAATAACAAAAATGTCCCAACTTCGCAGCAACTCATTCGCCAACTACACATTTTAAGGACTACTTTACTACTCGTATTGACCTGACCACTTCCTGATTGATTGTCACCTTCAAATCGATATTGTTAATAATCAGTTCTCATAAATGCTGATTTGCTCTGTTCAAGAATAGTGAAAACTCATGATATTTATATTCAGACTACTGGTAATTCGGAATCTATAGGCTTCTCCAATACAATATAAGAGAGGCGCCGACTCCAAAAGATGATCAATCTGGAGGCAATTCAGAGGTGAAAGGAAAATCTTTTAATCATTTGGGAAATGAGAAATAGTAGTTTTTATATTATTAGGGAAGGTGATCCAATCAATCAGGAAGTGGTCAGGTCAATACGAGTAGTAAAGTAGTCCTTAAAATGTGTAGTTGGCGAATGAGTTGCTGTGAAGTTGGGACATTTTTGTTATTTTTTCCTTTTCAGAGGGTATTTTATAGACAAACTTTTTGAAGTCGGTTTTTTTTTTTTTTTTAAGTTTTTTTCATGAATCACATCTAAATGTATCATCTTCTAATGCTCTTTCGTGTGATGCGTTTTCGGAAATTTCCTTCCTTTCCATATTGCACTATGCGACATTCAGTAATGAATTCACTTTACAAATGCCAGTGGTTATTAAATCGTGTTTTTATTGTAGCGTTTACGCTAAATTTCTTCTGCCCTTTTTGTTCCAGGATGAATTTCATCCATTTATCGAGGCCCTTTTGCCACACGTCAAGTCATTTTCGTACACCTGGTTTAATCTGCAAGCTGCCAAACGGAAATATTTTAAAAAGCACGAGAAGCGCATGTCTCTCGAAGAGGAAAGACGGTGCAAAGAGGAGTTAATGGTACGTAAGCTCATTTATCAATATTTTTTCTCCCCCTTTTCTATTCCGAGAGGCTCTTACACTACGTGCTCCCTTTTCGAACACAGAGCATTTTATTCTCCCATTTTTTGCGTGAATAAGAAAATTTCTCATTCATAGCTTTCTTCTTTGGTCAAAAGAAACGTCAATACCACCGCCCGTCAACGGAGTTCGCATTGAGAACCAGACAATAGGCTCAGAAACAGAAACGCCATTTTATCCACCTGAACGTCTCCTCGTGAGCTATTAACCTCCATAAATTCATGCCGCATAATTTGTGGTTCGATCAAGAATATTTATCAATTTAAAGTTCCGAGCATCAGCTCAGTGAATTAGATCAACAGTTAGTAGGTATTTGTATTATTGTATTTACCGGAAAAAACGGCCAAATAATAGTAAAAAAGAAGATATTTACGCAATTGAAAGTTCCGAATAATTGGACATTTTTAGTGATTAATTTTAAACTGAAATGGTACAAATTCGATCACGAGATTCACATGCGCCATCAAAAAGCAGGATGTGAACTTTTCACAGTGAATGGCCAAAAGCTTTATTATGGACACACTGTTCTTTAAGAACTCCTCATATCCGTCTTTCTTTCCTCTTATCAATATCAAAAAATGTTACTCATTTGGCCTTCGACGCCTTCTATCGTTTGGCCCGATTTACGACCGATTGACCCGGTAATACAGGGTGTCCAAGGAAGGAAATAAGTTTCATGGTTTTTTGACCCGTAACTTTGTTAATACTTCACTAAAATAATAACGTTTTCTCTGTTTTGAAATTTCACCGTGCGTACGTCCTTGTCTTACTAAAATGGCCGATCGTTTAAAGTTTTGTAAAATGGAATAATTTCTATGAGCCTCCAGCGTCAAAGATATTAATATTTTCGCGGCCTGTAAAAATCGAAAAAGTCAATAAAAAGCATACGGCGGAAGTACGGTGTTCGATCCAATCGATACAAAGCAATTTCTGTGAAATGGAGTAATTTTTTAAGCAAGGAGACCCAAATAAAGTGCGCAAATAAAATAACTGAAAATTAGCGAATTACGGTGTGTGACACCAATAATAAACATCAAATAACATTCCGCTGATATAAAGGAACATTTAAAGTCCGCCGCGTTTAAATATAATCTTTCTGCACTCCGAAAAAATCAAAATATAGTCAATATGCGTACAACGCGGAATTACTGCATGTGGCCCACGCGATAAGAATCAGCCTTCATGCAATTGCCGGCCCGAACATTTCAAGACCTTGAACGTTCAAATATATTGATTTTTGCCCCTGATTCTATTGAATTTTCGATGGTATTGTTTTTTCAAATCGAAATACAAAATACGCACCAGCGAAATAGGGAAAGTGCTCATAACGTGGAGGTACGGTGTGTGACCCATTATAAAAAAAAATCAAGCGTCATCTACTTGCCGTAATGAACATTTTAAGACCTCAAACGTTTAAAAATATTGACTCGTATAGCCCGTAAATTTCGAAACAGAAAAAAACATTAAACGGTTACATCTCGAAAGTACTGGATGTTATCCAAAATCCGGAAATGATCATTTTGCTTATCCAATAGGAAAACATTTCATCGAGTTTCATTCATTTTTCACGGAGATATGACGATTTATGTCATTTTCCCCCACAGACAGTTCAGAAAGTGTTTCTGAGTATAATAGTAGTATAAAAATGTCTTCCAAATTCACCTCCGTTTCGAATTCAGACGATCACAATGCAACCATTTACTACGTAAACATGGAAGTAATTTTTGTAGGTTGAGGGGGAGAAAAACGAGGCGACCTCTTCTCCATTTTTTATTATTCAGCCGAGTATTTTCGCCCGTTCGGGCTTCTTCAGGGCATTATAGGACCAAGGGTACCTATGGCCCTGAATAATGGTCCTATAATGCCCTGAAGAAGCCCGAACGGGCGAAAGTACTCGGCTGAATAATAAAAAATGGAGAAGAGGTCGCCTCGTTTTCTCCCCCTCAACCTACAGAAAGAAGTAATGCGACCACCTGGAGAAGAAAAATGGAAGTAATAAATAAACTACCGTCGATTACCGAGTAGGATGTTTGAACCAGAAAAACGTTGATCAAGCACGACTTTAAAAATGTGTTAGGCCGACTGGCTGATGGGCTCTTTCTAAGGGTATCCTCGATTTTCAATTTACACAGTCAGTTGTGAGGATCATCAAACTGAAAAAACTCGGGTTTTCAGTCGAGTTAAAAAAAAAGTTCAAGCACAAAAAATAAAAGTTGTAATAATGACCCCGTATCTTTTACTGAACCCCTGTGTACGAGTTATCCGCGGTACACATTGAATGGTAATAGAACCATCGATTTAAATTTAAAAAAAAAAAAAAAAAAAAAAAAAACTGTAGAAGTATCCAAACTTGGAAATGAAAGCAAATTTTTGTTCGACCGCTATGTCGTTTTTCGCCTCACGTCCGATTTTAAAAATATTTCATTCTCAACGATTTCATTACATCAAGTTGTTCCTATTTTACAAGACTTGAGTTTTTGAAATCTAAATAAATTTAAAAATATACTGCTTCCGTTTCGAAAACATTTATTATAGTCTAGTGTCGTCGCATTCCGACTCTGTCTCAAAAGGAACGCTGGTCTTACGAAGATCAAGCAATCCGATAGGCCTCAGATCGTAACGGAACGCATTTTATTTGATCGATTCGAGACTTAAGGTGCGAAAAGCCGCTTTTTCAAGGAGAGAACTGATTGGGGGTCGGAACATTTTCAGCTACGAACTTACTAGGGATAATCCGAGAAAGGACATCTTCAGTTGAGGCTAGGAAGGTAAGCAACGGAACACGAAGCTTAACAATACCCTTCGCAGGTTTTTCAGTCTTAAACCTCCCTATTCCCTAATTCTCTCGAGTTTTCCGAATGGGCAATAAATGGAGTACCTACTAACAGCTCCATCTGATCCGCAAGCGGCTTTGGGTGTCCGAGATTAGCGTAGCCTCCCTCTTAAGCTAATTGCTTTTAAGGAATGCGAGGAGCTTATCGAAATACTCCACCTCGACCGCTTTCATTCGTACGAAATCATGTTTCCATTGCAAACACTATTTTTTATACTTCTTGGTTGAGTCGTAGCATCTCTCATTGTACTGGGTTGGTGAGGGGGAGAAGAACCAGGCGACATATTCTCCGATTTTTTATTTACTGGCCGAGTACTTTCGCGATGTGGAACCATAGGTTACCACAGCAGAGAATATGTCTCCTGGTTCTTCTCCCCCTCACCAACACAGTACTATGTTGGTTTATTATTCAATAATAAACCATTGTAATCGCCCAAGAAAAAAAATTTTTAACCCCCCTCAAAATTTGATGTTTTACGTTTCAAGGCATGTAGAATCCGAATATCCAATAAAAAAAAAACGCTGCAAATGATTGTACAGTGGTTTATTATTATTTCGCTTCAATATTGATTTAAGAAGACTATCCATTTGTCATTTTAAATATTCCGAACATTTTTGAACGTTCCCACCGAAAAACAGATGGTAACTATAGGGGAAAACTCCTTAGCAACTATTGTAATTTTAATCAATTTTATTTTTCTTAATTTCCTAATTAAAAGCTAAACTTATTGACTAACGATACAGCTGGAGAGAGTGTTGGACGACCATTCCAATGAGTATAGAACGATTTTTATAGCTCCAAGAACTCTCGAGTTATACCCTCATGTCAAACTTTTAAAAATCTCCCGAATTCGGCACAAAAGCTGCGATAACTCGAGAACCAATAAAGCTATCGATCTGGCGATGGTCTCCTTCGATTCACCGTCCCAAAATCAATATAATTTGATACCACGTACACATTTTTCTGAAAAACCTTGGAAAATATGAATTTTCCCCCCTCTCAAAACCCCCCAAAAATACCCTTAAAATTGAGGTAGCAAGTTGGTTCAAGAAATGGGCCGTCGTAGGACCGAGATTGATTTTTGGTGAAAATTTCACATTTTTAGCTCTTACAGTTTGGCCGGAAAACTGCTAACGGCGTACGGCGTACGGCGGACGGACAGAATTTTTTTTATTGGATATTCGGATTCTACATGCCTTGAAACGTAAAACATCAAATTTTGAGGGGGGGTTAGAAATTTTTTTTTCTTGGGCGATTACAATGGTTTATTATTGAATAATAAACCAAAATTCTGTCCGTCCGCCGTACGCCGTTAGCAGTTTTCCGGCCAAACTGTAAGAGCTAGAAATTTGAAATTTTCACCAAAAATCAATCTCGGTCCTACGACGGCCCAATTCTTGAACCAACTTGCTAGCTCAATTTTAAGGGTATTTTTGGGGGGTTTTGAGGGGGAGAAAATTCATATTTTCCAAGGTTTTTCAGAAAAATGTGTACGTGGTATCAAATTATATAGATTTTTGGACGCTGAATCGAATGAGACCATCGCCGGGTCGATAGGTTTATTGGTTCTCGAGTTATCGCAGCTTTTGTGCCGAATTTGGGAGATTTTCAGAAATTTGACATGAGGGTATAACTCGAGAGTTCTTGGAGCTATAAAAGTCGTTCTATACTCATTGGAATGGTCGTCCAACACTCTCTCCAGCTGTATCGTTAGGCAATAAGTTTAGCTTTTAATTAGGAAATTAAGCAAAATAAAATTGATTAAAATTACAATAGTTGCTACGGAGTTTCCCCCTATAGTTACCATCTGTTTTTCGGCGGGAACGTTCACAAATGGTCGGAATATTTAAAATGACAAATGGATAGTCTTCTTAAATCAATATTGAAGCGAAATAATAATAAACCACTGTACAATCATTTGCAGCGTTTTTATATGTATGCTCAAACCGAGCTGACATATTTTTTTATGTTCTACTTAACAGCTTTCTTGCAAGTGATCATTTATCATCAGTACGAGGAAACCATTGTAAACACTGTCCGGAGGAAAGTAATGAAACCTAAAAACCAACCGCTGCCGAGTCGATGCGTTCATCCTGTAATTTTGAGTGGCTATTGCTATTAGTAAATGCCGTATGATTGGCTGAGCGCCATTTGTAGTCCCAGTGCATCTTGAATCCTGTGTGCCAGCTTCGTATTTGCAGGCTTCATTAGTTCAGCTAAAACTTCATTCATTCATACAATTTCAATGAAATTCGCATATGAAGCCAACAATTAGTCTTTCCCATCAGACACGTGTGTAAAGAGCTCATCATGTTGAGATCAAGCTGCTGGAACATGGTTGCAAGCTGTGCTAGATGGAACTCTCGCGCCTTTTTGTTCTTATCTGATAAGCGTGTTGGCGTGTTGTGTTGGTTTCTTATTCATCTTGTTTTCTTCTTCATCCCGTTTTCTTTGACACAATATTACCTGATAGAAAGATATAAAAAAAAGTTACTGGTAGGTATTACTTAGGTAATATTATTGGAAATAAATATTATTAATTGGCCTTGAGAACGCATAATTGCCAAGATTCGCTCGAGACGGACGTTTTAGCCAAGTACAAAAATAATTTCATTATTACTCTGTGCTAAGCTGAAACGTCCTATGTCCACGATTTTTCTCTGCATAGGACGTTCAAGCCTAGCGTGGCAACGTTAGGACATTTTAGCCTAGGATGTTTGAAGCCCTTCCCGTGGACATTGAACTTTCTAGCTTAGCTCAAAAGCTGCCCATGATTGAGAGCTACAACACCGTGCCCTCATCTCAGAAACAGTGAAAATGGATATAGGAGAATTTGCTAAGGCGGGATTAGCCACCATATCGACGTATTTTTGTCTGCACAATAGTAGCTAATGTACCAATAAACTCTCTTGTCACCAACTGAACGGGGTTAGTGTCTGTTTACTCTGTTGTTGATGGCTTTAACTTATCCCTCTCTCGAATAGTAATTGAAACAGTAGCTATGAATAATAGCAACCCAATGTACCATTCGCAGCAATATCAAGTGACAACAAATGACAGTAGTTAACTCAGCTTCAAGAAAGGTTGAGGGCCTTCTGACATTATCAATTCATCGCTAATGATATTTCGCTTTCGTTTCAAAATAAATCGTTAGAGTCGACGGCGATGTTGTTTTCAGAGAAAAAACGTTTCCACCGAGTTTCAGGTCGTCCGACGGACAAACAGAAGCCGTTAACGGCAGAGCAAGTGGCGCCGTCCTTTTTCTTCCTTTGGTTCGACGTGTTGTTTTCACTTTTGCATCCGCTATGGGCCAACTGGACGACCTTAGCTGAGGAATGGCTTGCATTTTGCTCGATGGTCATTTTATTCATTTATGGTCCAACTCCGTTCGAAAGACGACTCAATTCTTCCAGAACCAATCAACTCAACGGCTCTTGCTACGGCATTTCCCGTCGCCTCACCTCTTATCGATGACTTCGTGCGGTCGTATTTTTTGGTCCGAAATGGTCGTTCCGGTGATGTAGAAGCTGGCGATGTAGAAACTTGTATTCCTTCGCGAGAAAACAACCTCGGCTCAATAATTTTCGACGCTTTTCCGCCTTTGGGGTGTTCGGCTGGGTATTGTTCGGCCTACAATCCCTCAACTTGGGCACCGCCGTTCCTTCTTTCCTTTCGCATTAGATCCGCAGACTGGGCGGGCATAAAACTGTCAGCTCGGTATATTATCAGTGTTGTAAGTCAACGATGTGCACGAGAGAACGCCGAGGTTATTCCCCTACGTCTGGAAATGATTCTGATTGTAAATCATAGTACAATTTGAATGAGTTTCGATGATGAAGAAACAAAATGACCGAACGACAGAATGAATTATGTGTGTTGAAACACAATTCATTGCCGCATGTTCGACCTCGATATCCATTATTTATTACAACGGTTCAATGTTCATCGGTGCAGATACTCACGTTTTCCTGTGGTTCCTTTGTGCCAAATTCATTGTCCAAGTATTGCTAAACCCTTCAAATTTAGGCACGAGTCGAACTTGAAGTGTACGGAAATATTCAATACTGCTCGGCCTAGTTACTACAGAAGCGGACACGAAATTAGGCAGGTATGAAAATTGCTACGCTGAGACAGGGACAAATGAGATAGGGATTATAATAGATTACGGTAAATGAAGAATAAAGTCTTAGAAATCACCCTACGCATTTTGAAGTTACTATCCGTGATATTGTGATCGGTTTTTGTATACCCAACAATACCTGCAAACGACTGTATCGTAGCTAAACATTTCAAGTAGCCTTTGCTTCAATGATAATTCACGAGAATAATTTTTCGCCCATAGCAACTGTCGTTGCTTGATAGCAAAGAGGATACCGTAATCAGGATACTGAGCATATTGGTTGCCTATCAACCCCTTAATAGTAACTTTTCGAGAGCGATAACGATAATACAGTTTAGCATTGAATAATAACTCGAAATTTGATGATTTTATCGACAAGTGTCGCCGACAATTTAAGTGAGTTCCGTTCAAATATCGTACTGACTTGCGGATGAGGTTGAGAGGAGTGTCCAAGTGTTCTCGCTTGCATAGTGTACTAATTTTGTGCGCTTTCGCCTCTTCGACTTTTCTAGAATTATCATCGATTCCGAATACTACTCTAATCGTTCTTATCAACTTCGACTGCCCCTGGAATATTAATTTGTTGTATTTAAACGATTCTTTAAGATACCTTAAGTAGCCGAAGCGTTTGAAATAAAAACAACATCCAAGAGAGAACTTCGCGTAATTCCTCTCGACTTCAATCCTTGGCAATTTTTCGCTCCTTCCAGTCTCTCGGACGGAGTCGATGAAGTGAATCGAATTGAATGATGAGAAGCGATGAGCGAGTGTCGGGGAACGGAATTGACTGTTAGGAATCCGATGAACGGGCGAGTTTGGTTAGGGCTTGGGAATGGGAAGTCGGTTTGTCACTTTCGCAGCAACCGCTTCCACCCCATGAGAACTCTGAGCCAACTTCATCTTCGCCAACTCGGCCCCCACTGTCGTCGTTCTGAGTTTTACGTCTCCCCCATCAAATCAAGCGTGTCTGAAGACCAGCCACCCTTTTGGTTCTACAGTAGCTCCAGACATCGTACAATCCTTCCTGTCTTCCAAGGCCCTCTCTCCCGTCAAAATATCACTTTAGACTACTTGTCACAGCTCGAATGACGACACTCCTCGTCTGTCCATGTCTGTGTTGAGGCAGGTCGCTGGTAAACTTTAATGCCGCATCTCTACAAATTCTCTTTCCGCCTTTCTTCCCGTCCAAAGGACCCTTCTGTACGAAAGCCCTTTTCACCGGACGTTCCCCAACCCTCCGCACAAGTTTCATGTTCGTAAAGTGGAGTTTTATTGTCGCCATCAGTCAAGGTTGATTTGCCAAGAGCAAGGAGTTGCGAGTTACACTCGTTTATGCTGAAAAGGGCTCGTTCAGTCACCCCTTACATTGTTACTATAATGTAGGCCGTATCCAGAATTTGAGTGGCTACACCTAGATTCGTTTTTAACGCCCGATCAAAACGAAAGGGGGGATCTTGACGGCCTCAATATTTCTTTTTGACCTATTGCTCGGTATATATATGACACTTTGAAGACCGTGAAGCGAACAATTGGTCCACGTAAGTCCGATCGGATTGCTTTTGTTCTGTTTGAACGGGTAACTATACAGGTAGGCCCCATAACTTTGTTAATTGAATCCATCCAGTAGTTACGGTCAGAAAACTGCCGAAAAACGTGATTTTCGCGAAAATTATGAGTTTGCCAACTCATATCTTCTAAAAACATTGCTCGATTTTTAATTGTTACATCATTTTCTTTATAATTTATCTACGAGGGCTAGCTAAAAGAGGTTTGGGATTTTCATTCATTTCTTAGGGAGATATGGCGATATATGTCACTTTTTGATCACAGACACACACACATGGAAACACGAAAGTAATATTGATGTCTACCATTTCCCAAATGATTGAACGATTTTCCTTTTCACCTTTCAAACGCCTCCAGAATGGTCACTTTTCGTAGTAGGCGCCTCTCTTTCAGAACGACTACCGGATCGTTACACTGAGGTGATGGTTACAAATAAATTTGAATTTACAATAAATTAGTACGTGATTAAGTAATAAATTATATGGAACAAGGTTAGCTCTTGACGTAAATATCCATGGAAAAATGAGCAATGGTTTTAGGAAAAGACGTAAATACTCATTGTCAAAATGATCTTGTTAGAAATCGCACAAAAATCGTTTTGGACTCATTAAAATCACAAAAAAAAAAAAAAAAAAAAAATTGCAGCTGTGCTGGTCGGCACTAGAACCATGACAAACATGACAAAATCTGTTTTCGACTTTCCTTCGCCCTAGTAACCGTTGCTAAGGAACTCTATTACGTAAATGGAAACGTGCAGGTGACAAAAACGTTCATCCACCAACTCTGGATGCCTTCGGCTTTTAAAGGGAAGAAGGGAAGTGGCTCTTCATTGCGTTCATCTTACGATACATCTTACACAGCACAAGTCATGTTTGAGAATCTTAAATATGTTCAAAATTGAACATGAAGTACAATTATCAGCAATATTTATACATAGCTTTAGAATATATTACCTTTTTTATTTCTCTACGGCAATTGCTACCTCCTTGACAATTCACGATACTTGAAGAGGAAAATATCGTAAATTATGTGACAGCACAGTCTATTTTTGTTCTGGGAATGTGCAGTCAGTGTTGAGCACTAAAAGTTATGGTTATATAAGTAATTAAATTCGAGCATGCACTGTACCCTCGTGTTCATTTTGTGGCCATGTTAACTACAGTGAAAATTTTTACCATATAAAATTGGTAAATATGATTTCGTCTTTCCCTTACATTTCAACTTCATTCATTAGGAAAACAGAAGAAATAAGACATTTATATCATATTTATATTCTTGGGCAATAAAGGGTTAATGATCAGTTCATATGAGAGCAAGATAATAAATAATAAATATGAAACCAGATAATAATAAGAAGCAACATACATGGGATTATTTTATTATTCAATAATAAACCATTGTAATCGCCCAAACATTTTGAAAATTTTCCTACCCCCTCAAAATTTGATGTTTTACGTTTCAAGGCATGTAGAATCCGAATATTCAATAATAAAAAATTCTGTCTGTCCGCCGTACGCCGTTTTAGCACTTTTCCGGCCAAACTATAATAGGTAGCTACATTCTTGAAATTTTCATCAAAAATCAATCTCGTTTTTACGACGACCTAATTCTTGAACCACATTGCTAGCTCAATTTTAAAGCTATTTTTGGGGGTTTTGAGGGGAAGAAAATTCATATTTTCCAAGGTTTTTCAGAAAAATATGTATTTGGTATATCAATTTCTATAGATTTTCGGACGCTGAAACGAATTAGACCATCAGAGGTTCGATTGCTTTGATGGTTCTCAAGTTATTGTATCTTTTGTGTAGAATTTTCGAAATTTTCAAGAATTTAGCCTGAGTGCATAACTCGAGCTTTGGAGCAATAAAAATCGCTCTACACTCTTTGGAATGGTCGACACTCTCTTCTAAGCTGTAACGTTAGGTGAATAATTATTAAACTTTTAATTAGAAAATGTAGAAAAATATAAATAATTATAATGACCATAGCGTTCCATTGTTAATCTATTGTTTGGTGGAGGCGTTATAAATGTAGGGAATAGTTACTATTACAAATAATGGATGATCTTATATCGTAGTTGAAGCAAAGGTATTATAATCACGTTTACAACCATTTGCTGCGATTTTACAATCTTTTCGCGTTTTAGCTCTCATCGATTGATCGTACTCGTTGATTAACGACTCACATCGTAAATCTCCGTTGGCCTAATATACATGTTAGTTCTCGGTGGTGAAGCTGCACCGCGCGACGCTATTATCACTTCAAATCGCCATCAATTTCCTTGGCAGTCAATTGGATTGCCTGTCCCTATTCGCAGTCGGATCCATTCAGAGTGAAATCCCTGTAGTATGAAAAACTCGCCGGCTATCAACAACCGAAATCCGATCGTGTCAATAAATTCTTTACCCTTGTCAGTCGAGTCTTGTCGAATTCGCGCTTCACGGCTCAGCCACGTCGCCTGCCTTGTCCCTTTCGGTTGGTGAGCCGTTTTTACCACGGGCGAGGGGGAAGGTTGAGGGGCGATTGACGTTCGGCGTGTCGAGATAATCGTCCGATCCGTCCTCCACCTCTTCCTCGTCGCCGGGTACTCGTCCGGCGAAAAACAGGGACGGCCTTGCGAGAGAAATTAATAGGCCGCTTGTTTATCCGATTTCGGATGACGAGTACGACGACGTACCGCCCCATGAATGGTTCGACATGACAGATTTATTGATATAGCGACAGCTATAGAAACGGCGACCGTCAGAACCGCGAGCACGAGAGTTGACAATAAGCGAAGCTAAAGCACTCGTACAGATTCTAACAACGGAAACAGACCCAAAACTCAAATTGCAGAGTCGTCATCCTCACTGAAAATATTTTTCAAAAAATTTAACGTTCGGTTCATTATTTTCGATTTTTATTGATCGGTCTTATTTAATTGTTTAATGGGGTCACCGAGCCAAATTGGAAAATTTACCTGTAGCGCACCTACAAGTCGAGTCCAATCTCAACTTCGATCGTAGCTGTTTCGTCCCTGAGAAAATTAGGAAATATTTTCGAGATTTTTTTCATCGTATTCTCGTTGCACGTGAAGTGTTGGGTGCATTGCTTTCTCATCGCTTCCGAGAAAATATTTTCTCGTATCTATTCCACTGGAAATAGATTATTTTCTTCGCAGAAAAGAACGAGATTTCGGAGCTATCCAAAGGTTGCGCTTGTTTCGCATTCCCTTCATTCATCCGGAGAACAATAATTTAAAAATGCCATTCATCCCGTCGAACAGAGATAGAATGGTCTTTACTATTATCGAGAATGACGTGGAAATGATTGGCCGCTCTCCCTTTTCATTTATATTCCCGTTTACTGTTGCTCACAGAAAAACTAAGATAAAACATCTTTCCAAAAATACCTCACCCAACCCATACCCAATTGTCGCTGTATTTATTTTCGTGATTCCAAAAGACTAGGAGGAAATCGCCCAAGTGTTATTTTTTATATAAACCCGCCTGGGTTATTATTGAAACTCTGTTCAATATATTTCCTACCGTCGTTTATCAAATGCGATCGAATGTATTACAGCCTGTGAAACGAGGCTGTAGTAAAAATGACTTCAATCCGCAGAACGTTTCATGTCGATGAAAAATACGCGCGCATTTTACAACTGGTCTCTTACGCAGAAATAGGGTGAGCTCGCAATCGTGTCGAATAATAATCTCGTGACTTTATAAGTGCTATAAATCGTTCTTCGAAAATAATCTTCAAACGAGCTTTACATTTACGGCGGAAATTCAACTCGTTAAACAATATTCATATCTTTTTGTTGGAAGTCAAGCGTGGAACGTGTCGAATATACTCTCTCAGTTTTCAAAATTCACATTCAACACCGTCCATTTCTACTTCGAAAAACGTGAAAATGCTCACAAACAAAGTGGAAATATTAGCTTCGAATATAGCTATTTATTCGTTGTTAGTTTCGCAATGGTCGTTCTTTCAGAAAACATACACATCCGAAACGGTATCGGCGGAATCGGAATTTCCATTATTGGTAAACAATCCATCCTTTCATAATAGATTTTAACAGCTGTAGGTCAGTTGTTGTCTGGATGATTCATCCTGTTTGTACAAACCGTCCTGAATTAGAACAACAAGATCTACATCATTATGGAATTGCTTAATAGCTTGTTGAGTTACGAAAGAACGGAGCTCCGCGCCGTAGCTGATTCCGGACGCACGATCTAACACCCAAACAGGAGATTAATTTGAAATAATCTGTCTCACTACACTATGCTCCTCCGTCGAATTTCCCGGTCGCGTTATTACGAAAAACGGCCCAGACTCAATCTATTACTCATCGGTCTAGACGAATAGTTACATCGAGGCTGGATAGGTTTGTGTCCGCTTATCGAAAACGTTTTACTCGATAATCCTTTTTGAGGTTAATGTTAAACCGAATGGATATCGGAGAGAGGTGTATCAGCGGTTCGGGAAAGTATGAGTAGAGCCTTCATATTATCCTGGTCGACAATACAAGTCATAGCAGCCGCTTTATTTTAATTTTTGGATTCAGACGTAGATAATATGTGGTTGAGAGAGGGGCTGAGAGTTCCTAGACGGTAGGAATAGTACGGAGAACAGTGAACGCGGGGAGATGACTAATGAACGTATTTATGTCTGGTTAATTATTAAATAATAAACATTAAAAAAAAGAACATTTCAAGATCACATGCTTTGAACGCAATATGGATTTTCGTCATCACGAAACTACTTTTTGCTATCCAAAGTACAATATTGTCCTAGTTGTCTATTTCGATTCGTAAATTAAAATGTATTTTAGATTATTTTTGTGAACATGTTAGATTTGACTACTGCTGTTTTATAAAGCTTCCTGTGGACAAGGACGTAACTATATTTCACTGAACAGGTTGTCCACAGTGAGTTGGTCTGGACGAAAGGAGACGATTCTGCAACTAATTGACAGAAAATGCCACGTTGCGATTTTTTTTCAATCGCTCAAAACATAGAGTTTTCACTTTTATGTTGTTTATTTTTATTTATTATTTTTTGGAAAATTTAAGCTTTGTCTAACCCTGTAGTAAAATATTTTCTTACTCTCGTAAATTAGGGGGTTGTACGTTATGTAATGTTAATGATATACAATTTACTATCTGTATTAATACCGATGGTCGAAAATATGAAAAAATCATGAAATCGAAAATGAATACTATTTTTCTGAGTGGATCAAAAACATTACTAAGAGAACGGGAAGCCCCAACATCTGCAACAATCGTTAATCGTCTCCATGGTGCGTCACTCAAAACCATTTTACGAGATTCATCAAACGCTGAATCCCGCCGAAACTTAAAATTCATTCGTTTCGTATATACGTTACAGAAACTAGATGCTAAAATCCTGCTTAGCAGTACTCTCCTTGCATATTGGAGATTCTCAAAGGCGCCTCCTTGTCCCGCACGCCTTCCGAATCGATAGGTCTTTCTTTAGCTAAGGGAGAATATCTTCAACCCCGTTCTTACTGTCCCCTATTTTTCAAGGTCCGAAGAGCCTTGAATTTCCCTCTTCCGACTGTCGTTTAATCTGGGAATAATTGCTGTTCGACGAACAGTATTTAATTTCCAAGAGATAATGGGCACATCGAATGGAACATACGAACATATTGCGGTGCGACCTTGATTATCTTTACTTTGTGTTCGTACATTTCACGTTTTTGGTTTATTATTCAATAATAAACCATTGTAATCGGCCAAGAAAAAAATTTTATAACCCCCCTCAAAATTTGATGTTTTACGTTTCAAGGCATGTAGAATCCGAATATCCAATCAAAAAAATTCTGTCCGTCCGCCGTACGCCGTTAGCAGTTTTCCGGCCAAACTGTAAGAGCTAAAAATGTGAAATTTTCACCTAAAATCAATCTCGGTCCTACGACGGCCCAATTCTTGAACCAACTTGCTAGCTCAATTTTAAGGGTATTTTTGGGGAGTTTTGAGGGGGAGAAAATTCAATGGTGAATTCAAATTATGTGTGTTCCCATTTATTGAAATAGAAAAAAATGGGTGTAGGAACCAATCAGTTGTCCCGTATTTGAGCCCACAAATAGTTGTAACCTTCTGAAAATTCGAGACATTTCTATAGACTAGGTAGAGATAATAAAAAGTGAACCTGGTTATTTCTGAAATTCACTTTCATTCCAAGGGATTCATTTCAAGGGTCAACATGCTAAACTAACTTCATATTCGACTACAGCGGATCACAATTCATGAAAACCAGTGGTGTGCATAGATCACACAGTACTTCCATGTTTGAGTCGGTAACTGGTATAACCAATTATATAATCGAGAAGAAAATCGTACGAAGGCCGAAACGTTAATTTAAAACAGCTGTTATGGAAAAACGAGCCTGGAGACCCATAGTCTCACTCTGATAGACTAACAAATGGACACACAGACCCTTGTTCAGAAAGTGAGCAGAGCGCTCTGGGAGCAGGTGCGTGAAACGTTCAGATAAAGCTAACAGATGATTTCTGATCCAAAAAACTACTGGATAGCATGTATGTACGGCGTGTGACCCTAGCGGTAAAGATCAAGCGTAATTCACTCACCATTACAAATATTTATACCTCTAGCGTCAAACATGTTGATTTTTGCACCCTGTAAAAAGCTCAACAGCAATAAACGGTGTAACGCGGAAGTACGGTATGTGATCCAAACAAAACAAAACATGGTCTTTGTTGGTCATATTTAAAGCAAAGAGACCCGAAAGTTACAAAAAGCTCTAGAAAGAAATAACTGAAATTGCGTTTTACAAGGAAGCACCGCCTGTGACCCCAATAATAAAAATCAAGCAACATTCAACTGTCATAAAGAATAATTTTAAGTCTAAAGTATATTCACTATTGTGGTCTATGAAAATCTCTAATGCAAAAAAACGGCATACGGCGGAAGTACTGTGTGTTATCCAAACTATACAAAACAAGTTCTGTGAACGTGGTCAGAGTTGGTCAAATATATAGCAAAGAGCCCCAAAAAGTACTGTAACTGAAAATGCGTTTTACGAGGAAGTACTGCATGTGATCCCATTAATAAAAATCGAGCGATATTCAGCTGTCCTATAGAAAAATTCAAAGTCTAAAATATATTCACTCTTGCCGTTTATAAGAATCTCAAAAGCTAAAAAACGGCATAAAGCGGAAGTACTGTGGGTTACCCAAACCATACAAAACAAGTTTTGTGAACGAGGTCGAAGTTGGTCATATTTATAGCAAAGAGACCCTAAAAGTACAATAACGCTTAATAAAATAAATGAAAATGCGTTTTACGAGGAAGTACTGCAGGTGACCCCAATAATGAAAATCAAGCAATATTCAGCTGTCATATAGAAAATTTAAAGTCTAATGTATATTCACTCTTGCGGTCTATTAAATCTCAAAAGTTAAAAAAAGGCATAATGCGGAAGTACTGTGTGTTACCCAAACTATGCAAAACAAGTTTTGTGAACGAGGTCAAAGTTGGTTATATTTAAGGCAAAGAGACCCAAAAAATACAAATAAAATAACTGAAAATGCGTTTTACGAGGAGGTACTGCATGTGACCCCGAAAATAAAAGTCAAGCCATATTCAACTGTCATATAGAAACATTTTAAGTCCTCCAGCGTTCAAATATATTTATTTTTGTGGTCTATAAAAATCAAAATGTAGTAAATGTGCAAATAACGCGGAAGTACTGCATGTGACCACCTTGATAAAAATCAGGCATCATTCGATCGCCAACCCCAACATTTTAAGACCTCAAACATTCAAATACATTGAGTTTCGCGGCCTGTAAAAATCAAAATACAAAACATGCACTTATGAAATCGTTAAAAAGGCTCATAACGTGGAGGCACTGTATGTGACCCAATATACAAAAAATCTGGTGTTTTCTGCTTGCCATAACCGACATTTCAAGCCCTCAAACGTAGAAAAATATTGACTCTCATAGCCTGTAAAAATCGAAACAGAAAAAACTTTGAACGCTTATATCTCGGAAGTACTGTGTGTAATTCAAAATCCGGAAAACCCTAATTTTGCACAATCACTGGGAAAACATTCCCTTAAAATTTCATAGGGTTTCATCCATTTTTCAGGGAGATATGGCGATTTATGTCAGTTTGTGACCACTGACAGATGGACTGACGGACACACAGACACTTGTTCAGAAAGTGTTTCTGAGTATACCACTATAAAAATTTCTTCCATCAGGACCTCGGTTCCGAATTCGACTTTACAGACGATCTCAGTACTTCCATTATTTACTACGTAAACATGGAAGTAATGAAGGAGTATTATTTAAGTTTAATGCGATAAGCCATTTTATGTTTCCGTTAGTCTAATATGGTTCTTGTTCTGTGTTTTTTTTAGTTAAAATTATTTTTATTTTTTATTTTAGTGCTGAAGCGTGAACTTTTGTCATATTTTTTAACTCTTCTTCCTAACACGGACCATGGTCCACATAGGGGGATATTTTCCTAAGAGCTTAATTTCTTTTTTCGTTGAATTTTGTATTTACTTAATGGAAATAAAATTTAAAAATAATGCGAATGCGTTTATTTCAGACGTAGTGTGCGTTATTTTTGATGGAAAATTTTTCTGAAAATATCGAATTCCATGGGGTTTTCACAGACATATGACGAAGATTTATTACTTTTTGGCCGCAGACAGACGGCCGGACGGACACTAAACAAGTGTTTCAGTGTGGAAACATGGAAATTTCCTCCGAATTTTACTCAGTTACGAATTCGACTTTTCAGATGGTCCCAATACTTCCATTTACTACAAAAACATGGAAATAAAAGATTACTTTCACCACTAATCACTTTCTAATAACACCCCTTTTGCCCCTTTCTGCTTTCTACCTAATTATTGTTTACTTTATTTACATTTACTACTTTTATTTATTATATTTACTTTTACTTGTACTACCACTTTTACAGTACACTACGTTTACATTTACTTACTTTCACTCACATTCAGTTCTGAAGATTCACTCTTCGCCTAATGATGCATAAAAACTGTTGTTACGGAAGCGCTATTCGAGGTAAGTAATCTTCCTATTCAAGAAACTGACTGATTAACGGGAATCCCGTTCTTCGCCGTGAAAGAGGATTTCTTTTCACATTCATTAGACAGCGATGGCAATTTTACAGTGTCTTATTTTGGTATCGAAGCTGCTAAGTACATAAATTTGCGGCCGATTCTTCTTATATCAGATCGCACGGATCTATTCAGAAGAAGCCTCCGTTTCTGCCGAAGGACGCGTCGAGGGCATCGCACTAAGCGTTGCCACCGTTGCATACTGAAGAGTGTCGTGGGAGGGCAAGTATAAATTACGAAGGACCCATCAAAGAAAGATCTGGGACTCGATGCGATGAGGTTACCTACGGGAACCGACGAACACGAGGAGGGAAGAAGATGACGGGAGTCGGGATCGATCGATCGATCGAACCGTCGGCAACGGCAAGACCTCGGTCCGATATCGTCTTGAACAGTTCCACCTTCTACCATCAACACCCTCCAAGTGTTTCACGAGGATGACGGTGCTAAGAGGGGATCTATTGGTTAGCGAGTTTGGGCGGCTGGATTTAATTGAGCTTGGGAGAAGAGATAAGAGCTTGAGGAGCAAAGGCGGGAGAAAAGGGACGTTAAGGAGCGATTAGCACGACCCAAAATGGCCTATAAAAAACGTATGCTCCAATAGTCCCCATAGTAGGTGGCAATAATGGGACCGCTCTTCACTAAATCACCAAGATGTGAATATATTTAAAAACAAGAGATTTCAAAAAGAGAATGAGCCCTTTTCTGAAAATTAAGGAGCGAAAGAGAGCGGGTGTTGAGAGGGCGGGGGAGGTTCGTGAAAAGTGGAAGAACTGAACGGATCTCTCGAGTAGGCAATTTTGGCTGGCCTCCATATTCCAGTGTCTTAAATAATGCCCTTTTCTCGCCTTTCTATAACACTCAATCCAATGGCACAAAAGACCTTTTTATATTCACCCTTTGTTTGAAACGGCGAGCACCTTTCCTTTCACACAACACAGTATTCAGCTCAGGCTAATTATGATTAATAGCAATTACGGCCGAGGTGAGAGGGTTCGAGGTATTGGCGAGCCAGAGGCCGATCCGTTTAACTGCGAGTTCTTTTCCGACGACGGAGTCGCAAGAATCGATTAAGAATTCCCGTCTTTGAAAACATCGTTTAAATTGATAAGGAAGAAATTTGTGAAGACGGTGAAAACAACGACTACGCTTTTATTATTATTGGCAACGCCGAAAACGTGACCACAAACAATAACAATCTTAATCGGGATCTATTATTGACCGGATTTTTCACGGTCTGGAGCGCACATAGTTTTATGAGCTCTCCGTCCGAAAAATATTCTCATAACGCTGAATTTTGTCGTATAATCTTTTTTGTGTCCCGATTTTTCCTTATTCATTCATTATGCCATATCGAGACTAATATTTGTACAATGTATGAACATACAATAGCTAGCCACTTGCAATACCTAAAGAAAGTTTTTGCACACCCAGAGGAACGCCTTACACAATTTTTGGCCTTGGAAATAATTAAGAAAAAATGTTTTTGGTATAAGAATTGGCAGTTTGTAAGTGACAAGTTCTTGAATGAGCAACGCGAACATCAACAAGGCTAAAATTGAACAAATAGTGAGCGCAATTTCAACATCGAAAATGAAGCAATTTATGCAGCAGGCGCGCTGGCTGTTCTGAAAGAGTATATTCCTCGCTCAATTATGAATGTAGCGGTACATAATTATCTTCAGCTAAATGACTAAATGTTGCGAAAGCGCGTGGTGAACTGCTGTATTTAAACTATCTACCATATAGACCTGATAGGACTTATAATATTGTGCTCTTTGTAACCTTGATGAGCAGGAGGATGCGTTGCACTTTATTGGAAGAATTTAGGCGAAGGTATTTCAAACAGTCGGAATTGTCTCGAGAAGCATGCATTATGTTATTGAATGGCAAAGATTGGATTGGATTACATAACTATATCCGATATGCGGGAACGTATCGTAAGTTTTTGATTGATGAGTTCAATTTTTTCTAGCACTGCCTGAGATATTTACAATATTTTTGTTCCAACCCTTTACATCGAATCCTTAATTTAATATATTTCCTTTCAACACTCCAAATTCTGGAGTCATTACACTTGTGCCACTTAACTTATAGAACGACAGACGGTCTATGACCATTGTCTATGATGCGTAAAAAATCAGGTTCAGAAAAAACTATTATGTTTTATTTCCCTATGATTTCGAATGTAATCATTTGAATTTTTTTTGTCAATAAAGCATCTTTACTACTACTACGACTACTACTAAATTCGCCTGAGAAAAAAATTTGAAACCCTCCTCTTCTCACAATTTGATGTTTTACGTGCCGCATAGCATGTAAAATACGAATTTCGAATTAAAAGAAATTCTGTCCGACCGCCGTCAACGATTTTCAGCGGAAAAACATCGATAAATCAACAATTACAGAAAGAGTTCAGTTGGTTTGATCGACCTACCCAGCTTTAAAAAATAATTAAGATGATCGGCGTAAGTAAAATTTAGCTGAATCGCTCTCATCATACGCACCGTTATTTATTTTATTTTATCTTCCAACATTTTATTTACCCAGTTTATTATAGGTTCCTGGACGAAATTCGCCGAACGTAATGCAATGCAAATCGTCCTATTCTTTCGTTCCAGTTTCACGATTTCGACGCGCCGTTTAGATTAAGAAGTGATAAAGAGTGAAAAAAAAAATGTTGGAAACGGCAGCGCTTGATCTTATCCGTTTAGCCAATCTTTCTATCCCATTTGTCTCCCTCTGTTCGACATCGAACACCCCTTGGGACGTGTCTACCTACTCCTTCAGCGAGTCAAAGCACATAGTCTGTGCAATATTTCCGTGAAAACGAGGTCGATAGTTGAATCAAGTTGTGATCGAAATTACAAATAGCTCTAGATATAGCTTAAATCGCAAAATAACCTTCAACTCTTTTTGAAATTATAAATAAACTAATTGTTATTCTTATTATTGATAATAATAATAAGAATATTGTAACAAAGCCAAACTCCCACTAGCTTTGATTTATTTAGACAAACCTACTTTATTCGTCAAAAAAATTCAAAATTCCTGAGACCATTTAGTGCCTTTTTCGATTTAGGTCTTTGACTTTTCTTTGAGGAGAGTTTTGTAAAATTTTGACCGTTTCCGAAACCACGTTTTTCCTCAGTTTTTCGCTATTCTCTCAAAAAATTCTTACAAGGCGATACGATTTTATGAGCGCATTTTGTTCAAGGGTTCAAATTCTTTGAACGAAAAAGTACATGAATTTGTTCGTTGATTGATTATTACCGGAGCTAGAGCGGCTCTAAGAGAAAGTCAAAAATCCTTGGGTATACGATCGATTGAGAAACTGGGGCAATGTAAACAAATTTTGATCATAGAGTCGTAGAATAGAGACAACTTTATCTGCTGGAAAAGTCTTATTTTATAATAGGCCTTCATTTTACTTTTATTGCACTTCAAAATTTTATGACCCCGTTTTTTGAGATTTTTGGCTTGTTTTTCCCGAATAACGTTTGAATCGACTACCTTTACATGGGAATATTACTCAGAGGCGAGAAAGAGCTAGGTAGCTAATGCTTACAATTTGGTGTATTTGAATATACATTTATGTTGTGTCCACTCGGAGCTATTAGCGCTCAAAGAAAACCCAAAAACACTTTTTTTTCTTTTTTTTTTTTTTACCAAAAAGTGGAATATACCTCGAAAAAATAAAAAAAACGTGTATTTTTTTAAATCTATTCTAAATTAAATTTCCTCAAATTGCTTTCGCAGAACCTATTTTTCAAAATTTGCGAACGTGGCAAAAAAAAAATTCCAATGTTGAAACTCCGAAATTAGGTATACGAACACGAAAAATTGAAGACATTTATTTAACTGTTGGAATTTGGTTTTTCACTAGAAATTCGAATTCTACGTTCCAGTAAGAATGAGTGATAAAGTAATATTTAACAGCCTTTTTAGTATTTGCAACGAATTTTCGAAGTTGAAAAACATAAAGAGCGGTGTAGTACTAAAATGAGTAAAAACTGATCGTTGTCCTTAAATTTCCGTTGGTTATCCACTGTGCAAGTTGCAAATCTTGGAAATCTTAAAAGTTGGAGTGACTATCTCGGCTAAAACTTTGCGTGAGTTGAAACTCCAATACTTTATGACAAAAAGTACAAGCAATACCCACCACCTACAACCCAAATTATAGTTACTACTATAAAAACTATACATTACTCCTCTCCATTCAGATAGTAAAAACTATATAGTAGTGACAAGATTACCGTCCATATTACGGCTGATGGGGCAGAGCCCCTCCGGGCCGCGTCAGGGGTCATGGGGGGTGGAACCCCCCATGGAGTTTTCGAAGAAACCATGTATAGTCCAGCGGCAAGTTACAGCCTGGTTAGAGGTCATTCAACATTTGTCCAACGGCGCCTACATGTCGGTCAGGAATCACGAGCAAATCCAACAACGAGGGGCTATACTGAATTGTAGATAAATCATCTTTGAAATACATTCCTAGCATGTAAATGATACTCGAGCTACCGAAAGATGATTTATGCACCCTTATATATATCCTTCATATTTCGAACCTTTTAAACTGCCCAGTCATTTTCAACGCTGAAGAAGGTAATCTCGATCATATGAAACACAGGAGGGATGAGAAAAACATGACACGGTATTTCAGGGATAATCTAGCCTATTATCGGAACTGTATCACAGCAACATTTGCATTGAGAGTTCGCTGTCTCGAATTGAAACTTCAAAGAAAGAAAAAAAAACTAATTTAAAGAACGTAAGAATTGCCTACCAGACAGACTGGACCGACCTGGATTGGAAAATAATAGGATATCTAAAAACAAAGGCAAATTTTTGTCTGGCAAAAACACGTTTTTTTTTTTTTAAAACAATCCCAAATAATTTGACTCTCCTTGGCGTCCCTAACAACTAAATAGACACCTCTGAATTTATTCTCCTGAATGTTACCAACGTCTGAACTATCAATGTTAGATTGAGGACTGCAAGAGTTCGCAGAGCCTGAAATTACCAACGCTCAATGAACATTTATAATTTTATCTTTAAGAATGTCTAGATTTGCTTTTACTTCCCTGTTTACGTAGTAAGTGGAAGTATATTTGTGATCCGATACTATATTGTGATTTTGATTTTTACAGGCTACGAGAGTAATTATTTTTCACGTTTGAGGTTTTAAAACTTTTTTTGTGACAAGCAGATGACGCTGGACTTTTATCTTGGCCTCAAACGCCGTACTTCCACTTTAAGAGCTTTCTTTTCTTTTATTTTTTTTTGCTATTTCTGAACAAGCGTCTGTGTGTCAGAGTGACTGTGGTAAAAAATGGCATAAATCGTCATATTTTCGTGAAAAATGAATGAAGCGCAATGAAACTTTCTGAAAATGTTTTCTTAGTGAATGTTCAAAATTAGCCGTTACCAGATTTTGGCTAACTTATAGTAATTCCGAGGTTGAACCGTTCAAAACTGTTCCTATTTTTTTCCATATTTTAACGTTGTGGCCTTAAAATGTTCTTAATGGAAAGCAGATGCCGTTTGATTTTTATCTTTGGCTCACACACCGTACTTCCGCGTCGAGAGCTTTCTTTTCTTTTTGTTAGCTATTTCACTTGTATGTATTTTGTATTTTGATTTTTAAGGGCGCTACGGTGATTTAATGACCTTTATTCTGGGTTATGAACTTATTAATTCGAGCTTTTTTCAGTTTTTGGATACCCTGGCTTGTTTTTCAACATTATAAATTGTAGTGTTTTAACTTTGCGACCTTGGTACGAGTTTCTTGATTTTATAATCGGTTAGGCATACCAGTTACCGTCTGAGACATGGAAGTACTGTGTGATCTATGCACACTATTGGTTTTCTTCAATCTCCTACACACTAATTGTATTCTTTTCTGCTTCAGGTGAGTGAATCGGAGATAAAGACGAGGTAAATCGACTACTTTCATACTACGTTTCAAGCTTTCAGAACAACACAGGCATAATTCTTCAAAATTCATTATTGTCTCACATCTTCTTGTTTGGAGAATAATATGTATTTTCTTTTCCCAAAGATTCTAATCTATACTTCGCTAGAAAATTGTAAAAAAAAAAAAAAAAAAAAAAAAAACATGTACCTATCCACCTTATGTCTGGATAGAAATCGTTATTTTGGAATGTCAACATTTTCGGAATTAAAAAAAAAATTGTCGCGGAGAACAGGCTTGATTTGACGCAGATGAAAGGAAACTTGAGGTTTTCAACTAACGACCGTTGTAATTATCGTTCCGAACATTATGAAATGCCATATTTTAGTGTCACCGACTGTACCTTGTAAGTTCTCATCGAATTCTCGAATTTCGAACTAGCATTCAGGCTGGCTGTAAGATAACGGTATACTCCATGAAATTGCCTATTGACGGCGTATTTTAAAAGCTCGGTTCTGCCCAGCTTGACACTCGGATCATTGGTGTTCAGCTGGGCTTCGCTGCGAGCTCGTTCGATCGTCTGCCTTCTCTCGACGCGTTTTGCATTCAAACGGCCAAGTTTTAATTCCCAGAACGCAAACGTAACGTGGGACCAGTCTGCGCATCGATTCGTGAAACAGGTCATCGAAACGGTTGTTCGTTTCGTGGAAATTTGAAAATTGGTCACTACGGAACTCAGGTTAAAAGTAAATAAACTTCGATGTTTTTTATTCAAAGAAAAAAAAATACTCCTTAAATTAATGTGGAAGTAAAACAAAAGTAAAAATTGCATGAGTCACTTTGTAGAACGTTATTATTGAAGATGAACAGACAAGGAGCTGACTCAGTTCTAGAATTACTTTTTCTGTCTCTTCTTTGTATAAAGAAAATAGCTCTTTCTTCTACACTGACCATCTTCAAATCTCTTGGGAGAAAGAAAATTTTATTATAAGTTTAACTAAGTTATCCAAAAGTTCTTCATAAAAAAAAAGTATCCAACTTAATCCAAAAGTTCTTCAAAAATATAATCATATGTGATATATAAATATGATACCGCAGTCATCATATTATATCATATCATATATGTCGTATAAACAAAAACAATTTTTTTCCTCGAAACAAAACAATAACTAGGTGCAAATGAGCGATGAAAAAGAAGATCATCTCGTGCAGAAAGATCATCTTGTGATCCTAGACCACAGCAGTGCTCCATAGATACTTTCGGACATAATTGGAACCTTGACCGTACATGGGCGATTTATTTTCGATCGTCCTCTTTACATGAAGAAAAGAAATCAATGGCTCTTTCGCGTCACTCTGACGTTTCCACCTACAAACACATTGGTAACTAAATCTCGAAAATTCCACGTAAAAACTGCGATAACTCGAAAACCTTTGAAGCTCAAAAAATCTATAAAAATTGACATCAAACACACTTATGATTCAAAAACCTGGATAAATTACAATTTTTCTCCCCTTGAAACCTCTAAAGAAATACCCTTCAAATTGAGGGGTAGTTAGAAATTTTTTCGGATGCGATTACAATGGTTTATTATATAATAAACCAAAATTATGGGACCGAACTATATCGATACCCGTTCTGAAAACCTCCACATGTAAACTCGAGTAGCCTCTCCCTTTTCAGGACGGTTAAAAAACAGAGGACACTTCCATTCCCACTTTTACATCCGAACACTTGGCTTGATTCGCAAAGGGAATGGCCAGATTATTGAGAAAAGCTAAATTAGCTTTTCTCTATAGATTGAGATTGTATTAAATACAATCTCAATCTTTTGGTTTCAATTTAGCGGTCCATTAGTCAGATGGGGAAGCGTAGCGGTTCAGTCAGTCGACTGATTTTTTATTGCTTTTAACTTCAAGCCGATAGGAAGTATACCTAAGGTACAGAGCGTAAGTACACCAGCATTGATTAAAAAACGCGAAAATACGGGGGTAAATATTTAATGGACTTCATTGCTGATAAAATTACAGTAAGTATTTGAATAGTAACAGGTTGACGTGTAGTAATATTGAATATAGTGCACTACATAAACCATAGAAATAGATATGAACAGCTGACTCTATTTAATTCCAACTTTTAAGCCCGCTCTTTATTGTTACAATCCCATACGATTTACTGGCAAAGAAAAAAATAAACCAAATTGAAATTATTAACTTTCCATCCTAAGAATATAATTATTTTCAACTTTTATAGCTTATTAGGTAGTTTATTTCTATCGGTCTATAATGAGCCAAATACATACTCAGTATCCTTAGGAAAATGTCCAGACGAGCTACTTTTATTCGATACAGCGAGCATTCAATATCGATTTTCAAGGTAGGGTTCAATTGTTGTCCTCGGGCGATAACAGCGATTTATTATAAAATAGTTTGTACGATTAAAAATCAACGCTTTTCTACCGGAAATTCCATCTTGACATTGAAATATACTAAACATTGAACATCGCTTTAGTATAAACATTCTTTATTGGGATGATAATATAGAAAAATAAGGGTGGTTTTCATCATCATTTTACAGATTAATTGACACGAACATGATTTCTTGACTCTTCAATAAGTTTATTTTTCCGGTTCGTCCGTATTTCATGCGCGCGGTCGATAGAGCAACTACTCTTTGCACTGGTATTCAAATGTCGGTGTTGGAATTGACTAATAATACCGCTCGTTGATGGCATCTATTCTCAAGAGATCCATACTCCGCGGGAAGTGTATTTCAAATTGCTTTCTCAGCTGGAGTCGTCTAAATCAAGTTCGTTCTTTTGTCTGGCGACTTGAACGCTCCGGCGGGTGACATCTTTATGCTTGGCTTGCCATAATAAATCCTACGTTTATTTCGCGCAGAAACAGTGGATAAATTGCGGTCTAGCAATCCGAGTAAGATCAATCAAGTCGATATTAGAGTTTTTGTTCTTATCGTGTGTCTTTCTCCGCACAGTACGTACGTCAAAAGTGCATGCACACGTAATCGACAAATGAGCAAAACAGTACGGGAAAGAAGGCAATCGTAATTCACGCAAAATCGACATAGCAAAAGCGATATCGTTTTGAAAGATTCTATCCAATCCAGTAGCTAAACTCACTTGAACAACAACAAGGACTAAACGTAAAGAGACAAATTTGGTTAGCAACGTGAGTTGCTCACTCCAATAACCTTTTTTATATGCATATTGAAAAAAGAAACAAAAAAAAGCCCTATGAACAAAATTTCGAATTTATTCGATTCTTTTACAGTAAAACTTCGAAAATCAGTCCATTTTGCCTGCCGCTCAGTAGAAAAATGCTGTAGTAAAATAAGGGAAAATTCGAATTACTTAGAAGTTCGGATTGTAACCCAAACTATAAAAATTTGGGATTCTCCAACTTCATTCGGTTTTTAATAAAAATATTTTAAGACCTTTTTATACTTCAATTTACAACGTCAACACGGGAATGAAACCAGTTTCTCTTCGGGCAATAGTGTCTCTCTTGAAATTGCCTTCTATTTACTAATTTGCACGAGCGGAATCGGGAGTCGACTAGTCTGAGCGACTTCTGGGCACCTTGTCCACGTGCTGCGGCTGTCGGAGCTATTTTCGTCATCCCGCGTCCTTCGTCGAACCGTTGAGGCAGAAGTGGATCGGGCCTCCTCCGCTCAGCGGGCAGGGACTGCCATTGTGGGCACTGATACAATTCTTCTTTACCCCCGTTACCCGATGGGTGATCTAAGGGAGTGGGGTATCGAGGGAGTACCTTGGGTCTTGGGATTGTATGGTTTCCCGACAGAAAACCCTATACCCTCCTCAAACGATATTTGGTCGACAACAGAAATTAAATTTTCAACTTATAAACTATAGGTAGGTACTCTATATTTTTATTTTACAAGTTTTAGGCGGTGCAAAATACGAATTTGAAATAATCCAAGAAAATTTCATCGTGCGTTTCGAGATAAACGAAAAAAAATTTCCCGCAGTCTTTTAGTTTTATGGTTATAACTTCTAAATCACGCACCCATTGGTTTCATTCACTTTTTTAAAGCAATAAATTTTGCTTCTAACCTTTTTTTATTTTTTTCAAAATCGGCTCAGCGTTTTCACCTTATCAATTTTTGAAAATACTTCTTTCGTTAATATACAATTGACATTTGGACGCTGTAACTCAAAATCAGCTGTTCCAATCAAAAATTTTAATAGAAATAAGGTTGTTTAGGGCTAAATTTCACGCTGGGAAATACCGCGGAGCTCACCTAAAAAGTTAGTTATACAATGTTATCCAACAAAAAACAACGCGAAAAACAAGGCCTTCGCATAGCGTGGAAAACTGTGCTGCAAATTTTTACCAGTAGCTCGGCTACTACTTTTCCTAAATATTCAAACCATCTGAAACCTGAAACGGATCTCGGATCGGTTTATCTTGTCAGTTCTAATAATGTACGAAATTTCGTTCAAAGGCTAAAGAAAAGAATAGAAGAAAACGGATAGAATGCAAAAAGCAAAATGAATACTTTTGACAATAACACGTTTTTTTTCTTCGCTTTTTTGCATACAACGAAAACAACAAAGTGTGCGAAAACATTTCCTAACAAATTGTGAATTTTCGAATAGGTGCCTAAATCTCTCCCTTTGAAAAAAAGGTTTTTTTCCGACGCGAGTTTAACTTCACATTTGGCCCTTAGTTGTTCAAACGACACCCGGAACCGTTGCCGAAACTTCGACTCTGCCGTGTTCTCGTTCGGCGACGACCCTTCATTCCGTCCTCGCTTATTGCCACTAACTTCGCTGCCAGGGTAGTTGCCCCCGCAGATTTATAGAATGCATTAGCCGAGCAAGTTTGTCCCTAAACCGACGCTACCGACGCAAAACCGACCGCGTTTCTCAACAATCGACTTTGCGGGTTATAATTTTTTTCTCTCTCTTCTCTTTCTCTCCTTTCAGCAAATCTAGCGGCAGTACAGGACGAACGCCTATGTGTTAGTGCGAGTGGCGATGAGAGAGGGAGCATGGATTTCTCTCTTTTGTGCCGCGTGACAACGCCAGCCCGGACTTGGGAGCGGGGGCGTCGTTCGGGGGCCGCTTATTTATAGGCCATTACCAGTAAAATCACTTCCAATATGTCGAGCTACCGAACGGATGCTTTTCTACTCCGCCCTCCTCTCGCTTTTGATTCATAACTGACGATGAATTTTTCTCATCGTCCTTCTTGACAATATTTATACAAAACAAAGACCCCGAGAAGACTCCAATAACGGATCGAATCAGAGGAAACAGCCCTGAAAGCCACATTATCCTATGAAGTACGAAGTGTGACTGAAAAACGCTTTGACAAATCATTAAGGAGCTTGAGCTTCCAACTAATTTTTTTTCGGACTTACGTAATAGTAATTGAAACAGGGGATTTTTTTGTGTCACCTTGTTATCTCAGTTTTACCTTTAATTTTCTGTTTGTTGTCCATCTTTCAGAAAGGTGCTAACATGAATGTTCGCAGCTTGTTGAATTTTTACTGTTCGCAATATACATGCATTTTGAACTGCGTGACTGATATTTTGACCATGTGTTTCATTTCTTTATTCAGGCTGGATGGTTAAGTACCTATAAAGTTATGTTCTGTCCAACCATTCTGATATCTGAGGATGATAACCGATAGGTATATAAGCCTTGGAAAAATCGAAATAGAAAAAAAATCCTCGTTCCTAAGTTGACTGATTTTGCCACTGAAATAAGAATAACAAAAAGTACTCAACGATTCAATTAAAAAAAAGTGGACTAAGATAGGAAAGGTTGCGGGTTTCATCTTCGACTATTCTCAAACCTTTTGCTGTTCACATTTCTTAGCTTTTATAGCAGAACTTTAACGTAAACCATTTTTGAGCTCGATTACTCATGACTCATGATTATTGGTCGAAGAACGATGTACCTACACGTGGGCTTGTGCAGCTTTGACGATGTTTAGGTGGGCAAAAGTACTGGGGATACGCGAACGTAATTAAAAGTTTTACTCTCCCTCCTTAGGATGTCCTCAAAATCGACTTAGAGAGTATCGTTGGGTAATCATGGCTATTTCAATAGCTCAGTTTTAATCGAATGGACAACACTTATAATGGATAAAAACTACAACGCTAGCAAACAGGCGCTGTTAGTTCGATATGGCCTTTAAAATATTTTATGAGAGTTTTACGATCTCCAGTTGGGACACCCTATTAAATTATTGGTGATGGTTGATCTACCCTTCGAACTATTTTTTAGTCAACGATCAGTAATTGGGTCTTCTGGCTAAACTGTTCCTTTGGCAAGCTTTCAAAAAACGCTGCAAATGATTGTACAGTGGTTTATTATTATTTCTCTTCAATATTGATTAAAAGAAGACTATCCATTTGTCATTTTAAATATTCCGAACATTTGTGAACGTTCCCACCGAAAAACAGATGGTAACTATAGGGGAAAACTCCGTAGCAACTATTGTAATTTTAATCATTTTTATTTTTCTTAATTTCCTAATTAAAAGCTAAACTTTGCCTAACGATACAGCTGCAGAGAGTGTTTGACGACCATTCCAATGAGTATAGAACGATTTTTATAGCTCCAAGAACTCTCGAGTTATACCCTCATGCCAAATTTCTAAAAATCTCCCAAATTCGGCAAAAAACTGCGATAACTCGAGAGCCAATAAAGCTATCGACCCGGCGATGGTCTCATTCGATTCAGCGTCCAAAAATCTATATAATTTGATACCACGTACACATTTTTCTGAAAAACCTTGGAAAATATGAATTTTCTCCCCCTCAAAACCCCCCAAAAATACCCTTAAAATTGAGCTAGCAAGTTGGTTCAAGAATTGGGCCGTCCTTGGATCGAGATTGATTTTTGGTGAAAATTTCAAATTTTTAGCTCTTACAGTTTGGCCGGAAAACTGCTAACGGCGGACGGCGGACGGCGGACGGCGGACGGCGTACGGCGGACGGACAGAATTTTTTTTATTGGATATTCGGATTCTACATGCATTGAAACGTAAAACATCAAATTTTGAGGGGGGGTTAGAAAATTTTTTTTCTTGGGCGATTACAATGGTTTATTATTGAATAATAAACCAAAACGTATTTTCTTCAACAGGGCTTGGAACAGAATATAAGTATTTTTTGAGAGTTTGGCGAAGGAACAGCATACACCCATATGACCCTAACCCCTGACAATTGATTATAAAATTATTGGTGACAGTTATTAGTATCTCATGAGGTTCAAATTGAGGGCCTGGAATAGAGGAAAACACGGGACAAACATAAAGCATCGCTACTGTCACCATTTTGTCCCAAGTTACCAGAACTAAAAATTAAAACCGGATATCTGAATAAACCCCCTAACATCCAGTTGATTCGGACAGCGATTGAGAATCGAAGCATGCATTCTTGTTTTGCCATTCTAACAATAAATATTAATGATAAAAAACCTCAGGTCTGGGGTCTACGATATTGATATTTGAAAAACTCCCCGGACCAAGGAGGGTGCAACGTGACATTTCCAAATACCCTGCCCTTCTGCGGCTCTCCACATTAGCATTTCCGCCTTCGAATCAACCGGATTACAGTCATCAGCGAGGGCGATCTTCAACTACCGCTCGTTGTGCCGAAAACTATGAAAGGGAAACTCAATATCCGATCGCTCTGTTTTATCATTTATCCGTGTTCACGTTGTAAATAGAGTATTACGGAGACGAATTTAGGTGTTATCAACATTACATTTTAGTATAATGCTCTGAAACTAAAACAACAATCGATGTAATTTTCATGAAGCTTTTCCCCAGTATATGGCCCAAATCAGCAGTTACTGAATTTTGGGTAACACTCTGTACTAATGTATGATATAAGCGTACAAACTGGCCAAAATCAGTAGAAACGATTTAGATTTTTACAGACAGCAAAAATTGACATAATATATATGTAAGCTCAAGCTTTTTAAATGTATGTTATGGCGTATAGAAAGCGCTTGATTTCTACAGTCCGGGCCTCACACTGTACTTCCACCTGAGACCGTGAGATTTTTTCGCGCGTTTTTCCATTTCCAAGTCGCCTGGTTGGAAAAAGGTTCGATTTTCACACGTCAAGTCTGAAATCAGTCGAATATTGAGTGAAAAAGTGAAACTAGGATTAGGATTTTCGGTCGACTTTGAACTGAGGGGCAAATGGAGTATTTGAGTACGTCTCAAATGAGATTAGTTTTGTGATTCGACCGTCGCTAGTTAATCTTACGTTGCGATTACGAATGAATGATGAATGTTGAATGAATGTATAGTATAGTATAGGGATTAGGAACAATTCTCTCCATTGTTCGGTTTTAGAAACTAAACTGCTATAAATAGGTTATCATAGTAGGATCATAGTACTAGTATGTACTATCATAGTCATCATTACTGTTGCAATGACTAGAAGCTGCTGCTGTTACAATTGCTAAAAGTCCACCTTTTCATTTTTCAGTCGAACAACTTCCAACTTTAGCTTGGTTTTAATAAATTTTATGATTTTACATTCGGCTTTGAGTGAAAGAAATAATGGTTTCAAACAAGTTAATCTCCCAAAAGTATATTCATGGTTTGTTCTGCATTAAATATGCGCGCCTACATCGGAACGAACTGAATCTGCAGAACTCATGGACGGGCAGTTAATCCAGAGCTTAATTTGATAAAAATCTTCTTTTCCTTGACGTCACATTTTTTATTTTTTTGCTGGCCGAGCACTTACGCCCGCTCGGGCATCCTCAGAACGACGGAGCCATAGGGTCCACAGCCAATAAATTATTTTTTTCAAGTAGATTTAGGATGAGGTCCAGACTAGATTATAACGAGTGCTTCACCGAGCTGTTGTTATATTTAATATTATCGTTGGGGCTTCGAAACCAGTCAAACTGATGAGGACCATAACACCACATTGGGTCAGGGCTGGTTCGTTCTAATTTTGATCAGTAGCCTGCCGTAATTTGTTGAAGCCTTGGTGTTTTGATGTTCTCTGCTAGCGTTTCATACATGATTCGTGGTTTTTTTTCAAGTCGGCGGTTCTGAAAGGCGTAATGATTACTTCCTCATCAGTTCTACAGGTTTCGAAGGCCTAATTTTACGAAAGTACGGCGAAGAACTCGTTTCGTGTAGTCTGGACTACACCCCAACCAAGCGAGAATAAGGTAATAGTGTGTAGATCATCAAATTAGTAACAAGAAATTAGTATAACAAAGAATTTGAATTTCTTCTTTAAAATAATAAATTTAAAAAGAAGATCTCCAAGCAATCAAATATTTGAATTATTATCGTTTCGGAAAAACGCAATTTTCTGGATAAAAAAAGGTTTTCACTTTTTATTATAGTTAGTACTAAACATTTGCGAAGCATATTAGGCTTAATTTATTGAATATTAGGCTTCAAATATTTGTTTCATAATTAGAAGTTACCTACGAACGATCGAGCTCGAGAGCTATATTTTTCACGAATCCTCTGAGATTGCATACGCTCGTTGTCATATTTTTCTGTCGAAAGTGTTGTAAACAAGACGCGTCTATCCATGACCCTGCTTCTTCTCTCCCTTGCTTTATCCTGAAATCGTGTAAAACTTTGTGAAACATTTTGAGTTGGCCGGGGAACTTGGACGGCGGAAACCGTAAGGAAGTGACCAATGCGGTAACCTCAGTTTCTCTCGTAACTTTTCTCCCTTCCGACTTTGTTTTACGACTCAGGGGGGTTTCCCTCATTCTTTATAGTCGATTGTCCCTTCTCAGAGTCAATGAAGTCTATGACATAATATACCCGTGACGATGCAGCTCTTCGCCTGCATTGAAATCTGCCAAAAAGTCTGCGGATCGTGTATTAGTGGGAAAATCTAAGATAATAATTGAGCGAATTGAGCGAACTAACAACCAAACACACTCAATACATCCAGCCATGGTCATTTACCATCCAAGCCATAAAAATATTCAATGGCGACCCAACCATTTTCAATCTCACAGTTTCAATATTTTTCAATTTTGATTATTCTATTATTCACTAGACTGAAGTGATTAGACTATTATTCAATAATAAACCATTGAAATCGCCCAAGAAAAAAAAATTCTACCCCCCCCCAAATTTGATGTTTTATGTTTCAAGGCATGTAGAATCCGAATATCCAATTTAAAAAAATTCTGTCTGTCCGCCGTACGCCGTCGACACTTTTCCGGCCCAACTATAATACTAGTAGCGACATTCTTGAAATTTTCATCAAAAATCAATCTCGGCCCTACGACGGGCCAATTCTTGAACCACATTTCTAGCTCAATTTTAAGGGTATTTTTGGGGGGTTTTGAGGCGGAAAAAGTTCGTATTTTCCAAGGTTTTTCAGAAAAATATGTATTTAGTATCAATTTCTATAGTTTGTTGGACGCTGAATCAAATGAGACCATCGCGGGGTCGATAAGCTCTATCGGTTCTCGAGTTATCGCAGCTTTTGTGCCAAATTTGGGAGATTTTCAGTAATTTGACATGAGGGTATAACTCGAGAGTTCTTGGAGCTATAAAAACCGTTCTATACTCATTGGAATGTTCGTCAAACACTCTCTCCATCTCTACCGTTAAGCAAAAAATTTAGTTTTTAATTAGGAAATTAAGAAAACTAAAATTGATTAAAATTACAATAGTTGCTACGGAATTTACCCCGATAGTTCTCACACATGTTCTCAATAATGACTATCTGAAATTATATTAGAAGCGAAGGAATAATAAACCACTGTAAGTACAATCATTTGCAGCGTTTTACGCGAAGCCTGTGGTAAGTACTGTTGTAAACTCGCCGGTTTTTATCCTCAAGGGAGTCACTAAACAGCTTGAAATGTTTTTCACATTTAATTTCCAAATAACAGCTGTATTATACTCATTTACATGTGGCCTTTATATCAATTTCTTGATTTCATTATTGGTTACACCTGATGGCTGACTCTAACCTGGCCTTGCTGTCTGATATCTACACGCCAGTTGTTGTCCGTAGGTAGTTAATTAGTTCTAGCACTGATTCCTCGAGTTCATAATATGAGCTAATTAACAAATGAACCTAACCCGAAAACAGAGGCAGCGAGAGAGTGTTCATAGTTGCACCCCTCCCCCCTTCCTATAGAACGCGCTTCCACGACTACAATTCTCCAAAAATCAAAAACGTCCCCCGAAAAATGGAAAAAGTTCCAGATCTATAAATCAATCGACAGCTGTTGATATTGTTCTGATCGGCGCTATCATCTCCTTTCCTCATCACTGGGCGAGTAGGAGGACGACTATTTGGCACTGACCGTTTGGCTTGCCACCAAGTACACGGCCCCAAGCCATCCCACTACTGTTTCATTCTCTCGTACTGACCTAACTCAATGTGCCAGGTTCTCGTCATCGCCAAACTCGCTTCGAATCTACTAAACTGTTGATACGTCGCGGTTGCTTGACTTTGGTCTGTCAAAGAAAATCTGTCCGATACCCAGCCGACAGTTTTCACAACTAAATAAATTTGAACTGCGCATAGTCATAACCATATTTGTCCCACTTCGTGGCATTTTTGTGAAAGTGTAATACTCACAGGGAATTAGCCAGGGAATTTTTTCGTGTAGTGTAGAAGCCCGTATGAATTCACTAAATCATTTTTCCCCTCTCTCATAACTAAAGAAAACAAACTTTACAACGTTGCTGCGAAATTAATTTTCGAAGTTTTTGTGTCTTTTAGGCTTAAAAAGTACTGTGTGCCATAAAGGCTCTTCTTTCTCTAATTGATGAAACCTGGACTGCGTATTATCCATGGTTTCGTAATGTGCTCGTGTGATTTTTCTAACAGCAGCTAGTTCAATATTGACTGAACCAATTGTGTGTCACCTTTCTGCTCATTCGTCCCCGAAAAAAGGACAAGTCTGGGATAAACGAATGATCAAACGAACTGCATCGAGGGCATATAAATTTTTCGAAGAGTACGACTAGGGAGAAAAACGTGGACGATGAGGGAGACGTCAAGATGGAAATTGCGAGGGGAAATGTTACGGGGTCGGGAGAGGATGTCAGTTGGGCAAGGTAACTTCGTCTCTTCGTCACGAGATGGCTCCATTGCAGAGGTCAAGTTGGCACGTTCACCAACGTCGTCCCCTGCGACGGCCATCGCTGATGTTACCACCACCGAACGCCCTTCCTACATTACTCACCACATTCTGTCCACAACTACGACGACTTGGTCCGGTTTCGAAGCACACGTAAGCCTCCTCTCTCATCCCAAACCTTCGTCTTTAGGCCGCCCGCAGTTTTCACCCCCGTATTCAGCATTTTTCACGGACCAATTACTTCGGGAATTCATGACCAGGTTTATCTCTCTGTGGGACTCCTTCTTCACCTTAGCTTGCACCTGCTTTCATATCTAACCGACCCGTGACTCCGCTCTCAATATATTTACAACTTTTTTGCGAACCCCAGCTCGTCATCAACTACACCCCTGGCATTTTCGTTTCTTGCTCCTTCCCGTTTTTAACGCTGAAACAGCTAAATTCTCTGCTTAGAAGAGATCATAGCTTATCCTCGTTCGCCCTCGATAATGTTAACTCATATTCTTAGTTACGTTTTCACCAAAACGAGTACAAGATATCCAAATTCTGGTTTTGTAACTATGCTTAGCAAATTGGAGTATTAAAATTTTAGAGTACTTCAATTTCTGGGTCAGTTGACTGATGGCAATATCAAAAATCAATATATTGAGGTCAAATTCGATGATAAAGAATCGTGTAAAAAACCTTTCGAATGGGCTTCTAGCGTCAGTGATTCGATTTCAAGAACCTCACCTATTCTTATTTTCCGTGTGTGATCGTCGGTAATGATTGTACTTTCCTAAAGACACTTACCAAGTGGATTCGAAATCCTAACAAAAAATTGAAAGACTAATCCTTGAGAAAAGAAAAACGTATTCGAAAATTAGCGTCAAACAGAGGGAAATCGCTGACGTCCCTAAGTCACAAACCAGTCTCACTACACAGAGCGTCCACTCGCCCCTTACCTTGCAGCATCGCTGCCCTATCCCCTGGCATGGAAAAGTGCTGACGTACACAACGTGGTAGCGCCCTTCGGTTTGAGCGATTTTCCAAGCAATTCAAATTAATCCCCAAGTTTTACGAATGCTATTTCAGGCCTTTGAGTGTTTAAAAGAATTTCGATGCTCCTATTACTATGGCGATAACCAGAGGTTATGCCTAAATAAACGTAAATGCTAAGAAGATAATTTTACTGAATAATTGACTTGATATTCCATCTGCTCAAAAAGACAACAACGATTTAAAACCAGTGGTGTGCATAGATCACACAGTACTTCCATGTTTGAGTCGGTAACTGGTATAACCAATTATAAAATCGAGAAAATCGTACGAAGGCCGAAACGTGACCCTAGCGGTAAAGATCAGGCGTCATTCACTCGCCATTACAAATATTTCATACCTCTAGCGTCAAATGTATAGATTTTTGCACCCTGTAAAAAGCTCAACAGCGATAAACGGCGTAGGGCGGAAGTACGGTATGTGATCAAAACAAAACAAAACATGATCGTTGTTGGTCACATTTAAAGCAGAGACCCGAAAGTTACAAGAGCGCTAGAATGGAATAACTGAAATCGCGTTTAGCGAGGAAGTACTGCATGTGACCCCGATAATAAAAATCAAGCAACATTCAACTGTCATAAAGAAAAACTTGAAGTCTAAAGTATATTCACTGTTGTGGTCTATAAAAATCTCTAATGCAAAAAAACGGCATAAGGCGGAAGTACTGTGTGTTATCGAAACTATACAAAACAAGTTCTGTGAACGTGGTCAGAGTTGGTCAAATATATAGCAAAGAGCCCCAAAAAGTACAGTAACTGAAAATGCGTTTTGCGAGGAAGTACTGCAGGTGACCCCAATAATAAAAAACAAGCATTATTCAGCTGTCATATAGAAAATTTAAAGTCTAATGTATATTCACTCTTGCGGTCTATTAAAATCTCAAAAGTTAAAAAATGGCATAAAGCGGAAGTACAGTGTGTTACCCTAACCATACAAAACAAGTTTTGTGAACGAGGTCAAAGTTGGTCATATTTATAGCAAAGAGACCCTAAAAGTACAATAACGCTTAATAAAATGACTGAAAATGGTTTTACGAGGAAGTACTGCAGGTGACCCCAATAATAAAAATCAAGCAATATTCAGCTGTCATATAGAAAATTCAAAGTCTAATGTATATTCACTCTTGCGGTCTATTAAATCTCAAAAGTTAAAAAAAGGCATAATGCGGAAGTACTGTGTGTTATCCAAACCATGCAAAACAAGTTTTGTGAACGAGGTCAAAGTTGGTCATATTTAAAGCAAAGAAACCCAAAAAATACAAATTAAACTACTGAAAATGCGTTTTACGAGGAGGTACTG
This sequence comes from Tupiocoris notatus, assembly GCA_037159825.1. NCBI lineage: Eukaryota > Metazoa > Arthropoda > Insecta > Hemiptera > Miridae > Tupiocoris > Tupiocoris notatus. The sequence goes on along the minus strand of JASJUZ010000015.1, from coordinate 2,140,187 downwards.
CATGTGACCCCAATAATAAAAATCAAGCGATATTCAACTGTCATACAGAAAAATTTTAAGTCCTCCAGCGTTCAAATATATTCATTTTTGTGGTCTATAAAAATCAAAATGTAGCAAATGTGCAAATAACGCGGATGTACTGCATGTGACCCACTTCATAAAAATCAGGCATCATTCAATCGTCAACCCCAACATTTTAAGACCTCAAACATTCAAATGCATTGAGTTTTGCGGCCTGTAAAAATCAAAATACAAAACATGCACTTGTGAAATCGTGAAAAACGCTCATAACGTGGAGGCATTGTATGTGACCCACTATACAAAAAATCTAGTGTTTTCTGCTGGCCATAACCGACATTTCAAGCCCTCAAACATAGAAAAATATTGACTCTAATAGCCTGTAAAAATCGAAACAGAAAAAAACTTTGAACGCTTTTATCTCGGAAGTACTGTGTGTAATTCAAAATCCGGAAAACTTTAATTTTGCACAATCACGGGGAGAACATTCCCTTAAAATTTCATAGAGTTTCATCCATTTTTCAGGGAGATATGGCGATTTATGTCAGTTAGTGACCACAGACAGACGGACACACAGACACTTGTTCAGAAAGTGTTTCTGAGTATTTATACTACTATAAAAATTTCTTCCATCAGGACCTCGGTTCCGAATTTGACTTTTCAGACGATCTCAATACTCCCATTTACTACGTAAACATGAAAGTAAAAAACAACCTGTTATTGGGTAACTGTTTCTTATGTATAAACTCCCTCCTACCTCCTCCTTCTGCAAGAGGAATTCAACTGTTCCCTTTTCATCAACAAAATTTAGATTTTCAACAAAATTTAGCCCTCAGGTTCGTTTAAACCAACATCATAATTATGATCAATAAACTTTAGCTATTAGCACTGAGTTCCATAACAGCAATCTGAGGTCGTAAGCTAAATCGGAAAGGGCGATGGGCAAAACCTTAAAACTGACTCAATTCCAGTTATTTATTATTATTTATGTTCATTATATCCTTGAAAAAAAAAAAAATTCTATTTTTCGCTAAATATAAATTCACTCGATTAGTGGAGCCATAAATATGAAAATTCACACTTGACAAACTATAATAGCAACCTCCATACAATGGCAGAGCTCGGTCGAAAATCAAATCGGCGATGATGTAGCATAGCTTAATTCCCATGTTACTATTTATTTATGTAGACATCCTACTTTCCATAGAATAAAATTCATTATGATCTCGACCCGAATCGTGTCTATCTATTTATTAATATTTTACTCTTAGTAACCAGATCATCTACATTTTTATTTTTTCATCCACTCAAGGTCGAATTTATTGAACGTAAACTAGTTCGTGAATGCGCCGCCAGTTATGCGATTAGATCCGCCGATATTCGCTTCGATGTTGGGAAGAAAGCGTGAAATCGAACAGAATCGTTGAATGGAATTCGCCCGCGTATTATGGGAAGTGGGTGAGGACTGTTTAGGCCAAATACACTGACCGTATCGTATCGGAAACTGGGATGTAGGATCCGGATTGATGATAGCCTGCGATAAATCTAATCCGAGAAGGCAGTGAGTCAGCCACCTGACCAAACCAACCGCACGGGCCCTCGTTCGAGCGAAGGAAGATCAGCCGAAGCCACAGCTGGCCGCTGTCATTTACCCCTAACAATCCGTTAATTACGTCTTGTTTCAGCTACAAATTACTCGGCCACCCTTTTCCAGTCATGTTCTCCGCGTTGGTATTATCTATATACTCTACAATATCTTCCTATTCCTTCCAAGCTGAGGAAAATCAATGTCCATCACGCCGTCCGTAACTCCACTGAAAACCGTACAGCATTTTGAAAATCGTCCTTGATCCACTCCGGTTTGTTAGACAATAAAGAACGTAATCGTTACAGGAAAACAGTTTTCAAACCAGACTTTGATATGTGACCTTCTATTTTTAATGTCAAAACTATTGTAGATTCGATTAGGTATAAAATTGAAAAACTCTTTCCACCGTCAACACTGTTTGAGGAACAATAGAGCGATAAATATTCACCTTTTTTTGGTTTATTATTCAATAATTTTGGTTTATTATCAATAATAAACCATTGTAATCGCCCAAGAAAAAAAAAAAAACCCCCTCAAAATTTGATGTTTTACGTTTCAAGGCATGTAGAATGCGAATATCCAATAAAAAATGATTGTACAGTGGTTTATTATTCCTTCACTTCAATAATAATTTCAGAATCCTATCCATTTATGATAGTAATTATTCAGAACATGTGTAAACGTTTCAACCGAAAAACATATCGGTAACTATCGGGGAAAATTCCGTAGCAACTATTGTAATTTTAATTAATTTTATTTTTCTCAATTTCCTCATTAAAAACTAAATTTTTTGCCTAACAGTACAGCTGGAGAGAGTGTTTGTCGACCATTCCAATGAGTATAGAACGATTTTTATAGCTCCAAGAACTCTCGAGTTATACCCTAATGCCAAATTTCTGAAAATCTCCCGAATTCGGCACAAAAGCTGCGATAACTCGAGAACCAATGGAGCTATCGACCCCGCGATGGTCTCATTCGATTCAGCGTCCAAAAATCTATATAATTTGATACCACGTACACATTTTTCTGAAAAACCCTGGAAAATATGAATTTTCTCCCCCTCAAAACCCCCCAAAAATACCCTTAAAATTGAGCTAGCAAGTTGGTTCAAGAATTGTGCCGTCGTAGGACCGAGATTGATTTTTGGTGAAAATTTCAAATTTGGCTTGTTAACCACTGTGCTACGTCTGGTATCTATTTAAATTGTTTTTAACGCTAAATCGAACGAAATTCTATCGAAGTCGACGCCTTAAATGGCTTCCTACTCAAATTATTAAAAAATTAATCCAATGAATCCAATTAAGAAAAAATCCTTATTTATTATTCCTTATTAACGTATTGATTTAATAAATTTTGTGGGTGATAAACATTCAGAAATCTTTATTCGGTTGATAATTTATGGAAACAAGCTACCATGTTGAAGGAGAGTGAAATGAGGCGACTAATACTTAGATTATCTATTACCAAATCTCGAGTCGTTGAAAACCACTCCGCAAGAAGGAACTGAAAAAAGTTCCCTATCAAAACATAAAACCGCATAATATACGGTAATTAATCTATATCGAGCCGCTTTCGCATTTTTCCTATTTTGACTCGCACTGTCTTCGCTACCTATGCGATTTCAATGAACATTTTTGATTTTCGTAAGCGCTTTTAGTGACTATCGGTGATCGATAGTGCAATCAGATCAGAGAATCAGGTCAGACGAGGTCGCGAATTGCTAATACGTCCGTATATCGATTGATCAAGAAAGTCACAACAGAAGCCCTCTTTAGCGATGGGCTAAATAAGTAGTTAGCGTGAGGGGAGGGAAGGCGATCGAATTGAAAGAAACAAACTGTTCCCACGATACCTGCACGTCGGTCTCCGACTACCTTCAACAGGATACACATCGCGCACATACAAATCACTTCCATCTATATTCAAACACATGTACGCCACGGCTCAAGTGGATTTCAATTAGGTGTACAGTTCCTTAAACCTCTTCGACCCGGGTTGTGCATTAGTATTCTCGCCTAACCGCTACACTAATTCACCCATAGCTCGGGGGCTGCAGGCTCGACAACGGGCAAAGAGGAAAAAATACTGTGCAGTGGTTGGAGTTTTCGAAACGAATGGAGATTTTTATTAGGCTGTACTCGTTTCTATGAGTTCCGTTTGGAACGCGCTAGCCCAACTATCAAACGATACATTGGATGCATATAGAATGCTACACGAATGCAATAATTCTTCTTTTTGTTGGTCTTTACTGAAATATATTCGGGTTGAAGGGACCTACTCTACACATGCAAACCGCTGAGTATACCTCAAATCTGTTGTTTCGAAAAAAGACAAATAATTCTTAAACAAATTATTGTTATATTAATCTTAACAGCATTTGACTAAATATCATGATTTAAAAGGAAGATCATTGATGTACTTGAAATGTTTGTGAAATTTCTACCAAATGACGTGTATGTGCGAAAGCTATATCCTCAGCTGATTTTGTAATTTAAATTATTTTATATTATATTATATTATCATATTTATATTTTCATTTCATTTATATTATCATTTCATATTTATTTTATTATATTATCATTTTTCCGTAAATAACATGATTTATATTTTGCTTGATCATTTATTGACATTAAACAATATCTAGTCATACTCGAGTGTGTCTGACGAGCATTCCAACTATTATTATAGAAGGACTTTAATTGCTGCATTAATTATTGAGTAACTCTACTCTTGAATTTCTGAAATTCTTGAAAACTCATCATTAACGATAGCTAAATGTCGCGGGTTGTTAATCCGATACGGTTTCATTCGATTTGACGTTGAAAAACTATGGAAATTCATACCAGATACAATAATGTTTCACAACAAATAAGAGACGAAAGGGTGGTCACGAACTGAACTAATTTATATTAGTTATACCGATTTTGGCGTTTAGGCAATCATCAGTAACAATCTTACAATGCAGTTACATAATTACTAAGTTACTTAATCACTTAGTCAGTAAAAAATAAATAAATAAAAAATAATAAAAAAAAATTAAGTGTGAAAATTAGTTCTGGTAAAATTCATGCGTGTAGCTATTGATGTTTCCTCCAAGTAGTGCTGACGGCGTTCGACAAACGAGTATTTTTTTATTTCTTTTATTTATTTTATTTTATTTTTTTTTATTTTATTTTATTTTATTTTTTTTTTTTTTGAGGTTCAGGAAAAAGGAATGTTTCAGGCAATTATATTGATATACCATCAAATAGTGCCTATATCGGAATAGTCTTCGCGCTCCTCTGTCAGTCGCAGCTCACCAAAAATAATTGCTTAATAAATTTATGCTCCAGTTTCTCTATACTAGCATATAACCAAATGGTGAAACTCAGCTTCGCCGCAACGTCCAGAAAACGATGCTGAGGTCGATCGGTGCACGTATTTTTAGCCGGAGTTACAATGTAGAACAGCCACTAAATCACAACCGGATACCGCTTTGAAAACGCTCGAGGAAATCATTCACGCCGACTGAAGTTGAAATGCACGTTCCATTTCCTTTAACGCCCTCAAACCAGCTCACATCCGCTGACATGGACGTTGATCATTTTCGTTCATAAATTTGCAACACTCTCTGCTTTCATCGAGTAATTTAGTGCAAATACGACCTCCGACGAATTGAAGAGCGGAGGAAAATGTGAAAATCGTTCTATTTTCGTACGTCGGCTCGAGTTGGTGCTCGATTTGAAAAGAACAGTTAAATTTACGAACGCGAATGAATTGTTGATCTTTCTTGCATCTTGATAGAACAGTTTTAGTAAATCGTTGCTGCAGAAAAGTTTTACAAAAAAAAAAACTTTTTAAAAAAAAATAAAACCGACTTCCAAAAGTTTGTCTATAAAATAAACTCTGAAAAGGAAAAAATAACAAAAATGTCCCAACTTCGCAGCAACTCATTCGCCAACTACACATTTTAAGGATTACTTTACCTACTACTAGTATTAACCTGACCACTTCCTGATTGATTGGATCACCTTCCCTAATAATATAAAAACTACTATTTCTCATTTTCCAAATGATTAAAAGATTTTCCTTTCACCTCTGAATTGCCTCCAGATTGATCATCTTTTGGAGTCGGCGCCTCTCTTATATTGTATTGGAGAAGCCTATAGATTCCGAATTACCAGTAGTATGAATATAAATATCATGAGTTTTCACGATTCTTGAACAGAGCAAATCAGCATTTATGAGAACTGATTATTAACAATATCGATTTGAAGGTGACTATTCACGCCTTTTCCTAAAAACCATTTCAGATTTCTCTAAGAATCTTTACGTCCAGACACAGACTTATTACCTGGCACCTACTAATTTATCGTGAATTCATAATATTTATTTGTAACCATCGGTTATTTTGCCAGAGAGGCGCCGACTCCAAAAGATGATCAATCTGGAGGCAATTCAGAGGTGAAAGGAAAATCTTTTAATCATTTGGAAAATGAGAAATAGTAGTTTTTATATTATTAGGGAAGGTGATCCAATCAATCAGGAAGTGGTCAGGTTAATACTAGTAGTAGGTAAAGTAATCCTTAAAATGTGTAGTTGGCGAATGAGTTGCTGCGAAGTTGGGACATTTTTGTTATTTTTTCCTTTTCAGAGTTTATTTTATAGACAAACTTTTGGAAGTCGGTTTTATTTTTTTTTTAAAAGTTTTTTTTATTTTTCTCTTTTTAGTGACTTACAATTATGGACAGCTCTCTTTACAGAATTTTCCCAACTATACTACTAACCGTCCAAACTCAATTCATAAGTCCGTTGAACGTTGAAGTTCTAAAGTATAATGATTACCTAACTATTTTCAATGTTATTATGATATTATGATAACTTTTTGAAGTCGGTTTTATTTTTTTTTAAAAGTTTTTTTTATTTTTCTCTTTTTAGTGACTTACAATTATGGACAGCTCTCTTTACAGAATTTTCCCAAGCTTTCATTATTGTGTTCTTGTCACTTACTACTAACCGTCCAAACTCAATTCATAAGTCCGTTGAACGTTGAAGTTCTAAAGTATAATGATTACCTAACTATTTTCAATGTTATTATGTTGATTGAGAGTGAGTTTGAACGTTTGGAATAATCCATCCACTGATTTGGGTCTCTTGGTCAACATACCGGATACTTTGATCCCATTGATACACCTTACAAAACTCAAATAATTGTCTACACCATTGCTGGTTACTGAATTGCACCAATTCACTCGTTCTTTATTTCTCTAACGATAATAGAGTGATGATTTCCTGAAGCGTATCCGCTTTCACACTGAATGAGAGAATCCGAACCAAATTTCAGAAATTCGCCAAACGTTTGTGCATTAAAATGGAGTTATTTGGCCTTGAAAACCATGTTATTTATTGAAAATTTAACGCTGAATTCAAATCTTCTAACGAGATTGCTATGACTTACGTAGTTTTTTTTCTACAAGCATAAATAGTCCAAAAAACGTGTTTTTGAAACAAATTTTCTAGAAATACGGCCTAAAAAGTATCTACTTTTAGTCCAATCAATACCAAATTTGAATCACGTAAACTAGACTCAACTTTGAACAATTTAAGTTTAAAAACGATGGAAAAACAGTTTTTGTTTGGAAGTTATGAGGTCTGAAACACAGGTCCATTAAAGCATTGATTGCTCCCTTATTATGCCACCTAAACTTGATTTTTTACCATCGTTAGAAAGCTCTATCTATGTGCATTGAAGTGCAATAGTGTTCATATTTTTTTTCTCGACGTGGTTGGGAACGGTGCTCGAAAAACCTCAAAAAAGTGAAAATTGGCATCACGTTTTTTGTTACACTTTCTTCTCTACACGCTATATTAGAATGCCGAACGAAAAATTGAAGCTGGGCCCTTAAATTATGAACAAAATGACACCAGAAACAAAACAATCGAGCAAGTATTCTAGAAGTTATAAGCTTGCAAAGTCAAAACTTCCTTTTTTCGCGAAAATCACGTTTTCCGGCGTTTCTCCGCGTCTGGAGACGTAACTACTGGACGGACTCAATTGAAAAAATTATGGGACCTACCTGGATAGTAACCCTTTCAAACGAAAAAATAAGTAACCCGATCGGACGTACAGGAGCTGAACGCCGGTGGACAACACATACCGAAAAAAAAAAAAAAAAAAAAAAAAAAATCCCGCTAGACGACCATAGTAACCTCCTCCTTGTTTGAAGTCGGTTAAAAAATGGATACATTTTGTGCGATGGAAATTTCTTCTAGTGATACAAGTTATATACTTCTAGTAATCAAGAAATTTATGTAAAAGCCACGTTAAAGTAAGAACACTACAACAGTTTTTGGAAAATTAATTGTGAAAGTTTTTATAGCTTTACTACTGGAATTCCCGCAAATATAACAGTAATAAACCACAAGTTTAGCGTTATAACGTAGAAAGGCTCATGAAATAGGAATGGGCCTCAAGGGACGATCCAACTATGATCGAAATTTGAGTCTTACTTCGGAGTTGAGGAATTGTTGACTGAAATCCATGAGAATTGTTAATTATAGAATGAATATATTTCTTGCCCCGTTTGAATTCAACCGTAATTCAGGTATGTGGGCTCATGACTCGAATATTTGATTTGATGAAGACTAATCTTGTGAAAATGGAAGCAAAACATGTCTAGCCAGAATAAATGGAAAACGCTGTGTAACCAGAAAACCGGTGTATTTCACGGACGATAAAAATAGGTGTCATTGACCCGTCATGACTATAACCTTCAATGACCTTAAGGGTTGTTTAGATTTTGCGGCCATTCGATTTTTACAGGCGACAAATAAAGCATAATCTTTGACGCTGGAGGTTCATACAAATTATACCATTCTACAAAACTTCGCCTGTATCGTTATGTTCGGCTCACATATTGCACTTCCGCATTATGAACCTAATTCGAGCGTTTTTGTATTTTTGGGTAGTCCTAGATAGTTTTTCAATAACAGTTGTATAGTAATTGCGTTACGCCCTTAGTACGAGATTTTCGATTTTATAATCGGTTATTCCTGTCACCGACTCAAAACTCAACCATAATCAAATGAAGACGCCGCTATACTTATAATTTCCGTTGTATAAGGGTACGTTTATGAACCTTTTATTAATCTGAGACATACTTCAGTGAATGGTACCAAGTAGTTTCCGATAATTGCTTGGTAGCACTGACTCAAACCTTATAAGATATCTTAGTTTTATCTACGATTGATTAACGGACCCTCAGTCGTCCAGCTTCATTATTCTACTGAGACAGTTCATGAAACAGTAACATTCTACTCTGAGGTCAGTTTGGTTGCAATAGCGGAGAGAAGTGCGGGAAATAAATGCGTTGCCAATACTCTTCCTGGGTTCAAACAGTTATTGTTTTTGTTAGTTCTGGAAAATTAATCGACTAACGAGTTGTAAAGAAAAAATTATTGAAATTGGGAATCAGCTACTACGATCCACATTATTGCTTAGCTTGGTCAATCAGTAGGAAAATATTATTTCGAGCGGTGGTAAATACTTTAAATAGGTTTCAGTTGGCGATAGACGGGCGTGGCAAGCTGGGCAACCCCCATTGAGCTGCTTGATGCATTTCTTTTGGTGAAGTAGAAGAAATCCGCTGGGGACCTATGATTCACGTTATCTTCTCCCTATCTTAGACGGATCGTATGTTTACTAACGAACAAAGATGCGAGCAAGTCCATTTCAGCCGTTTACGACTTATCAGTCGACGGTTTTAACCGATTTGAAAGGAAGAAAGGAATGAAAATAAATTTTCTTTCGCGTTCCACCTTCTTCAACCCCCGCGCTTCAATTTGATCGTATTTCGATTCGAAATGTAAACGTAAAAGGTGCAGAGTACATGGAGACAGTGGACAACGATGACATTCGGCATAATGAGAGTAGTGAGTATTTTCCATCAATTGGTAACTGAGGTCTGATGATCATTCCGGCGGAATGATTTTCGTAGCTTTTTTAAATTTTCAATTTACATCGTAATATGCTCGACAATTTACGCACAAGCCACGCTAACTGGAGAAGATTCTATCGCCACCTACATTTGATCATCTCGAGTTTTAAATAATTTCACAGTTTTTTTTCAAACATCGACGATGTTTCATAATTATTTTCTCTATAGCTGTCATTAAGTCTGGTACTGGCTGTTCAATATGGGGAAACCGAAACTCTATGTTCTGTATGTTCAGTCTTTAAGCCCGAAAAGTAAACAAAAACGAACCGAGTTTGTTGTGGAGAACGTGTCAAACCTCGGCAATAGCCATCGCCAGGCAATCAACGTCAGGTTTCTTCCAATAAAAGATGGGCCGAGCTGAAGGAGCATTAGCCGGCAATGCCCTTGGGTACGATAACTCCCCAACTAACGCGGATGAGGGATGGTATCGGACCTGCGGCCACGAATGTGAGATATATATGGTGGGTGTGGTACCATGGAACGATAAATCCGTGGAAATCGGTTACACCTTGCGCCTTAGGCATGGGTCAATACAGTTTTCGCACGACCGCCGCGTCTTATCAAATAGCGTTCCTCTCTGACGACTAACCATTGGTAGATTCGCATGATTTTCGAATCAGCGGTACTAGCGTTACTATATGGAAACTGTCTAGGAAACGTTTAGGATTTTAGGTTGAAATGGGGTTTTACTATTCTATTGCTTCAATTATGATTTAGGAAGACCATCCATTTGTGATAGTAGCTATTACGAACAGTTATGAACGTTCCAGAACGGACTTAATGAACGATCACGGACGCAATGTATTTTGAAGGGTAGAAAGAGTACAGTCAATTAATTATGACTATTGGAACTGAGCAGAACAGCTCTTAATAACAACGGTGAAGACGAAACAAAAAACGATTCTTTTCAACTGTCCCATCAAACATTGCGCAGAGCCCACTGCTGCCACCATACTAAGAACATCGTCCACCCAACTAAATTCGACAGGAGGCCGGGTGCAAGAACTTGTCGAACTCCGTCGCAACTATTGTTATTTTAATTATTTTTATTTTTCTGAATTTTCAAATTTAAAATTAAATTATTTTTCTAACGACAAAGCTTGAGAAAGTGTTTGGCGACTATTCTAACGAGTGTAGAACGACTTTTATAGCTCCGAACTTTCTCCCCTGCGATGGTGCCAATTTCTACGCGGAAGTTCCATGTATTATCCGAAACCTGAAAATGGGTAACCGGGGGCACATTCACCGGGGAAACATTTTCTGAAAATTTCATTGAGTTTCATTCATTTTTCCCGAATATATTACGATTTATGTCATTTTTATACCACAGACGGACACACCGACACTTGTTCAGAACTGTTCCTGACTTTGAAAATGTCTTCCGAATTCGCCTCCGTTCCGAATTAATATCATGTTATCAACATATTGAGAAATGTCGCGGAAAAATTTCCCTGACTTCCTCGTCCTTCTGATTCTTCGTTTTTCAAATTTCAACAGAAATTTAGAAAATATACAGCTAAAAAAATAATTTAAAAGAAGTTGAGTATTTCAAGTCAAATTTGAAATTCTAATTCTATTTACTATTTTTTGACAGGTAAGATGCAATTACCGAACAGGGAACTGTACCAGTGGCTGGGAAATACCAGCTGTAGACGAGGATAGACATTAGTTATAATTACGACATAATTTATATTGGTAGTTGAGGAATGAAGGGTAGGCAAATTAGATGACTCGCTCTCCATAATTTGCTCGAATTCTATCGCCCCGATATAACAGATTATGACGAACGGATCTCCTAATTTGCCCCCTGTCCACCTAGATATCTTCATGTCATGTTAACAGTAAAAAAAATATTAAAAAATAAAAAAACCCTGCAAATGATTGTACAGTGGTTTATTATTATTTCGCTTCAATATTGATTTGAGAAGACTATCCATTTTTGTCATTTTAAATATTCCGAACATTTGTGAACGTTCCCACCGAAAAACAGATGATAACTAACTCCATAGCAACTATTGTAATTTTAATCATTTTTATTTTTCTTAATTTCCTAATTAAAAGCTAAACTTATTGCCTAACGATACAGCTGGAGAGAGTGTTGGACGACCATTCCAACGAGTATAGAACGACTTTTATAGCTCCAAGAACTCTCGAGTTATACCCTCATGTCAAATTTCTAAAAATCTCCCAAATTCGGCACAAAAGCTGCGATAACTCGAGAACCAATAAAGCTATCGACCCGGCGATGGTCTCAATCGATTCAGCGTCCAAAAATCGTTATAATTTGATACCACGTACACATTTTTCTGAAAAACCTTGGAAAATATGAATTTTCTCCCCCTCAAAACCCCCCAAAATTCCCTTAAAATTGAGCTAGCAAGTTGGTTCAAGAATTGGGCCGTCGTAGGACCGCGATTGATTTTTGGTGAAAATTTCAACTTTTTAGCTGTTACAGTTTGGCCGGAAAACTGCTAACGGCGGACGGCGTACGGCGGACGGACAGAATTTTTTTTTATTGGATATTCGGATTCTACATGCCTTGAAACGTAAAACATCAAATTTTGAGGGGGGTTGGAAATTTTTTTTTCTCGGGCGATTACAATGGTTTATTATTGAATAATAAACCAAAAACTGTTGACTCCAGGTGGAAACGTTGAGTTTCAGTTGGAAGAGTCAATTACACTAAAAAATCGTTGGTTCCCATTTTGAAAACTATGTAGGTACTAATTAGATATCAATCGTCGGTTTTCGATGAAAACCGTCAGATTTCTTAAAATTAAATGCTTTTTCGTGGTAAGCTACCCAACTTCATAAGATACATATTTGAAGGAAAAAAGCTCCGGCGAATTGATGACGTTGGATTTCATTGTTTGTGTGTGTCACAATGCTTGCGCGCTTTTCGCTTGATTCAACGAAAACAGTTGTTTTTGAACATTTCATGTCTTGAATTGTTTTTCACGATAAGCGAATGGCGCAAAATTAAATAGAAAAATGGTCCAATTTTCACCAGATGTCTTAAATTAATCAAATTTGAGTAAAGAGCCCACCAGTTCTGATTCCGGTTAATCGAACGAAGTCGGAGTAGACGCCTTCCGTTTGATTATAATCAACGGCTAAAATTCGAATATTCTCACACTCCAATTGAGTCCATCGCGCGTGCGGTTTTAATCTTAATACATTGATGTGTCCTTCATATATAAATTTCATGATTTAGTGGTTGGTTATTCCTTTTGGCCGGCTGAAACATAATGATCTACCATAATATAGGTACATCAATTTTGTTTTCTTTGGACTATATCACAAATTAGTCATAGGTTTATTGAAAGAACGAAAAAAAGGTGTAAACGATTATACATATTACAAATACATTATGCATACTGGTAAGCTAGATCTATTTCCATTCCATCAGCTTTGTTTCAGCATCGATCTTGAATTTTCGAACGACGGCAAATCAACAACGCGTTTCTTTTTAAACTAAAATTTGTTTCTCCGATTGTATAAATTGAATGCATCGAAATGTAACTCATCGAGACCTTTCTTGATCAACGTGTTCGCGATTCATTTAACAATTTGCAAGGTCAGCCCGCCATAGCACGGGTCTCGGATGTATTGTTGACGTAATTTGAGCGTTCATGCGAGTAGTGGCATTCGCCCAAGTCTGCCAGCTGATTCGAGGAGCTCGAGCCAAATATCTGACGCCCATAAGCTCTCCTCCTACATAGTATTCTTCACCGTACTTTCCATTTCTCTTGCAAACTTAATTCGGACAATCGATCCATCTGCAAGATGCCCGATGACCTATAAAAGACTATATGAGGGGCCAGTGAGTCAAATACGGAAATCAATTAAGTTATAAGCTTAATCCGGAGATTCCATAAAGCGCCTTCAAAATGGAACTCGTATTTTTTTCAAATGGTTCTCGTACTTTACATTTGAAACTTTGTTTCACGAATCATGTGAGTGATTCAATTTATACGATTTTTCCGCCACAGCTGTCCACATTTTCCCATTATAATGTACCTATCCATTTTTCAACCGTTTGTGAGGTATTCAACAATATTACTGGAATATACACGAAAACATCACATTTTTCAACTTTAAACTTTCTTTTCATCTAGGTACTTAGTCTTAGTGCGAAAGAAACAAAGAATGAACCATATATTATTGATATACACATCAGCACCGTTTTTTAACGCTATCGCTCGTCTTTAGTAAATCTTCTGCGCCTGCGGCATCTGGACCTCAACCGTACCTGGGGCTTGGCTGCCCTCTTCCCATTGTCAGATCTTGTGCACAGCTGCGTGCGCTCGGGGTGCATGGGGCGCGGGTTCTCGTCGGGGGTGACTTCATCAAGTTCTATCCCTCGTCATGCCCTCTCTGTAATTGGGATGAACCAGATACGCCGTTTCATCTCCTCCTCTGCTGCCCAATGCTGTCCGCTGCTCGGGTGAAGTTCCTGCTGCCTCTTCTGTGCCTGCCGTTGGAGCCGAGAGAGCAGTACGCTCGCCTGCTGGCATCCCCAACGCGCCCTGTCATGAATAGGATACATTTTTACCTCAGTGAGGTGGCGGAGATTCGAAATCTTATTCTTTCGGTTTGACTGCGATTAACTGGTAAATATTAATTTCCGCGGGTTGGATCATAACGGCCGCTTTTCCTTTTGTTTATCGCTCTCTACATTTGCCAGCTGGTGCAATCTATTTTTCATTCTTCGCGCAGTAGAATTGTTATTTATCATCTATTTTTATTTATGGTCAACCTCTGTTTCTTCTTCTATGCAGTCTATATTATCTGATGTACTTTATTTTTAGTTTTTTTTATTTTTTTATTTATTTATTTATTTTTCGTTGCTATGGATTTTTATCTGTGAAGCAATAATAAAGAATCTATCTATCTATCTATCTATCTTTAGTAAATCTCAACGATGATTTAGATCAATCCACAAATCTACAGTTCACTTGTGTTCACCGATCGAAGAAAAAAAAGAATCAACGCGTTCGAACCTTTTGATGATTCACCTCCCTCGGCCGGTTAAGGAGCCTCGTGATGTCATACTGGAACAGTTCCATTATTTGTTTACACGGGCGAACCAAGGTCGGCTTCGTAGCAGGAAACTAGGCGACCTCAATAAAAATCCGCTCATCTCGTCGTGGGGTGGCGAATCCGCGCCAAGGCCCAGCCAAGCCAAGCCAAGCCAGACTGCGCGTCAGAGGATCAATGAAGACGGAATGATAATTATTGGCGGTTTTTTGGCCCGGTTTCCATAGTGGGGGATCAGCTGGCATAGTTGGGAGCGAGCCACTTCTACTTCCCTATGACGCCGACACAACGAGGGGAATCTCCCGGAGCCGGTGCTATGCCGCCCCTAGCCACTACATCTCGGCTACCAACCTTGAACTGCGTGCACTGTCTGCGTCTGCCACATGCCAGAGCGGACCGGTCCAGACGCGACAACGTTGACCGAAATCCCACATTTTCCACCGATTTTGGTGTAATATTAAATAATAAACCATTGTAATCAATCACCCATGAAAAAAAATTCGTATCTTTACCCATAAACTACGACAACTCGAGAACTAATATAGCTATCGTTCCCGCAACGGTCTCGATTCAGCGTAAAAAAATCTATAGACATTCATACCAAACACACCTTTGTCTGAAAAGTGTTGGATAAAAATAAAATGAATTTTTTCCCCGTCAAAATCCTTGGATTTTATTTTATTTTTTATTTTACCCCTTCCTGTAGGTTGAGGGAGAGAAAAACGAGGCGACCTCTTCTCCATTTTTTTTTTTTTTTTTTATTCAGCCGAGTACTTTCACCCGTTCGGGCTTCTTCAGGGCATTATAGGACCAAGGGTACCTATGGCCCCCCTATGGAAACCATAGGACCAAGGGTACCTATGGTTTTTATTTTACGATTTCCAAAGGTGTGTTCGGTATCGTATGTCTATAGATGTTTTTACGCTCAATCGATTGAGATCTTTGCGGGACGATAGCATGAATGGTTCGAAGCTTTCGTGTAGAATTTGTGAGATTTTCAGAAATTTGGCATGATTGAAAAACTCAAGAATATTTGGAGCTATGAAAATCATATTACACTCTTCAGCTGTACCGTTAATAAATTAAATTATTATAGTTGGATGCAACTGTCTAAATTTGATTGCTGTCGTTTGGCCCAGTCGCCGAATGGAACCGACCATTCCACCAAACTGATATCAAGACATCCTCCGTAGATTCCCCTTTGCAGGTGGAAGAAATAGAAGGTAAGACTGGGCTTGTGAAACCAGCATTCTCCTCTGTCTCCGCTTTTTTAAATTTTATTGGGCTTCTCTTCTATCGCCTCCTTTAATGCGTCAACCATTCAATACTAAACCATCGTAATCACAAAAAAATTTTTTTTTTCTAAGCCCGATTAAATTTTGATGCTTATTTATGTTTCAAGGAATGTAGAATCCGAATATCCAATTTAAAAAAATAATAATAATGAATTCTGCCCGTTCGCCATATGCGATCAACACTTTTCTGAGGAAACCATAACAGCTGAATTGAAGCTACATGATTGAAATCAATCTTCGTCTGACAATGGTTCAAATCTTTTACTAAATCACTACTAATATTTCAAGGGTATTTTTGGGGGGTTTTGAGGCGGAGAAAATGAGTATTTTCCTACGATATCCAGTCAAAGGTGTATTTGGTATAAATTTCTATGGATTTTTTACGCTAAATCAAGTGACACCATAGCTAGGTCGATAGCTTCAATGGTTCTCGAGCTATAACATTAATTAGAATTAAGTTTCATTGCATGAACTACAAATTTCTGCAATTTTTTTTATCCTGTTTTGCGTCTTTTAATTCCTAAATGTGTAGCTACTACGGTTTTCTTTGAAATCTCGACGCCTGAATTAGTTTTTAATTTATTATCGGTTTCCAAAGCTTGGAAACATGAAACATGGAAACAGTGAATATTCAGTGCAGTTGGAAGATATACTCGCTTGGGAGAGCTGTATTGTATAGTAATAAACAAGAGCGGGGAGCTGTATTATATAGTAATAAACAATAATTTTTCTCATGACTGTATCTTAACTGTATAGATTTCAATCTATTATATCGATACGGAATGACGTCATTAGGAGACAAGTATCATTGAGCGATTGACCTCCAGTTTTTTATTTCATATGTGTGCTTACTGAGGTCTGGAATAGCTCGCAGATGGGTACCTCCTCACACGTGTCAGGCTTGTGCCCCACGTGAAGGAGAACGATGAGACCTGATACTCCAACCCTCGTCCCCCACGCGACGGGACGCTTTCGAATTCTTTTTCGAACGACTATTTATTACGATCCCACTTCAACAACTAAAGACGGGTCTTTTCATGTGCGATCTTCACGCAGTTCCTGCAGTGGTCCATTCTTACGAATAAATTACGCACTTGCCGCAAAGTTTTTTTGTAATCATTTCGTTTTAATGTTATTTTTGATTTTTAGTTCGGAAATATACGGAGAAAAGGCTGCCAAATGATTGTACAGAGGTTTATTATTTCTTTTGCTTCAATAAAGATTTTAAAAAACCATCCATTTGGAATAATAACTTGTCCAAACATTTGTGAACTTTTCCCCCTTACAAGAAATTGGTAACTATAAGGGAAAACTTCGTAGCAACTGTGATCATTTTAATTATTTTCATTTTTCTTAATTTTCAAATTAAATGTTGAATTATTCGTCAAACGTTACAGCTGAAGAGAATGTTTAAAATTCTACCTAAAAGCTGCGATAAATAAAGAACGATTAAAGCTATCGACCCCACAGTGGTCCCGTTCGGTTCAGCGTCCAAAAGCTATAGAAATTGTTGCCAAACACACACTCTTCGGAAAATCTTCGGAAAATATACGAATTTTCTCTCCTTCAAAAATACCCTTACAATTGAAGTACCAAGAGATTTCGTTAAAGACTTAAGCCATTGTCGTACCAATACAGATTTTCGGTGGAAATTTCAAGCATGTAGCTTCTATAGGCATACGGTAGACGGAGAGATTTTTATTTTTATTTTTTTTTATTGTTGGATATTCGGATTCTACATCTTGAAACGTGAAACATCAAGCTTTGAGAAGGGGTTGGTATGAAATTCTTTTTTCTTGGGCGATTACTATGGTTTATTATAGAATAGTAAACCAAAAACACGATGGTAACAGCATTATTGTCAGTTTTCAATTCAATATTATGAGAAGAACATTTTTGTAGCCTCTATTTGACTATGAATAAGTTCATTTGAGTAACTATTTAGTATAAAACGATCAAAACAATGTGAAAGTATATTGAACCCACTTATTCTCCAACACGGGCAGAGCCCATACGGAGAATTTTATATTTCCAGAATTGTTGTCACCTATATGCTGAGCATTATTGTTTATTGTTGTTGTTGTATTGTTGTATTATTGAATTGTTGTTTGTGACTTTTAAGGAACAAAATTTAAAAAATTGGGTTGGTTTTGTGGTTGTATAAACATGTTGACGAGATAAACAGCTAAAAGTGTCAGTTTTTTTTCTCGTCAACGAACGTTGACCAACGTTTTCCCAATGATGAAGAAACGCTCACCTTTAAAGTTCTTTATGGAAAGAATTAGGAAATTGAGATGTGTTAAGTGAGGTTATCTTAGAAAATAGAATCTATTTAGCTATCTATGGCAATACTTATTTCTGTAATGTGATGCTTAGCCATTATTATGTACGCTACTTCGTTAACCGGTTGTTATCTCTCGGTTTCAGAATGAAAAAGTTGAAGTGAAGCAGAAGTGGGCCTCGCGGTTATTGGGTAAACTGCGGAAGGACATCACGCAGGAGTGCAGGGAGGATTTCGTCCTGAGCATCACGGGAAAGAAGCCTGCCATGTGCGTCCTTTCGAATCCTGATCAAAAAGGCAAGATGAGAAGGATAGATTGCCTCCGCCAAGCTGACAAGGTATTTTCCGATCAGCTCTTTGCGTAGTTCTAAGTATTTTTATAAATCATATTGTGCATAGTAAGAAGAGGTAAAGGACTCTAGATGGAAAATTTGTTGTATCACTTGACAGGGAGAATTCTAATTCGAAGGAGAACTGTTTAGAATTATTTCCACTCGTGTCTTGATACCAAGGATTATTTGGCTTTAAGGGCCGTGGTTCCCTTTATGATGTACGTTGGTGCTTGCTGAAGTGAATGTTCAACCACTATGATGTCGATAGCTGGAATCTTAGCGAATCTTATCCTCAAGCCTTCCAGCAATTATTCTTCGGGCGCGACTATCCCGTAATGTTGCGGAGGCAAATGGCTATCATCAATGAGCAATATGTGCTTAGTAGGGAGGGTATTTATATTGTTCAGCCAATAGCCGAGCTAGAATTAACGAATTGTTAGCTTGCGTATCATCTCGAGTTCCATCTATTGAGATCAAGTAATTCTAGCTCCCCTGATTCAGCATCTCTCGTTCGCAGATTATGTGAGATTGACATTCATTCCCGCCGGTTACAAATGGATCAGAAACTCAATAGATTCGAAGTGTTCATTGGTCGTAGAAAAACTTGATATTCAAAAAACTGAAATTCGCGAAACATTCTGCTGTCAGTTAGAGCAGATTTTTAGAGCTTTTTTCGAAATTAGGCATATGATCGTATAGCTCGAGAAGTTGTGGAGCCATAAAAATTGTTTTGTACTCGTTCGAACGCTCATCGAGGAAATTATTTATTAACTTTAGGAATAAGTAATTTAGGAGAAATAGAAATAATCGAAATGGGGTTATTTGCTATGGTGTTGGCCCTCATTTATCAATGTTCTGTTTGATGAACTGTTAGTACTATTACAAGAGAGTAATCTTCTTCTTAAATCATAATTGAAGCGAAAGCTAATAGGAATAATAAACACTGTACGATCATTACTTATTTGCAGCTTTTTTTTTATTCGTGATGATTTCCATGCTTTTCACCCCCCCCCCCCCCCCATTGATGGCGATCTAAACATTTTTGTTACGCTTGAAATTTTCAAATCAACCCCAGTTTCAAGGCGTGACAATACCTTCGTCGTAAAATGAAACATGTCTCGCATTACGTCACCGTCCGCTTCGGTCGGTTCCACTAATTTTGCACCGTTTCAAATGACGGTTGTACGGTTGCCAAATATACCGGCCCGCTTGGTAAGGGCGCAAGTGGGAAAAATCCACGTAGCAATTGGAAGTGATTTGCTGGAAAGATATGGGCACGCGGGTGCCGCCTGCGAGGGTGAAAGACATTTATCGGGAGCAATGTTTGCCTGATAGGTTCTCTACGAGACCTCGGAATTACTTGAGAAGAACAACTATATATCTGCCGTCGTTTCTGAGCTGCCTGGGTCGGTAAGGGCTGAATGGGAGGAGTGCCCCAGCTCAGCGGAGAGAGAAATTTCATTAGTTCGACAACTCGCACCGCAAAGCCTCTCATAGCAGCAGCAACTCAGCAACACCGACTCTTCCATTTCACACCTAACCTTTCAAACCCCTCGATTTTTATTGTCTCCGAGGCCAATTCACTCCGTGCTACGCCCCCTACAGCCACTAATTAACTGTCGCTGATAATTCCTTCAAGACTTTAAATAACTTCGGCAAAGAGCTCTTTCAACTCTCAACGAGTATCCCCAAGAACCTGCAACTCCGATAATAGCTCACTTCGTCTTCTCACGACGGCTCGTTCTATCGGAAATTTAAGCGAGTGAACGTCCGATGGGAAAAGTCTCAAAATGGAATAACGTTCTAATTGTCCACTTCCGTTTCAGTTTTTCAATCTCTGTTCAGAACGGAAGATTGAAAATTGCTGTTCGGAACGGTGATTGTTCGTTGTAATACGAAACGGAAATTCCCATTTCTTTGCAGGCCGCGAATAATACGAACTTCGAACAGGTACGATCTACGGTATACTTCGATCTAATACTAATCTCTCAGGGTAGATTCTTAGAGGTTGTATTTCTAACTTTGAGGAATCTCATAATGATTCTTGTTTTTATTATTTATTGACTATTATTGGCTTTAATGATTTAAGGTGTTCTTATTCCATGTTTCCGTACTAAATTGAAGTACTGGGATCGAATAAAAAAACGGAGGTGAACTTTATCTTAATAGTGGACTGAGAGCATAGAGAAAGGGAGAAAGAGACTGAGAGAGACGCTTGTATGTGAAAAAGTATCCTTTGTTCGTCTGTAAGCGGTTGAAAAATAATAAACGTCGTCATAAATGTAAGTAAACCATAGGGGTGTTTTGATCAGGCAGTATACTTCCATGTTTGAGTCGAAAAACAGGAACAACCAATTATCAAATCCAGAAACTCATAGGTACAATGCTTGCAACGTTAGTACGCTATAGTATTATTGTTATTATTGAAAAACTACCCCGGGGGACCGGAAAACAGAAAACGCACAAAACGGCATGATAAAGCAGAAGTACAGTGTGTGAGCCTAACGATACTAAGCAAGAGCTATAAAAAGGAACCATTTCAAGAAGAGCCTACAAATAAATAAAAACGCTCGAATAAAATAATATAGCATGAATTCCTTGGAAGTGCTGTGTGTGATACTTGCTATAAAAATAAGCCTTCATTCAATCGCCGTCCCAAACATTCCACGACCATGGCGTTCAAACACATTGATTTTTGCGGCCTGTAAAAATCGAAATATAAATCACGCGCTAGTGAAATAGTGAAAAAGCTCATTACGTGGAAGTACGGTGTGTGAGCAAATAAATAAAAAATCGAATGCCAGAACGCTCGCCCTAACGAACATTTTAAAGCCTCGGGGTCACACACACCAATGTTGGTCTTCAATGTTTGTAATGAAATGTGAATGAAGATAAGGCCTAGAAATGTTCTTCATGGCAAGCAGATTGTCAGATGATTTGATTTTTATCATTGGCTTCCCCACGGTGTAGTTTCATGTTATGAGTACTGTGTGATTTATGCACACCACTAGTGTGATAGCTTGTAATTTGAAAATCCTAGATAATTTGAAAATCACTAAAAATTGGAAAATACTAGAATTGGTTGCTAAATTTGAAAATAAATGAGAAAAATAAAGGCTTATTGAGCCGAGAGGAATGAGGCTCAAGGAATAAATAAATAAAATAATTCAAGAAAAATCGTCTTTATTAATATAGCAATGTTTGCCTGATCGGTTCTCTACGAGACCTCGGCATCACTTGAGTATAAAATGAATATAAAAGGTAAAATAAATACGTATGAAAAAATGAAGACATTTCTCAGGGGGTTTGGCACAAAGAACCAAATTAGGTAGCGAAATAAAATAAATCAAATTGCGATGCGATGCCTAGAACCCAGCCTACCTAGCTTAGGGCATACCATGAGAAGAGAGGAACAATGGAGAAGGGAGTTATCGCTCGCATAAGTCTCGTAGACAGGATCTCGGGATGCTTCGGATAATTCCACGGAATCGAGTGCCGTCGGAGATTCAAGTCATAAATCTGAAATCCATGGAACGGATTTGTAATGCGTTTTCCGGCCAATAGTCGACTACCCAGTGACTTTTTGAAACAAACCGAATTGCATCATATTCTGCTAAAATTTCCTAAAAAAAAGAATCATTTTCACGCTCAACTTTATTTGAAATTTCAACATATTTTTTCCTACGTAAATTTTCGCCAGATATTATTTGACGGTGAAAACTCCGAGCGGCGTTTTCGACTAATTCTTTTGGGGAAAGGGTCGTGAAGATGATCGGACAATCTCGTTCGGCAACGGAACGAGGGTCTTGAAATCGTTCGGCCACAGAACGTGCTGGAGTTCGACTGTTCGGTTCAGAGCGCGTTGAGACGAGATCGAGGACGAGTGTCGGGATTTGGCTTGGCGCCAGAATTCGACTCGAGAACACGGGAACCCCCTCGGAAAAACAGGATTCGCCGCCGAACCTCAACAACCAACGTCGCACCAACATCTATACCATGGGAATTTCCTTTGCTTACCAAAAACCTACTCCCTTGCTCGGGCCCTCGTTTAATACCTAGCAATCGATTAAACGGCCTAAAACATAGACCCAATCAACCCTTTCCAACGAGAGGAGAATCGTGCATAATTTTCAATACCATCTGATTCAATATGCCAACTCGCACAGCATTACAATTAGAAGTCTCCGAGGGCACGTGCGCGACTGCGTCCTCAATATCAGAAACTGATGGTCAAAATAATTTGGCTGATATCAAAACGAACACGAGGGCAATCTTGTTTTATGAATCTATGTACTCCTTTTTTCTGATTTTCAAGTCCAGTTCCAATCATTTTCTTCCTCTTTCATGTGTCAGTTCGCGAATAATGCAAAACCGTACGATTAGTTGACAAAATGGCTCCACTTTATTGGACCCAAACGATTCTGGAATCTGAATGCTTAGCATAGTAACTTCGCTATCTATATTTTGAGTTCTCGATCTTGGTTGGGATCGGAACAAACCTCTTGTAACTCTTAACCAACGGAGGACGAGCCCTTTTCATCGGAGTATATTTTCACTTAACAGTTAATGTTTTCTGGAAATGCCAAGGTGGGCGAAGGCGCTTAGTATAGAATATAGAGTAACAGTGGTTTCTAGCTTTATCGTTATTCGCTATGCCAAGATGTTTTTTATTGTCAGAGAACATTGGCTTGCCATACGCCGTTTTCACCCTTGTCATCTCAATATTGAATAATTTGAATAAGAGTGAATTCCAGGGATAACCTTATTTTCTTACTTAGTCACCTAGTAAATTTAATTTTCCTATATCTCGTCTCATATTTCAGTGTCGGAAATTTCGGAGGCCCAGCCTACATTAATTCAACTTCTTACAGCAATGTTGAAATGAAATTTGTAGACGCGGTAAGTATTATGGTCGCTTTTTATGCGCAGGTATGGCGGCTTGACCTCGTGATGGTGATACTATTCAAAGCCATCCCCTTGGAAAGCACGGACGGCGAGCGGTTGGAAAAAGCGGCCGAATGCGCTCATCCGAACCTCTGCGTCAACCCTTACCACATCAACGTTTCCGTCCGGGAACTCGATCTCTACCTAGCCAATTTTATCAACAGTCATGGTAAGCTGAACGGACTGGATGTGTCATTTTTCTTGCTACTTGATATGCAGTTAGTTTTCCGAAGCAGTTAATTATCGTCTGTAGATGTCATTTAGATTGGAAGAATGTGAATATAGAAACAAGTAAAGGCAATAAATCACTCAACTGGATGGAATAGGCACCCAGGTGCTTAGTTTTAAATTTGTTCGCAAATATATTTTCCGTTTTTTTTTTTTTTTTTTTTTTTTTTTTTTTTTACCATTGTAGGTAATTGCTCAAGAAAAAAAAATTAGCATGTAGAATCCGAATATCCTAAAAAAAAAATGCTGTCCGTTCGCCGTACGCCGTTCGCCATAAACACTTTTCCGGCCAAACTATAATACCTACATTCTTGAAATTGTTATCAAAAATCAATCTCGGTCTCACAACGGCCCAATTCTTGAGCCACATTGCTAGCTCAATTTTAAGCTTATTTTTGGGGGGTTTTAAGAGGGAGAAAATGCGTATTTTCCAACGTTTTTCAGGAAAAAGGGATGTATTTGTACAAATTTCTATAGATTTTTGGACGGTGAATCGAATGAGACCATCGCGTGGTCGATAGCTTTATTGGCTCTCGAGTTATGGCAGCTTTTGTGTTGAACTTGGGAGATTTTCACAAATTTGGCATTTGGAACTCGAGAATTCTTGAAGCTATAAAAATCGTTCTATTCTTGTTGGAATGATCGTCGAACACTCTCTTCAACTATACCGTTGGGCGACAATTTTAGATTTTGATTAGGAAATTAAGAAAAATAAAAATGAATAAAATTAACTATCGTTTCTACGGAGTTTTCACCTATTGTTACCAATCTGTTTTTCGGTGGGAGCGTTCAAAAATGTTCGGATAATTATTATCACAAATGGATAGTCTTCTTAAATCATTCTTTAAGCGAAGGTATAATAAACCACTGTATAATCATTAGCAGATTTTTTTTTACTAGTCTAATAAATTGATTGTAAAAATTCCATAAAATACTCTGCTAATGTTGGAAAAGCTTACGAATACGAGTCTCCGCGATTCCGTCGATTTTCTACAAGAATAAATAAAAGTTAACTGTTGTCGTGGAAACATTGTCTCCGCTGAATCTCACGCTCGAAAAGTTGAGAAAAGCCGTGGAGAGCCGGTCAAGGAAAATTCCATTTCCAAGATACAACTAGAGCTGTAAGTCGAAATAGCGTACGTCGTATTGCAGTAAATCTGAGCTTAGTCTGGTTCTAACTGCCTCTGATCCTCATTACATAAACGGATAACGCGAACTTTGCTATATTCGCCTCTTTTTCTTTCGCACAGGCATTAGAACTCTTAGACATCTCAATAGGATCTAGAAAGGCCATAAAACGAGTTGAAAACGCCGGAGGAGAAGGAGGTCTCGAAGATGCGAACGGCCCTTCAAAGGAATACAATACAACATTGATTCGTACAGAGGTTGTGTTTCTTTACAAGGTCGAGATGGGGGAAAGATGGTTAGGAAATGCATAGGGATCTTTCCTCTCTCACTCTCCCTTTCTTCTCACTGATTCTCCTACCATCTTCAATAAATAACAACGCTCGCGTCTCTTAAGTCTATGAGAGGCCAAAAGAGGCGAACTACTCGCTCTGCTAACCCTTATCGCTGTCATTGTCTTCCCCTTTCACGCCATCACCCTCTCTCCGTCTACGACCGGCTTCCGTTTAACGGTCCACTCTCTTCTGCCTCCTCAATCTTCTGATCCTGTTCATTATAAATCTTCGCCATCTCCATATTATTATTGCTCTTTGTTTTGCTTTAAGTGGAACTACCAGCTTACCCCTTATTTATTTATTTTTCTTATAAGCTGATGCTATACATGAGTATCTCGGCGTGCAGTGTTCTTTCGTGAAATCGAATTTTTCCAATTATTTATATTCTACAGGGCGTACATTATAAGATGCGCAGTACTTTCACTATCCTTCAACTAATTTGCAATGAAAGAAGTGCCCAATAAAGTCCCCCCTCTCATTTTCCTTGTTTGTTTTTTTCACTTTTAAGATTTTTTTGTGTTTCTGACCTTACGTTACTGAAGCCACCATGACTTCCTAAATTTCACAGCAAAGTCAAATCTGAGGTTACCATCGGAAAGAATGGTAAATAGCTCATCTCTTACGCACCAAACCAAGACTTGCTTATATTAAATTGACAAAAAATCAGTCTAAAACGCAAATTTAATGAAATGTAGAAAAAGATGGTTTTTCAAACGTTTATTATGCAAAGTTAGCTGAGAGATGCAGGTGCAGAATAAATTAAATCGAATGGTTGTAAAAATAACTACGCAATACCTTTTCTTTGATGTACGCTGGTTGTATCACATTTCGGTCCTTCATGTTCAAAAACGCGTGAGTTAGCAAATTACGAACACTATCTTCATAAATATCTGAAGTTCCAATCCACTCGCCTCCAATTGAAGTTCTTCTCATGATTATTGAACTTGAGTAGAAATATTGGATCGTATACGAATTAGTAACGTTTTCCTCGACGGTTTGGTAAGCATAATTCAAATTTAAAACCGAACCTCCGCTCTCCACCAACTGACTCCTCTTATACGTCTGTAAAACAAGATTTTTCTTGCCCGTCCAACGTTATCGGGGCCTTTAAATGAGACATGACGAAGAAAAACGTAGCGACTGCGACGGTTAGAAAAATGCGATCAGCCACAGAAACGGACAAATTCAACACCTAGGAATCGGAGTCTAATGTGAGCCAAGAAGAAAAACTTTACTCTGGATGGAATAAAGATATGGAAGAGTATTTATGAGGCTCAATCAAACTAAAGGTATTATAACAACATATTTATGTTGACCGTGCTTAACGTGTTATCCATCGAGTAGAACTTTGTGATGTGCTCTAACATGATACGGCTCTTGTATCATTTGCTGAGTCAGAGGTCTGTTATCACCTTTCCAGAAAATAACAGTTCACTCGCAAATTCACTCACTAGCCGCTTGTATCCACATGTTAACCCTGATGCGACGGATAGATATTTTTGAGTACCTACCTTATAATTTTTTACTCCATTTATGGCAGTTTCGACACGACGCGTTCAACACGGGTGAACACCCTTTTTGTCTGCCGTCGTTTCGATCTAAGCCTACCTCGTTGGAAGATGCCTATATTTGCAACCCTCATTCTTGTCCCTTAGTAAAGGGGACATGAAAACAGGCCTTACAGGCTGGTTTATTTCAAAAATGATAAGAAATGTGCACTGATTTAAAAACAAAAAATTCGAGTGAACATGCTATGCAGATTTATAAATGATGGATCAATATTGGCGAAAAAACATCAGTAATATGAATATAGAAATGGGAAATTTGCACAGATTAAATTTTTTTTTTCTCAAATGTACGAACGTACCAGGCATATAATTGAATGATGGCTCAAAGGCCTGAAAATCCTACGATTCTGGTGTTGCACATGTTTGAAAAATCACCAGAACCGAAGGGAGCGATCGCGTAACCTATGTCAGCACTTTTCCAGGCCCGGGAATAAAGCAGTAAGTAATGCAGTTTGTTATTAAGGGAGGTATGACGCTTTGTGTGGTGAGACTGGTCTTGTGACGTCGAATAGCGATTTGGGATTTTTCAGAGTAACATAAATCGTTGAGGTGAAAGTTCGTCAGAATCATAAAAATATTCCTCACAATCACTCTACCTGAATTTATACAAGATCGTGTTAGAGCCCTTCTCTTTATTGCTGACCTACCATCACAATTACTCGATAAGAAAAACGCTTCAGAAATATTTCACTGAGGCTTCATTTGATTATGTATTCGTATTTCTGTTTACAGAAGTTTTGAGCGGGCTATGTGATACAATCACAGACAGGGCAGGTAGCCGGCCTAGCCAAGGTAAGTTGTCTTAAATTCACCTGCCCACTTTCAACAGTTCCATGAGCAGCTTAACACTCTCGAAAAAAAGAAAGAAAATTATCATCCTAATGTTTCTTTAGTTTTAAAAATATTTACCTATTAGTGTTTAAAAAAAAGAAGAAAAATAATAATGAATCTAAAGAAATCGACGCTTGTTCGAGAGTATTGAACATCTCAGTGAACAACTTCATGGTCATCTCAGATGGTTGTGTCCTCGTTGCCAGAGTTATGGCCTGTATTTTGAGCTCTCAAAAAGTTGCGAGCCTATTTTGACGTTGAGACAAATCTCTTTACTCTGGAGAACTCATGCAAAAAAAAGGTAAATTGACGCGTTTTGCGGATGCGGGACACGACCTGATAAAGTTGACCTAGTCGCCTATGTTTTCAATTTGGCCGGATTTCCGCTCTGTACTGCCTGATTTGTCTGTCAATGGTTCTTCCTATCCTCATTTTTGTTTTTACCATCCTGCGAACCTACCCAACACATTAACATGACATTTCCTAACGGTTTTCCGCTTACGAAAACGGCTTTGTATCACACTGTTGCTATGTTTTCATTTTCTGTCCGTGAAGTGTATTCACTTTTCAGAAAAGGTAGATTTAACCCTGAAATGATAATAATCCGAAGTCGTAACATACGACGATTGTCTGCTCTAATTAAAATTACCCTGTCGCCTTTAACGGTATTAACGGGCGTTTCACTGTTATAAATATTAACGGCTATTTTTCGTAAAAGCGATCGTGTTTCGTGTTTCACGAATAATGGACTACTTTTTAAATGTATACAGGTGCTTCGACAATCAAACGGATTCCCGCTTTAGTGCAGGGAAAATGTAGTTTTCTTTAGCTAATCATCGATTTTCGTCAGCGAATTTTTGATTCGTATTCAGCGTTAAATGAACCAAAAAAAAAGAAATAATCAAAACGGGATCTAAACTTTTTTACAAACCGCAATTGTTGAGCTTATATTACTTGGTTAGCATAGACGACGATTTCACGAGAGAATTCCATTACTGCTTAGTTTGGCCGATATCGCCTATATCTCACTTGAGAAGTCCCTCATCCTACTAAATCATTGTTTCCTTGTGTAAAAAGGAAAAAAAAACATGGGAGTAAAAATTCGGGTTTTTTGCGCTGATTATAACATTGTTTTTAGATATCTCAATACTAAAAAAATTGAATTTTGTTCAAACCTTCCTCTAAATTGGACTACTTGACAAAATTATTCGGTGTCGTGTGACCTAAACAAAGCGCCCAACCGTTAATTGCCGCAAATATTGGATGCACTTCGACCCCAAGAGTCGACCCTGTTCTTGCCTTCTTTTTCAATGCTGATCGTTTGAGTGATTTGAAGGGCCTTTGGAAAAGCAACATAACAGACAATTTTCTTCACTACGGAGAATACTATTTTGGAGTCGGGGAAACGTCCCGCAAGACGTTCCTCCCTTCTTTTGACATTATTAAAAATTCGTTGTCCTAGAAGAATTCTTCTTTTTCTTTTCATATGGTGAGGGGAAGAAGCAGAGGGTTTTCAAATCACCCTGAGGATTCCCAAGTGGGCGAAAGTGCTCGGCCAAAGATTAGAAGCGCAGATAATGAGTTTCCTCCTCCTCAGCTCTTCAGCACATCGCTACATCAACTTCTTCTATTTAAATTTCAAAAATTACTGTGCTATAGCGTGTGAGAATCGGCTCATCGATCTGCTCTTGATCCGCGTTTATTCCATCTCCATCAAATTCGTATCGAGTAGTATGAATCGTATCGAGTAGATGAAAGGGGGGTATATTCGTCGTAGAAGTTGAACCGCATTCGCCAAGCGTTTAAACGTTGCAAGGCAACGCATTCTCCGTAATGGGAGGACAACTAATGGAAGAATTTTGATAAGACAATTGAGAAAAGGTTGTTAACTGCCGAAGGCGGAGGCCGGGAAAGCTATCTAAATGCGCGAGGAGATAGGGCGAGCTGTGGTGTAACTGCTGTGGCAAACATTAGCTAACATTTAGGTCTCGTTCTCGGGCCGTATCTACGATCTACCTTCCGCAAGGCTTAGACGTTCGTCGCTACAGCTTCTGCCGCCCGATATTTTCAAGAGGCCTCTCTCCCTTTTCACCGATTTACATTGCATTACCGTCAACGGCAACTTTTCTGTCTTCTCTAGCCTTCGTGCTATTTGAACTTGAAACATTTCCGAGCCTGAAAATCGAGCGAAAAAAGTGCTTCGAATGAGGACCAACAGGCTCAATTTGCTTCAACATCGAGATGGATGAATGAAAATGAGATATTTGGAAAAGAAGGAATAATGTTTCATAGTTTTATATACATGTTGTAAGGTACAGGAAGGGGAAGGATAAAAAATTTCCCATAATGATAGTGCACTTTTCCGATGTAAGAGGACATTATTGGTCCTTACTGATGAAGTGTTTATAAATTCTAAATGGTATATTTCGTTGCCAATGAAAGTAACTATTCGTAACTAGAATAAATTATTTACATTCCGACTTTTTGAGGCCGAAAAACGACGAAAATCAGCATTCTTTCAAGTTATGGCTAATCTCAACTATGTATGCCCTAGTTTGCTCGAAAAATAAGCAAAGTGGAAAAAAATTAATTAACTCAGACCAAAAAAATATATATATATCTGGTGGCTGTAGAATGGCTAAACTCAGGAAGTGCTTCTGTCCTCTCGAATTAGGAATGTCATTCATCTAGATGACTGTTTTGGTTGTGAGCATCTGAGACCGTGATCGTGGAGTCGATCTCAGCTCTCATATTGAAGAGGAGCACAGAGGCAGTACGGCGTTGAGATGTTAATTGCTTTTTGAGCCGATCAACTTGGTTCGAGTCAGCCTGCTCTTCTGTCATTCTGAACAAATCACCGGTTCAACTGGAGTTTTTCAGCAATACAGCCTGGAAAAAGTACATCTCCTGTTTTCAGATATCTATTTATTTTATCGTCTTAAGATGATCATCAACAGTTCGAAAGCAGGAGTTGAGACGTCTCTGTTTCATTTATACCATTATTTCCCCTTCTAGCGCTTTCGTTCATAGTCTCTTCAGTCTGATTAGATCTATGTGGTCATCAGTCAAATAAGCGTGCCTTATATCCTGGCTGGGTGGTCAGTTGGAAAAGGGGTATATGGTTGTGTAATTTCTCTAACGGTAAGGGGTCGTCTTTTGTGGAAAACTAGGAGACAAAATAGGTTACATGCTCTCTCTACGGTGATAGCCTCGGTTGAGGCAAAATATTAGCTCTACGGTTCTAACGAAAAAAATTTTTGAGGAATACTGGAGTAATCAAGTTGGAGGCGGACAGGAGAGGAATGAAACAATTTCGAATAGCAGTTAAACTGTTTTTCCAAGGCGTTTGACAAGCTCCCTCTGTCTGACAGTTTCTTGGAGTCATAAAACCGATTCTAGACCGGGTCGGCAGTTGTCTCACTGGTCGCTCGCTGGTGTGATGTAGTTGTATCCTTGCCGTTTGCAACCTCGGGTATTCTTCGTAGAGGTCGCACCATGGCCCTTTTCTCATTGCTCTGGTCATAAATGGCGTCGTTGTGGCTTTGGAGGAAACTCAGTTTATCTCATATGTGAACAACCGAAAAATCCTTCTATCGGCCATGATTGTTCCTATGATGCCCAGGTAAGGAGACAAGGCACGGAGATCAGGTTACCTTTCAATCCGGATAAATTCAGAGTTTCCTCATTCCACTGCTTCCACAATTCCCTGATCTACAACTACTGCCTTTTTTAGTGCCCCTCGATGATCGCGTCATTCGCGTCCATCAAACCTTCCTTCTGGGGATCGCTTCAAGCAGCCTTCAATAGGGGGATCCCTCGGGAGGAATTCTACCACACCGACCTCTCCAGAAAGCTTCATCCTCCCTGTCCTGCTGACCGATGAACTTTTCCTCGCACTAGATCTCCTACTGATAGAGCATCTCTCCTCAAGGCTTAAATAAGGGGGCGAAATCCTATTAATGCTCAAAAGTGAAAAATTGTCAATTGGACTCCTCCAGTAGTAATCATAATAAATAAATTCGGACTTACTAAAGTAAGTTTCTTTTTTCTCGTGCGAACTCAAGTTCGTTGAGCTCTTATTAGCCTCGAGGCTCCACTCGCTAATTTTTGTACGTAAAGATAATTAAAATCTCGTTCCTAATTTACGGCTTGGCATCCTTTGTAAACAACTATGCTCGAACTTGGAACGGGGTGCGAATGTGGGAACGGTTCAATGCCATCGTCGTTTCCCTGAGTCCAGTTCGGTAACGAAGGACAACGAAGTGGGCGGGAGGTTCAGACGGAGAAACGGATCGGTTCAGACCGGGGAGTATTTTATTTCGAACCAGCGGGGCGGAGAGCTCGGGATACAAATGAGTTGGTAGCGTTTCCGATGCGTAAAAAGTGTTCGGGAAAAGTTGGTGAGAGGTCGAACCGGAGGCGGACGGGGGCTGCAAAGGGTCGAGAAGTGAAAAAGGCTGTGAAAGCGTGAGCGAGAGGGCAAGTGTTTGTGGAGACTCGCTGGTGCCACAACACGCAATAAAAATCTTTGTCTCGAGCCCTCAACTCAAAGTGGAAAGAGAGCGTTGGAAGGGATTGTCCAGGTTGGAGAGAGATAGAGAATGAGTGAGTGAGTGAGTGGAGGGAGGAGTGAGGGAAACGACGACAACGAAAGAGGGAAGGGATTGTTGTACTTGTTAGGAGGAGCACAGAGGCAGTGTGGACTTGCTGGGGTTAGAAAATCTTGAGGTCGCCGCGATGGGGTAGGAAGCGAGTGTGGGTTATTTGCTGAGTCGAAAGTGAATGGAGTACATGACTTATTCGTCAGGTTCCTGGCCCTGGAGTGAGAAAACCGGTATAAATGGTGAAAAGCTATTAAAACTGGCGGAAAAAGCGTCTGCCCCCCATTTTTTATATTTTCCATTTGAGGGAATTCGAATTTCGCCATATTAATTTGGTTTGAAGTTATTTCAATTTCTTGCGGGGATAGTTGAAGAAAGGTTCATTATTCGATCAAAGAAATTTTATAATGTTCCCAAAAAAAATTGTGAAAATTTGCCAAATTTGGTGATTTATAATTCAAAATATGAACACTCAGCAAAATAAAATAATGGCTACAACTCCGTCAACACTATTCTGAAAATGACATTGAACTGTCGAGTGGACATTTTTACCACTTGTTAACAATAGGTAAGCAAGTTGATAAGTGGCATGTTGTTCCCATTAGAATTACAACCCGTTGCATTTCTTTCATCCGGACAATCACTTTGATCGGAGTTGGCCGATCAATCATTCCGATAATTTTAGTTCATTATTCAATAATAAACCATTGTAATCGCCCAAGAAAAAAAATTCTAACCCCCCTCAAAATTTGATGTTTTACGTTTCAACGCATGTAGAATCCGAATATCCAATAAAAACGCTGCAAATGATTGTACAGTGGTTTATTTTTCCTTCCCTTCAATAATGATTTAAGAAGACTATCCATTTGTGATTTTAATTATTCCGAACATTTGTGAACGTTCCCACCGAAAAACAGATGGTATTTATAGGGGAAAACTCCGTAGCAACTATTGTAATTTTAATCATTTTTATTTTTCTTAATTTCCTAATGAAAAGCTAAACTAATTTCCAAACGATACTGCTGGAGAGAGCTGTTTGACGACTATTCCAATGAGTATAAAACGATTTTTATAGCTCCAAGAACTCTCGAGTTATACCCTCGTGTCAAATTTCTGAAAATCTCTCGAATTCGGCACAAAAGCTGCGATAACTCGAGAACCAATAAAGCTATCGAACCCGCGATGGTCTCTTTCGATTCAGCGTCCAAAAATCTATAGAAATTGATACCAAATACACATTTTCTGAAAAACCCTGGAAAATATGACCATCTTACGTTTTACGAGAAAGTACTGTGTGTGACCTCAATAATAAAAATCGAGCGACATTCGGTTGTCTTATAGAAACATTTTAAGTCCCCCGCGTTCAAATATATTCATTTTTGTGGCCTGTAAAAATCGAATGACAGAATATGCACTAGTGAAATCGTGAAAATGCTCATAGCGTGGAGGTACAGTGTGTGAACCAATGTACAAAAATTAAATGTCATGTGCTCGCCCTAACGTACACTAAGATCATAAACGTAGAAAAATATTTACTCTTATAGTCTGTACAAATCGAAACAGAAAAAACTTGGAACTCTTATATCACAAATGCACAGTGTGTTATTCAACATTTTTGCTCATTCAATAGGAAAACATTTCCTGCAATTGGAGTTGAGTTTCATCAATTTTTCAACCACAGACGCACACACAGACACTTGTTGAGCAAGTGATTCTGAGTTCCATGAAAACAAGACCTCGATTCCAAATTCGATTTTTCAGACGATCGCAATACTTCCATTTACTGTGTAAACATGGATGTAAAAACTGAAAGTTAAGATCACCGTTTAAAAGCTCTAAACGGTAACATGGTAGTCCTCCCTAGCCTTTTGAACTGACAGTCATCGTTTTTTCGCCATCGGAATGAAAAACGTTTTCATTAAGAGCAAGCTCTTTTCATCGCTATAGTTACTGTTCGGTTCGTTTAATATCAAAATAATACCATTAATCGCCGGAGAGTCGGTTATTTTTGATAATGTCCTCCGTTCGAATAGCACTAATTCGGTTAGAAGTTACTTTCGAAAAGGAGACGATCTTCAACCGAATTTAAGTTTTTCTTAATTGAAACTCGCTTGAGAGAGATTAGTCTCGTGTAATTTGATTTCCCTCCTAAATAATTATGCGTTTTCCTCGTCAATTAAAAAGTAGTCCAAACATTTTCGAGGCATCGGATGCTGCCCCCGCTACTAGACGCTGGCTGATGAAATGAATGAACTTGACATTTCGCTGTTAAAGAATGATATTGGCTAAATGAGTCCTCGGGTGAGGGAGAGGAGACAAAACGCTTAGATAGTGGAAAGTGCGAGGGAAAGAGGGCAAGCGTATCACAACTTCCTCTCCATTTTCCTTCCTCCAATCCATGGCGCCTTTCCAAGTATTATTTGCTTCAGTAACGGCTCGGTTTTATCGATTCTATATTTCAAGCTTATATCTGACCAAGGCGGGAAAACAAACAGCTGCAGGATTATCCCTGAGATCGCAGTTCATCGTGATAAATTTATGGCTCTTCAATCAGCTCGTTGTGGAAGGGAGAATAAGGCGAAGTAATTTTTCACGATTGATAAAAGCTTTTGGTGCGTTAGCATACTATGTGTTATCCAATATCTAATAACGTCTGATTCTGCACAAACATTGGGTCAGTAATTCGGTCACTTTTGACCACGGACACTATACTTAATGTCACCGTTTTGGGTTCAACAATGAAGACGATCGCGATACTTGCATTCTACTACGACAAGATGCGAGTAAAAATTTATCTTATGTACGATTATTCCATGTTTACATTGTAAATGTAAGTATTGTAATCGTCTGAAATGTTTAATTCGGAACGGAGACGAATTAGAAAGGAATTTTCATCGTACTATACTCAGAAACACTTTCTGAACAAGTTTCTGTGTCTGTAAAGCCGTCTGTCCGTGTTCCCGTGGCAAAAAGCAAGAAATAAATTTTCATATCTCCGTGAAAAATGAATGAAACTCTCTTGGAATGAAATTTCGAGAGAATAACCCAGCACTGTGCAAAATTAGCCGGATTTTGGATGACACACAGTACATCCGAAGTAACACCGTTCAAAGTTTTTTCTGTTTTGATTTTTACAGGCTATAAGAGTCAATATTTTTTTACGTCTGAGGTTTTCGTTATGGCGAACAGATAACGATAGCAACTGTGAATCATATTTTTTTTATTTTCAAATGAAATAGTAAATTATTCGCCTAATGGTTGTGCTGAAGAGAATGTTTTGCGTCATTGTCAGGCCAAAATTGATTTTTGGTGAAAATGTCAAGAATTTAGTTTTTATAGTTTCGTCGGAACAGTGTTGACGGCGTACGGAGGATGATAGAATTTATTTTATTGGATATTTGGATTCTACATCCCTTGAAACTTAAAACATCAAATTTTGAGGGGTGTTGGAAAATTGTTTTTCTTCGGCGTTTACAACGGTTTATTATTAATAATAAACCATAATCGAATGCAAATACCCCATTGGATTCGAAAGACGCTCATAAAAGGAGCCGTTCCCTGCACCTCATTACTGACACCGAACTTTGGAGCTTGTCGGTTGAATATTTTCGCATTGGCAGTACGTTTCGCAGACATCAATTATTGTGCCGACTTTTTGTGTATCCTCAGGGCTGCACCCACATGGACTATGACAACAAAAATAACTTGAAACACGTATTTGTACGTATGCGTCAAATTGATTGTAAAAAATTGTACTACCTTCCGATGCTTTTGAAGAATTTTATCTTTCATTCCAACATATATACAACCATTAGGCACCACAAAACACTTCCACCACTCCTTTCCTCACATGTTAAATCTGTTCGATTTTCCTTCCCATCCACCGTTTGACAGACGGGTAGTATGAATGCCAATAAAACGCCCGTAATTTTTTAATTTACTGTATATCTTTTCGAGATAAAATGCGCAGCTGTCCAATGTAGTGATTAAATTCTAATCGGCTGGGAGGCTACTCTCTTGCATAACAACTGGATCCAATCGTTGAGCGAGCAAGACAAAAATTTCATCGTTGAAACGCTAATTAGGTATATTTTAATTTTTTGGAAAATTCAAGCGTTTAGATGTCAATATTGTGAGTGGGAATTGATTTCGCTTCGTGTTAGGAGTATTAATATTCGTAGTATTCCATCGTGCGAAATTCAACGATGAATTATAATCTTAGCGTTGCCATAATTCGTTCATAGATAAATCGCAACTGTCGTGCGAAGCGAACAGGATTGCTGCTCATGACGTCGATTATTTACTCCTTTGATGTTCTGCGATATTCAAATTTTAACTAGGCATGTGTTGTTATTATTTATGCTAGGCAATATAGGATGTTTTGTAATGATCAAAGGTTGTTTGTTATTAGGGTACGCTCACAACCCGTACAACGGTGTCGTTTGTAATGACACAATACTAGCGACTGGAGTATTTTCCTCTAAGGAGCTCTGGAGACTGTCTAAAGGTAATTGATCGCCTCTCTCATGCATATTTGTAGAGTGTGAATGCATCCCACGTACTTTACACGCATTTATCCCATCCCGAATATCCTCACTTGGTGGTGGTTTGTGTTAAACGGTACTATTACTTATTAAAATTATTTCAATTCGATAAATTGAAAATTCACACTTCCGATTCTCCAGAAAATAAACACTTTTGCCAATTGAAAACAACGGTCTCGTCTTCCCGTATTTTGCAACAACTTACGGAATTTTCATTTGAGCGCGCTAAAAAAATAGCGTACGAATAAGTACGGAGATGCTTTTTAATTGCTCGAAATTGAGGATGTGAGCCAAAACGCGGCACTCTCTATCGTACATTGTTTATTCGAGCGCTTCATCCTCTTAAGAATGTATCTTCTAGTGAATACGCGAACGCCGGGTGTCGCTCGACAATAACTTATTTCATAGAAAATACATCCTGAAATGACCCGTTGAGGCGGAAGCGCTCGATACAATAGACCGTGTTTTTCGGACGAGTTTTTGGCTCTCAACTTGAAATGACTCATGACGCGTAGACCGACTTGTTACTGAGTTTTTACTCTGATGTACTATAAGCTCGTGTCCAACGATTTAATGACATTGGAGAGTTTTAGCGCATTTCGCGTTTCTTGAAAACTTAAACGTTGGCATTTCGGTTACTTTGTAAAACCTTATGTCTCTAATGGTCGCCACAATCCGCTACTAGGCGGTAACCATAAGAAACGTACGAGTTAACAAAGTAGGTAACCATAACTCCTACGTTTGAGTCTTCAAAAAACGCGCAATGCACTAAAACTCTCCGTTGTGAAAAATATGAGACGTTCCATTTGCCCTGCGAGAATTTGTTCGTCAACTGAAGTAACGCCATTTTCGTGAAACTCGATAAATGAACTAACCACTCATACTAACACCTTATATGCATGCAGTTTATGATGTAAGCTATTTGACCTAAACAAACGCCTAGGCTTATTTCAACGGTGTTTTGGAGTGCTACAAAAATAATCCTCTTCATTTTTTAGATTTTTGTTTTGTTTTGTAGGCTTTAAATCAGGATTTGAGGTTCCAAGCCGTCAATTGCACGAAAAGCTCTCGCAAGCTACGGATTTCCTAAGGACATTGTTACCGACTTGTTTGTTAGCAAATAGTTTAGGCCGTGATAGACGGAAAATGACATTTCGCTGGTCTCGAGCAGCCCACACTCTCATTCAGGGCCAAGCATTTGCAGAAACTGTG
This sequence comes from Tupiocoris notatus, assembly GCA_037159825.1. Taxonomy (NCBI): domain Eukaryota; kingdom Metazoa; phylum Arthropoda; class Insecta; order Hemiptera; family Miridae; genus Tupiocoris; species Tupiocoris notatus. Next base: position 2,102,269 of record JASJUZ010000015.1, on the reverse strand, counting down.
GGGGGGGAAACATTTAAAAAATTAAGCTTTTATAGTTTCGTCAGATAAGTGTATGGCGAAAGTGTATGTGATGGCGAACGGCGGACGGACAGCATTTTCTTAAATTGGATATTTGGATTCTACATGTCTTGAAACGTAGAACATCAAATTTTATGCGGAGGTTTAGAATTTTTTTTTCTTGGGCGATTAAAATGGTTTGTTATTATAACAAACCAAATCAGCCAACGGAATACTTGAAACTGTGTTATCTTCTGGCGTTCAGTCCTTGTAAGTCCGATCGGGATGTTTTTTTTTTCTTGTTTGAAAGGGTAACTATCCGGGTAGGTCCCATAATTTTTACTTCCATGTATACGTAGTAAATTGAAGTATTGTGGTCGTCTAAAAAGTCGAATTTGGTACTGAGGTCCTGTTAGAAGAAATTTTCATAGCAGTAAGTATAGTCAGAATCGCTTTCTGAACAATAGTGTCTGTGTGTCTGTCTGTCTGTGGTCAAAAACCGACATAAATCGCCGTATCTCCCGGAAAACGAATGAAACTCAATGAAATTTTCAGGAAGTATTTTTCTAATGGATGAGCAAGATAAGCATGTATTGAATATTGAACAAACTGTGCATTTGAGATATAAGGGACGAAAACTTGAAAAAAAAAAAAAAAAAAAACTTACTTCATGACTGATGACTCGAAGGAAGCAAATTATGATCCTTTTGAATATAGCACGAACCTGAATCCGGTCCTCAAAGTTGGTCCTCAGTCAAACATGTTTGGTAAAATATTTTGCATGCCATGAGGCTCACTCTTGAATTCGGCGCTCTCTCACCGTAATAGGTCCTTTGATAGAAAGATAAGCTAACGCTCCATGATAGTCTTGATTTGCTTTTTGCGATAAAAATATCCATACAAGTTTTAAGTACCTAAGTTGAACCAGCTATCCTTTTTTGGGACGGTTCCCCATTTAAGGGAACAGTTTACAGAAAATATTTGGATTCAACCGAAGCGATGTGTTCGTGAACGCTTACCTACTGCCGCACTGAACAGTAGGACCTGTATTCAAATGTTGATAATTTTTTACATACCCCTCCATGTTGGTCTGAACGAATAGAGCTCTTGAGAAATATCGCAAGCTGGAAAACGTGGACTAATTATTCTGCGAGGGTGCAAGCAACGGCATTCGATTTTCACCTTCAGTTCACCAGCCCATCCTTGGCGAATGTCCAGCCAACGAATAGTCCGACTCAGCAGCGCTCGATTCTCCGTTTTTATCTAACACCTTCTATCGTTCTCCCTTTGTTGCAAAACTCTCTTGTCTTGTGATACAGGTTCGATTTTGGACGAGTTCGACTTGTTGGACTCGACTAGTGCAATTCGTGGGATATATTTTGGTTGTTAATTAGTCTATAATGAACGCCCTAGATAAACCAATTTTCTAACACTCACTAAAATTCGTCACAATGGATATACGATTCGAATGTCAAGTAAAAAAATCCGCTATACGCCTTCAGCAGTTTTATGAAGATAACATGAGAGCTACAAAGGTGTTATAACTTTTATTGAAAGGACGAGGTCGAGAGAAAACGTGTGACGTACTTTCTAGCCATTATTTTATTTTCCTTCTACTGTAACATTTGTGAGCTCCTTCTGAAGCTAAAAACCTTCAATTATTTAAAATAATACGCACTTTAGAGTTTCCCAACTTGTCTCGTTGTCAACCTAATAACGGTAGCAAAATGCAACGACGAGTGATAAAACAAAATATCTATTTCGCCGAGTACACGGCTTCGTTTGTCGCGCTTTCAGAAAAATGCCAACACTTACAAAGTGTCTCAATTTCATGTAAACATCAAACGTTTGTTTTTTCTTCTTGTTTCAGCATCTATTGTACAAAACTGCAACGGCATGCAGCCCCCCATTAATGTAATTAAGATAGAAAATCCTGGCTACTACTGCAGCAGCTACACACCCCCCGGCCAAGATCACACGACAATGATCCCGTCGGCTCAATATAGTGAGTGAATCGATAATCATTTTGATTTAAGATTAGTATCGCTTTGAATGTGTGAAAAAAAAACTATGCGCGTCCAATTTACATTCCAAATGTACTTGTAAAATCGAGATCTATCTTGAGCAATAAGGGAAAGGGAAAACCGATGTTTGAAGGGAAAATGTGAATCGAGTGTATTGTCGAAATTTCAAAGTTACGATTAAAGCTAAATTCAAAACGGCCTCCGGATCAAATGGTTTTTCAAATTAATTCTATGCAGAATTGTACAGAAAATTTATTGAGATGGGCAGTAGCCCTGGCGAATTAGTGCGCTAGCCTCTAGAAATCACTCGAATGCTAAAAATCTTTTCATTACCTCTTGTGGGCCCCTACAGGAGTTGACCACGGTTTTTTGGTTGCGCTACAGCTTGAAGAGCCTAAAAACCGCAAAATATTCTCACCTTTATCAGTTTTCACGTATAACTCGAAAATTGCGATTTTTTTTTACTACTTATCAAGTTGGAATAATGCAAAAAATAATACACAATTGTTCAATCAAGATTTTCTTTAATGGCAATCTGAATCATAAAAATCTTCCGAATGATGAAAATCTCCTTCAATAAAAATGAAACTTTACCCTTCTCTTAATTAGAGTCTTTATGAAGTAGGTAATCAGAAGAAAAATAATGATTTTTCATTCTGAAGAGAACAGTTACCGACTTATTGTTAAAATAAAATGTATCGCTGGTTCTTAAGCGACGATTCTCATCTTGACTAGGTATCCCGAAATTACGCATCATTTGGCGCTCACTGGGCGAGTTGTTCCCACGTGGCTTTGGCCTTGTTGAACATTCATTGATTACAACGAACTTTATGTTTTGTAGGTCCCTTGGGTCTTCCTCGGAGTGGCCAAAGTCCAGGTGAGCCGCGTTCGAAACGCGTACGACGGCTGAGCTCAGCAGAAGAGGAAATCGAACTTGGCGGTACAGGAACGAACGCGTCTCGTCCCGTCGACAAGAACCAACCGACTCCGGATGTCACCTACTACGGCCAAAGTCCCGCTTCGTTATCTAGTCAAACCAGCTGGCATTCAGACGTTGAACACGGTAAGGGATCTCTCAGCAGCTAATTGCTATCACTAGATTCCAGTTTGTTTAGACGATATTTAACCGAACCCCTCATTCCTGTCTTCACATAAGAATCGAAAAACGGAAGGGTAAAATCGTTCCCCTATTTAATTATGGTACAATGGTTTTCAGGGCTTCCTTAAATTCTAGTCGAGAAATTAGAGGACAAATTGCTGGACGATTTGGTTTCATTGGATAGGATTAACTGCTGTCTTCAGCTTGGTCAGTAATGGCCCTAAGTCTCAAGGTGACTTCATGTTCAGTTGGGTTTTGGTTTATAATTCAAATTCAATAATGAACTATTGGAACGGCACAAGAAAAGCAATTTCACAATATTTTGTTATCTCTCTCATAATGTGATGTTTCAAGTTTCAAGGCTAGTAGAATCCAAACATTGAAAAGAACAACATTGTACGAATTTTTCACCAAAAATCAATTTGGGACTAACAATAGCTCAATTTTCGTTCGATCGGAACATTAATTTTAAGTGTATTTTTGGGGTGTTCGATGGGGAATTCACATTTTTCCATCTTTTGGCATGTTTGGTACCTATATACTATGATGGGTTTTTGAACGCTGATTCGTACGAATCTATTTCGGAATCAATGGCTTCAATGTTTTTCCAGTTATCGCATCGTTTGTGGGTAACTTATGAAAATCAGAAAAATTCAGCATGATGATTTAGTTTGAGCATTAATTAGGCTACAGAGATAGTAACCCGTTTCAATATTCGTGAGGCCCTCCTTTCCGCTCTTCTGCTACATTGATAGAAATTACCCCTGCAAATTAATTGCATAATAAAATTAAGGGACAGAATCCCGTTCAAACTTTTGTTTTTAAATACTGAAAATTGCTTAAATGCTGAAAATTGGGGCGAAATCCTTGCAAATGTGAGCTTGGCAGTTTGATTGTTTCCTACAATGATATTCTCCTTCTCTCCGCCTAAGTCTTAAATCTCATGTCAAAACTTGGGATGGTGTTTCGATCATTTTTCTCATATAATAACCGGATTTCGGCCGTGATTTCTAAAAAATTGAGTCTTAACTAGAAAATGAATGTCACCTCGCAAATCAGCGTTGAAAAGTAGTGGAAAACCATTTGCAGCACTTGACGTTTACTTAAATCTACTTTTTGCGAGATTTCATGGTTGTCTGCTTATTGAAAGAAGAGGTCGAACGTTTCCTGGAATTCTAATCTGGTCGAAATAGGGGCTTACATTTTTTAGTCGGATCAGTTGCGCCAAATTGCGCAAGTTAGTTATATTGGTGAAGGAAAAAAGAAGAACATGCGCGGAATAAATTAAGAATTTATTCTATCGCGGGAAAATGTTGAATAGGGGAGAGTCGTGTAGGTACTTATCGTTGAAGTAAAAAATTCGGTGAGCTATTATCGTACCGTGAGTTAACATGAAAAAAAGAAAACAATTGGAATTGGCATTATTAATAGGTACTCAATATTGATCACTTCTCTCCAACATTGTTGCTAGAACCGATTCTTATTTAATTCCCACCATCACATCGTCGAAAATCAGTGTTGATGAACCAACGTAGAGCATAATCACCAAGAAAATATTTTCGCGTAGAAATACAATATTTTCATGCGCCTGTTCCATTATTTTGCTCCCTTGCGTTTTTATTCGTTTTCGGTTGACCGAATTTAGCTTTCTTCCATTTTAGACGAACTATCCGATTTTTGTGAAGACAGATTAGGTTCTAGAAGAGTGGTAGTTATAGGTTAGGTGAAGTAGGAAGTAACAGCTAATGGTTCTGTTTCAGTAACATCCTTAAATTGCATGATGTCTCTCCAGCCTAACCAGGTATACTAACTGTGTGGATGTTATCGGTGTTTACTTGATGTAATTATCCCTTCGAATTTCCTTTCCACTCTTTGATGATTTAAATGTTTTGTTTTCATTTAAAACGTATCATAGCTAAGCATTTAGTGCGGCTTCTTGAATTATGAGTAGGATACAACCTTTAACTTTCGTTCCTGTTGATCCTTTTTCACGTTATTTCTTTATTTGATTATTTTACATCCCCATTTCGGTGTATATTTTTATAAATTGTATCATCTGTTCTCGTAGTGGGTATGCGTTTGTTTCCTTCGATTACTCTTTATGATTTCCTTCCATCATCTCCCTCGTAGGTAAAATAATCGCATTTTTATTTTGTGTCTTTTAAATTGGTGAATCCATCCGATTTTCCTATTATTCAACCTAAGGCCTATGAAACCTCTATTGAATCAACTTGAAGCTTGGTTTTATTTATTTTTCCCTCTTTTCAAATTTGTTTCATAACCGAATATTTTTCCTCTCGACCGTAGCTTTGCCCAGTCTTCAGGTTACCTTTTTTCCGTTATACAACCTCAATTCATAAATCCCCCTCCACTCGATCCCTTCTCCCTTTTCATACGTCCACCTTATTCGTATTACGTCAAGCATCCAAGTTTAACACAACTTCTGTAACATAATAAATGTATCTAAATGTGCCTAGGGTCGGTGTTCTTTACGTTTGCTTCTATTATTACGTATCTTATTCGTATGGATGTTCGTGTCTAGTATTTCGTGTTCATCGATGTTACATTTTTGTTAACTATTCAAATTCTTTCTACTCCAAGTCGTATTTCAGGTCTCGACCTTCAAAGTATTTCGTTTATGCTTGCTTTCGATGTATATACCTCTCGTACCTAGATATTTCGTCCATGTATAGAGGCAATAAAAGCATGGATTAGATTTGCGATCGTTTCAAAGCCGTCGCTCATGTTTTAAGTGTTGGTAAATCTGTTCTTCCGTTCTTCGCGTTGAATACGATATTTTTAGGGTTTTCAACTTAACGACAAGTTATATAGATCGGTTATGCTTATCAGTATTGTACTAATAGTATTCTTCTCAACTTTTCTGAAACACAGTTTAAAGAACTTGTCCTGGAACCTGGGTAGAAGTTAGCAGGGGAGTGTCGCGGGAGTCCTCTGAAGCGCATCATGTAACGCTATCTATTGAATATTCCTCGAACTAATTCCAGCAGGAGTAGAAATATCTGGGAATGTCGGAACTCCTCAACGAGTATCAGTGGGCTTCCACACAAACATGCTGCCAGTTTTCCTTGTCAGAATCATCTTGAATTATTATATTTTCTTCAACTATAATAGGAAATAATTGAAAATGGATGCTCACCGAACAGAAACATCAAGTAACAGTCCAAGTTGACACGTGGATCAAAAGGCAACTGAATAACATGCCTAAATCCAACTAAAACCAACACAAATATTTTGAACGTTCAACAGCTATCGCTAAGATTTATCAATAATACTTCCATTACTATGTAAACATGGAAGTAAAAACTACAAGATCATTTCGGTTACTTTTGGGTCCACCAGTTCCCAAAATTTGTCAATAATTTCGGATATAGATTTTTTACTGATTCAACTACCTACTGGTTCTGACTGGTCATTCACTGAGCCATTGGAGGAATGACCGGTTTTCCACAAGCCATGCAATGACTATTTATACATGGTGGTTGCTGGGATTTTCTTCATCTCTTGATGGAGAAAAAAAATTGCTCCAACGCAATCCTTCATAAATATTTCTAGAGCAGATTACAACAATTACAAAATTGTGCATTGCTTTCATGCCCAAATTTGGGCAGTTGACTGACATTTATTTTTCGAATTTAACCCTTAATATTTATTAAGGACCTCTAGTTTCATAAGGGGAATCAGTTTTAGACAAGGCCATTTTAAGGATTTATTGATGGCTAAGAGACAGGGAGGAATGTAGGAGCGTTCCTGCCCAGCACGAGCGATCCGAAGATATAGACACCAGCGGTTCTGCCGGGACGGATAAGAGATGAGACTAGTGGTCCGGCATAGGCTTACATGTGTTGAATGATTTGTTGGAAAAATGAGAGTAAACTATAGTAGTGGACACGAATTTGGGCGGGCGAGCCTTTTGGCCTTAGTCCCAAAGAGTCGACGGCTGGAGTAGTTCATCCCTCCAATTACCATTAGGTAGCAACGTTGGCTGCATCAGAGTTTTTCGTACACGCCTAATTTCCTGTCCTCAACTATAGTAATTTTCAAAAAAGGAGTCGACTGAGCGGTGGACTGATCTACAAGTCTAGCTGCGCATAAGAGTAATGATGGCTGATATGAACAGTTGACGGGACCGCTCGTACCAACTTGTTTTTGGCGAGGGACCGCTCTTGCCATGTCGCACAAGAAGGTAGCTGTTTCCTTACCGAGATTAGCTATACGGCCTTCGAATGCAACAACACTTTTCATTCTCAAAACAAAACAGAAATGTCATACTTTCCTCTTCTAGCAGTAAAGCGCAACTTGATCATCAACGAGTTACCTCTAAATAGTCAACATTTTCAAAAAATACCTCTATTTTTAGGTTTGTGTTATACCGTACAGGTTGATAGTATTACCGATTTTAATAAATTAGGGATCCTGAACCAAAACTGGGCGCAGGTTTAACCGGGCTTATCCGTTTGTGAGGGATGACTAGTTAACGCGATATGAAATCGTTGTCTGTCGATAAATGCAGATCGCTATTTCCGCAGGGTTACCACCGCAGCATGGCAACGTGGCGTCTCTGGCGGCTGCTACTTACTATCAGCAAAATGATCAGCACAGTCCGGCGAAATACCCGGAAAACGGCCATGACACTCTTTCGGATTTTGTAACTTTCGTGTGTCAAGAGGCCGAGAATGCGCAAAACCAGGTATGAGCACTTCGTTGGAGCATTTACTATTATTGTTTCTTTAATAATTTTCATATTACTCTATTATACTCTACCTATTGTTATTGGGAAACAATTAAAACCAGTGGTGTGCATAGATCACACAGTACTTCCATGTTTGAGTCGGTAACTGGTATAACCAATTATAAAATCGAGAAAATCGTACAAAGGCCGAAACGTGACCCTAGCGGTAAAGATCAGGCGTCATTCACTCGCCATTACAAATATTTAATACCTCTAGCGTCAAATGTATTGATTTTTGCACCCTGTAAAAAGCTCAACAGCGATAAACGGCGTAGGGCGGCAGTACGGTATGTGATCAAAACAAAACATGATCGTTGTTGGTCACATTTAAAGCAGAGACCCGAAATTTACAAGAGCGCTAGAATAAAATAACTGAAATCGCGTTTAACGAGGAAGTACTGCATGTGACCTCGATAATAAAAATCAAGCAAAATTCAACTGTCATAAAGAAAAATTTAAAGTCTAAAGTATATTCACTCTTGTCGTCTATAAAAATCTCTAATGCAAAAAAACGGCATAAGGTGGAAGTACTGTGTGTTATCCAAACTATACAAAACAAGTTCTGTGAACGTGGTCAGAGTTGGTCAAATATATAGCAAAGAGCCCCAAAAAGTACAGTAACTGAAAATGCGTTTTGCGAGGAAGTACTGCAGGTGACCCCAATAATAAAAAACAAGCAATATTCAGCTGTCATATAGAAAATTTAAAGTCTAATGTATATTCACTCTTGCGGTCTATTAAAATCTCAAAAGTTAAAAAATGGCATAAAGCGGAAGTACTGTGTGTTACCCAAACCATACAAAACAAGTTTTATGAACGACGTCAAAGTTGGTCATATTTATAGCAAAGAGACCCTAAAAGTACAATAACGCTTACTAAAATAACTGAAAATGGTTTTACGAGGAAGTACTGCAGGTGACCCCAATAATAAAAGTCAAGCAATATTAGGCTGTCATATAGGAAATTCAAAGTCTAATGTATATTCACTCTTGCAGTCTATTAAATCTCAAAAGTTAAAGAAAGGCATAATGCGGAAGTACTGTGTGTTATCCAAACTATGAAAAAAACAAGTTTTGTGAACGAGGTCAAAGTTGGTCATATTTAAAGCAAAGAGACCCAAAAAATACAATCATAATAACTGAAAATGCGTTTTACGAGGAGGTACTGCATGTGACCCCAATAATAAAAATCAAGGGATATTCAACTGTCATATCGAAAAATTTTAAGTCCTCCAGCGTTCAAATATATTCATTTTTGTGGTCTATAAAAATCAAAATGTAGCAAATGTGCAAATAACGCGGATGTACTGCATGTGACCCATTTGATAAAAATCAGGCATCATTCAATCGCCAACCCCAACATTTTAAGACCTCAAACATTCAAATACATTGAGTTTTGCGGCCAGTAAAAATCAAAATACAAAACATGCACTTGTGAAATCGTGAAAAACGCTCATAACGTGGAGGCATTGTATGTGACCCACTATACAAAAAATCTAGTGTTTTCTGCTTGCCATAACCGACATTTCAAGCCCTCAAACGTAGAAAAATATTGACTCTCATAGCCTGTAAAAATCGAAACAGAAAAAACTTTGAACGCTTATATCTCGGAAGTACTGTGTGTAATTCAAAATCCGGAAAAACCTAATTTTGCACAATCACTGGGAAAACATTCCCTGAAAATTTCATGGGGTTTCATCCATTTTTCAGGGAGATATGGCGATTTATGTCAGTTTGTGACCACAGACAGACGGACAGACGGACAGACGGACAGACAGACACACAGACACACAGACACACAGACACACAGACACACAGACACTTGTTCAGAAAGTGTTTCTGAGTATACTACTATGAAAATTTCCTCCATCAGGACCTCGGTTCCGAATTCGACTTTTCAGACGATCTCAATACTTCCATTTACTACGTAAACATGGAAGTAAAAACACGACTGTTTCGTTATGAGGATGCTAATAGACCCAGCGAGCAAGCGCTCGTGACATTGACATTGTTCTGTTGTTGTTCTGTAAGGCGGGCCCAAGTCGGAGCCCAAACAAGCTGACTCAGTATTATCCGAGCTCGATGTTGCCGCCACCGCCACCACCACCGATGGCTAGGCCAGTGGCTATCATCAGATCAACCGGTAAGTCAAATTGATTCGTACAACCGCCGAGAAATTGATTCACGTTCGTCGAAGTATATTTTTCTTCTTTTTGTTCATCTATGAACTGTTATAGTTTTGGAGAAAATGTTACAGACCCTCTGGGGTTACGGGGAACGATCACAATACTGACGTACGACAATTGGGATTTAGTTGGTTTATTTTGATGGAAATGTTTCAATTTTAAAACTCAACCAAAAAACCAAATGGAGACTCAAAGGCCCGAAATAGTATCCGTAGAATTCAGGGATTCTAGTGAAATTGAGTATGAAAAATCGCTGGAACAGCAGATGTGAAGAAGCTATCCCCTTGCTTGCCTACGTCAGCACAGTTATCAATAGCCTTGCGAAGAGGACAGCATCCCGTATTTGTAATTTACATCGAAGTTTCCGGCATTTTATTCGACATATTTGTGGTCAAAATGTCCACACTAGGCAAGTTTCAGAGGCAAGTTTTTGCTTCTTTGTGACGAAATACTCTGAGGCAAGAAAGAGCTATCCAAATCCAACAATTCGGTATACTTGCAACTATATTTATGTTATATCCCCGCTGAGTAATTAGCGCTAAGTTTTCTACCGTGTACCCGAATACAGCTCGAAAACAAATTCCTAATCGGCTCTCAATTAAATTTCCTTAAGTGCCTCCACGGGGTTGATTTTCTGTAATTAGTAAACGCGGCAAAAAAAAAAAAAATAAAAGATAAAATTTCAACTGTACAAAAATAAAAAAATTACAATTAAATTTTAAAAAAAATTATTAAACTTTGGAATTTCAAAATTTTTACATGAAATTCGAATTCATCGTCTAGTTTTCTGTGAAAATAAGTAACGTGATGTAATTCAACAACCCAGTTATTATCTCTTCAATGAATTTTCAAAGTTGAAAAACGTTGAACAATAAAACCTTAAAAATGGAAAAAAATTATAATCGCCATCGAATTTTCATTCTTTTGACGTCAAATTCGGATTCAGCGATGAATTTCCTCTAAGAAGAGCTTTAGAAATCGCTCAAAAACAGAAGTTTAATTTTCCACTCCTACCACGCCAGCAGAGCTCAAAATTCGCCCGGACAGGAGCTCGGTTTATTGAAAATAATTTCTCTTGCGCCGTATAAATTTTTTCTGGCAAACGTTTTGCTATTTACTTGTTTGTGGCATCCAAATGAAGACTCCTACGTAACAAAACAACTGGTTTACTAAAATTTTGACCACGTAAAACTCGGTGAAGGTTCGATTTTTGTGAATTTAAAAACTATTTTTTTTTACCACTTGCAATTTTTTCGTGAATAATTTTTTGGTTTTGATTTTGCTCAAATTTGGCATAATGATAGTTGATGATGTGTATATCAATAATATATGCTTCATTCTTGGTTTCTTTTTCCCTAAATAAATGAAATGAAGGTATCAAGTTGAAAAAAGGGGATTTTTCGTGTATATGTTCCTCCAATATTGTTGAACTCCACATAAACGGTTGAAAAATGGATAGGTACAATAGGCTCACATGAATAGTAACTGTGGCAGTTTTGTTCAAAGGTGAACTGAACGTGGGAGGTGGCGGCGGAGGAGGCGGGGGAGTCGGAGGAGGCGGAGCGAGTGGCAACGGTGGCTCGACACCGCCGACACCCCCAGGTGAAGGCTCCCCCCCTCGTACACCGCCCGGCCAAAACCAGGAATCGTCGTCGCAAGCGAGATCCATAGCTTCGAGTCCTTTTTCCAGAGAGTACCCGGTGCCGTTTTCGCACATGCACACGCAACCTGCTCAGGTATAAGAGAATTGATGAAATATTTTATTTCGACAGTATGCCTGCAAACCCACGTATGTTCCTTTCCTAAAATTTTACAGGAGACACAAAAAGAACTTCATCTCAACGATATGTGGGGCCTAATGTTAAAATAACCTCATCTTGTAATTATGTACACATGTCATGATAATGGGAGAAGGCACAAATTATAAATCAATGGGCTCCAGTAGTGTTGAAGCAGTTTTTGGACTGACGAGGATTTTTCCAGACGTTACTCGGACTAACGAGGGTCTACCAGCTAACACCGTTGTAGCTCTTGGCTCAATAAAAATCCAAAGTGTATAATTAATGCCTTCATTTCGAATCAATTTCTGCTCACTAGTATAATAATAGGTAGGTAACTTATACCTTTTCCTATATAGTTCCCCTCTGTATGGAGAGTCGTCATGTATAGTTGGTATAGTAGTCACTATAATTAGGTAGGTAGGTGATGGTGAATCTTTGTTTTGTACCATTTGTTCAATTTGCGCCAAGTTGTAGCCGAAATAAGCACTCCAACTTACCAAGTTTTCCAAGATTTGTAACTATCAGGCTCGATAACTTTAGCAAACTGTCTTCAATTCAAAGGTATGAAGTCACCAATAGATAAATAATTAATTTTCCCACATATTGTAATGTACCTATCAATTTTTCAACCGTTTATGTGGAGTTAACAATATTGCAGGAATATAATACACAAAAAATCCCCTTTTTTCAACTTGAAACCTTCATTTCATTTATTTAGGGGAAAAGAAACCAAGAATGAAGCATATATTATTGATATACACATCATCAACTATCATTATGCCAAATTTGAGCAAAACCGAAACCAAAAAATTATTCACAAAAAAATAAAGGGAATTTTTCGCTACGATCGGTAAACGATTTTTCACTCGTCTTTCGATATAGATAAAAATCTGAAATTTTCAGAAAAGTTGTATCTCACCGTCAAGTATTTTTTTATTTTTTTCAATTCTCCGAAAAAATTGCAAGTGGTAAAAAAAAATAGTTTTTAAATGCACAAAAATCGAACTTTCACCGAGCTTTACGTGGTCAAAATTTTAGTAAACCAGTTGTTTTGATACGTAGGAGTCTTCATTTGGATGCCACAAACCAGTAAATAGCGAAACGTTTGCCAGAAAAAATTTATACGGCGCAAGAGAAATTATTTTCAATAAACCGAGCTCCTGTCCGGGCGAATTTTGAGCTCTGCTGGCGTGGTAGGAGTGGGAAATTAAACTTCTGTTTTAGAGCGATTTCGAAAGCTCTTCTGAGAGGAAATTTATCGCGTAATCCGAATTTGACGTCAAAAAAATGGAAATTCGTTGACAACTATAAATTTTTTCCATTTTAAGGTTTTATTGTTCAACGTTTTTCAACTTTGAAAATCATTGAATATACTAACTGGGCTGTTAAAATATGTTTGGTTACTTATTACTTTACTGGCTGATTCATGCGTTTTTTTTTAAATTTTTTTGCAGCTATTCAGCTATCCGAACCTGAGTCCGATGGGCGGAATGTCTGGCGTGATCAGCCCAACAAATCTGTCGCTTTTCTCAACGCCGATCACGATTGGCTCGCCTAGGACGAGTTCGCGAGGAGCGCTTCCCAGGTGGACTCCTCCGGGTCCCGCCGCTCCACCGCCACCACCGCCCGGTCCCGGTCCTCCCTTCATCACCCTTGAAGAGGACTACATGATGACTCCTCTGATATCATCTTCCAATCATGAGACTGCTGCTCTTATTGACGATGGTATGCTTCGCAATCGACTGAATCCATAGTCGCGTCTTACCATCTTTCATCTTTGATCAATTAAACCGTTTTAATAGCCCAGGAAAACTATTTTCTAACCCCCTCAGAGTGTAATGTTTTACGTTTCAATGATTCCTGACCAGCATAATAATTTAAATCGACGGTGAAAAAAAAATACTGTAAGAAAAGCCATAAAAGCACAATAAAAATTGATCTATACTAGTTGGAATGCTAGTCAGACTTTCTCATCTAATGTACATTGATGGGATATTAAGTAGACTATGTTGTTGGTTTTTTGCATTAGGTCAAAATGTGGAAAAGTAAATTTTGGGGCGTTGGAATTTTCGGCGTTGAGCGATAACAATGGTTAGTTAACTGGAACTCTTGAAATTCCGTGAAATCGTTCGTTACTTACTATTTGACCAGATTTCTGAAAATGTTCAAAATTTATCCATTATTACTCTTTGAACATGGCCAATTTCCAGACCAATTGGATATAATTTTTTCGGGCAGCTGAGTGTTTCGCGAATTAATTAGTTATCATCTCAACTGTCATCATTAGCGTTCGTTCGAATATAATGTTAAAAAATTTTCACTCTTGCAGATCGATATTTTAACGTAGTTCAAAACAGCGAAGCTATGGACACGAGCTTAGGCCCTGGTTCGAATAGTTCCGGAGGCGGAAATTCACCACCAAAAGGAGCCGGCAACTCACCCAAGTCATCGTAAGGATTGCTGCTTTAGAAATAGTGCGGTTTTGTAAGTTTTGTAGGATTTTATAACTCACATTATTTCGAGACGAAAAAGGAGAATTCGGCACATGACAAAATGTTGTATTGTGGTGACTCGAGACACCAAAGATGAGTATCTTGTTTGTTTTCGCTAACTTTGAATCCAAATTACAAGGAAAATGAATTGGAAACTTTTTCCCGACACGAAGAAAACGAATATAATTTATGATAGGCCAAAAAGAAAGTTGATGAAAATTTTCTAATGACGACAATGCGTGTTCGATCGTCAGCGCGGGCATTGAGTCATAGCCAGTAGCCTGGGACAAACGGCGTTGTTTAGCTTGGGCGAAGAAGTGCCATATTAAACACAAAATGAGGATTAATTGTATCAATTGCACAGTTTACAGTTTGATTGAAGGAAGAAGCGCGGCCTTGAACTCGAATATGTAATTATTGAATAACAATCAATACTTCCTAATTCCTAATTGTGAGGGTCGCTTGATAAATAAGGTCTCCATCGCAGTAGTGGTCGGAAGGAAGTTTTGGAGAGTCGAGAGAGGAAGTTTTTGTCTTCTTGAGTTTACCTATTTTCAAACAAGAGCATCTGGTCTGCCGCCCTAGCCCCTGGAAACGTTAGAGAAAACTTAGTCTAGTCCAGAGGTTCCCAACCCTTTATGGGCCATCGCCCCTTTATGGAGGGTGACTTACACCTGTCGCCCCCTTATCTAAGTGTACCTAATTTTATTTGAAGTAAGATGTTAGCATACAAATAATAAAGCATGCTATTATGTAAAAAGATTTATTACGATTTGCAATTAAATTGAATTGAATTGAGATATATGTTTATTACTCTCAAACAATTTAGGTAACTTACATATTTTTTTTTTTTTTACATTTGAGTGCAGATTTATAAAAACAAAGAAACGTATTAACAATCTTTTACAAAATAAAAATACGCATATTTTGTGCTCATCTCAGGTTTTTCCTCATAACTATGTCAACAAGGAGTGAACTTTACCCTGTATCTGCAACAGTAAAGATTCTACCCTATAGTGCAGATTTATTTTTTCTGCCTTTTAATACTCATCGCCCCCCAAAAATTTATCGCCCCCTTTTGAACCCAAATCGCCCCCAGGTTGGGAACCACTGGTCTAGTCCCTGTTTGGGAAGCGAGAAGCCACGATGACCCAGCCAACCATGATTCTGGAGGACATGATGGATTTATTCGAACGTATTACAAAATAAAACAAAGATTTCACTGGAGAAACGTGAAACATTCGAACGCACGTCAGAATAAGATGCCATATTTGCCAAGTATCTAACACTCCACGTACAAACCAAAACCAGACTCGATGAACATTTCCATACATTGATGGAGTTGAAGAGATCGTGACGGATATTGGGTCCCAATTCCTTTTAAAGGACAATGCTAACTTCTCCTGTGGAATTGGAATATTGTGGAGGGATTTGAAGCAGTTTTTAGCTTTTCAGTAGTGAGGGTTGTATGGACATTTAAATTGTGCAGAAATGGGTTAGCCATTTCAAGGGTCAGCGGACCAACGTTGAAGAGGAAGCTCATGATTGATTTCATGGTCTTTGCCTCGCCCATATGCAGATTGTAGAAATGATCAGTAGGGACGATTGAAGTAGGTAATGTGTGTATATACTTGTGAGAAATCCCAATTTCAATTTTTTTAAATTGAACAGAATTACAGAATACATAGGTGTAACTCCGCAAAAAACACTGCAGCGAACATGAAGCCGAATAAGCTGAGAATTAAAGTGATAATGGAAATGAATGATGATATGCAATACACATGATGTCTCGTGACATAAGTGTGAGACATAAATTACGCTCATAGCCTGGAGAGCACAAATATTTCAAATAGCATTGGATCAGTTGAGATGGAACGCTGTGAGCTGTGCTATCCGCTTAACAGCCCAGATTTAGTTCTGATAGATCACCACCGTTTCACCCACCTACAGGATCACCTGATTGGTCAACGTTTTGAAGGTGAAAACGAAGTCTAGGAGGAAGTGCTTGTTAAGTGAGCCGCTAGAAAGTTCTACTACTAGGTATCCAATTTTCATGGAAAGACGTCAGACGTGCTCCTTGACATATTTCTCCGATGGGGATCATGTGGAGAAATATTCTATAGTACTGCTACGAGGAAATCATTTTACACAATTATCAAAGGGTTAGACAAACGAGACGCCATTTCGGTTCTTTCTTGTTGAGCGACCAAAATGTTCACCTGATTGAAATTCGCACTGAAAATTTTTTCATCAACAAACGAAGTTGAAACGAAAATCCCAACTATGTCGTAATATCACTAGTGGTACTTGCTAGTTTTCGACCGATTGAAAACATTTAAAACAGTCAAATGGCGGCCGCACCTTCTTCCTTTATTCCAGCCGGATTCCCCCCCAAAATAAACGATACAAGAGAGTAATAAAAAACACCAAAATTTAGTATAACGAGAAAGGTTCACCTCCTATATGAAAATGAGCAATTCATGGCCTCCCAGGTATGTTCATACGTATCAAAATATTATTTTGTATATTTATTCTATCATTACGATTACACTAGACTAGAAGAACTTGATTACCCTCTTCATTGAAATACCTACTTTCATAAATAATATATCCATATTTCAATACCTATGTAAATTACATAAAGAAAGAATTCGAATATAGGTAACAACTATAACCATGTTATATGAGTGCGTAATAGCAATATTTGTTATTAGCGTTGAACTGAAGATGTAATTAGTCATAAAAAAGTTGTGTTTGATATAATTTATTTTAACCAGAATGTGATACATTTCTAGTTTTGTGTTCATGGATCATATTGTTTCAGTTTTTGTTTGTTATTAGTATCATTACGTTCTTACTGTAACTCGCTCCGAACAAATTCGAGCTGTAGATATGTTAAAGACATAAATTATTTAAAGCTGTTATAGAGAGAAAAAAATAAAGTTGAAGTTATTAGTCAGTTAATTTTTCTTTATTCTTTTTTCATTTTGTTTTTAGCGAGAATAGAGTTAAACTTGTACCTTTACTTGTTTCTTAATACTTCCCCCTTTTCTCTTCTACCCTTTTCTGTTTGTGTCTTGGCGAAAAGTTTGCTCCCGCTAGCAGCGGCACTAACGCGAGTATTCGAAGTAGTATTAAATAATGAAAAGCCATTTTCGATTACATAGCATTATCACATCTCATTTTTGATTTTTCACCGCCGATTGATAGTCACGGTTTTTAGTTCAAAATCGATTGCAACTTCTTTGAAAACCGATCATCTAAAAAATCCGAGTCCTATCTTACAAAATCGATATTATCAGCGGATACAAGTCTGTCAACTATGATGCGGAAGACCTGTAAAAACACTTTCAATGTTGAAAATCCAAAGAGAATCTGCAAACGAAAACCCCAACGAAAACAAAAAAAAAAAAAAAAATGTACCTGAACACAGAAAATACTTCAAACATAGATTCTTTTTTTTTTCTTAAAAAATTTAAAAAAAAGTTAATTATTGAATTTAAATTACTTTACTTACTTACCTGTTGGACTCAAAATCGAACCCACCCTATCATCTTACTTTTCAAACAGTTACAATACCAGTTAAATATTCACATTGTTCATAAAATTTTAGAAAGCAACCGAATTTCAAAACATAGGCACCAGATTGCTCTAACACCAACGTAACATCTAATTTAAATAAGGCAACAATATTATTACCTTTGGCTGTTTTTTTTCCCCCCAATGAAATGGTGATATTGTTTTTGAGCTTTCGATCGGGAAAAAAGCTTTCAAATCTTCTGTTGGCCATTTGTTTTACCCTCTAGATTTACTCATGAAACGATCACCGTGCAAGTTTGGTTTTACACTTTAGAATCGGTAATTAGATAGTTCACCCTATTTTGGCAAATTTTCTATAATTTTTTTCTTTTTTTCTATTTATTGATTATGGTTTTTTCTCTTTTTTTGCCCATCAATTGACTCTTGGCCTTTTTTTCGAGTGTTCATAGTATTCACACATTCTTTTCGGTTGAATCAAAGTACCTACTGATCTCGTTTTCACTATCGATAGTACTGGAAGGTTTTTCGCTGACCAATTGCATCAGTAATTTCATACTACCGATAGAACTTATCAATATGTTTTTGACAATTGATAGGAATATCTGGTAATGATATTATGGTACCTATCGATCTGTTCTGAACTGTGTGAAAAATATCATTGGTAAAAAATTATCCATGGCACTTCAGATAGATTGTATTGAGTGCATACACTCAATAGATGTAATAGATGGGCGTTTTTTGACTGGGATAATAATCGGTCATGGAGCATTGTTACCCGATCGAAAGCGACAAAGGCTGTCATGCCATGGGAAAGATTATTATTGATGGAAGGCAAGAAGCATGATTATCAAGTTAGTATTGTCAAGTAGCAGCTTGTATCTTACTTGGCTATTTGGCTCCCATCACCTGGCTTTCACTGATCACCTGGCATACAGGCATTATCCGAACATGCCGAATTCGAAATAGGCAAATTTTCAAAACTTCTTCTGCTTTCGTGTTTTTGTATTTTTTTGCTTTCGCCGCCACCTGCCAGTGGCAGCAAACTTTCATCGTATTTGAACAATCGATTCTTGTACCTACTACGTTTTTTTTTTTTTTTTGTTTTTTGACCATATTGAAAGGAAAACTGTAGTTGAGTTGTTGTTTGTGTAAATAATGTTCAATGCTCAAGATGTAAAATATGTACTTAATAATGTTTATAAAGGATTGACTCAACATCTGCACTACCTACATCCATTGAGAGAAACTACCTATTACGAAACCCTATAGGGAAAGAAAAATTTTACTACACAGCTTTTGCTACATTGCGAATTCAAGATATTATATTTATTGTAAAGGAATTAAAGATAAACCCTTGGTGAATTTTCCGCGTAGCTCGCAACGGTTGAAATCGTTTGACTATTGTTCCTTAGCTACGACCTGCCCATTATAACCCTGGAATGGTTGAAAACTTAGGTTCTGTTGAATGCTACACTAGCACTTATCATGTTTTATCTTTTTTAAATTTTATTTTTTATTCTGTTTTTAAAATTTTCTAATTGTCTACCTACAGAAACCAGGAGACTTTATAAACCACATTATTCGATTTTTACAAATGAGTTTTAAAAAATCCAATGCAATTCTGCGATAATACGGGAACTATATCACCCTCTGAATTCGGAACATGTGAATTTCATCGATAGAATGAAAATTATACTTCCATCACTCAGCTATTGAATGCCACCTACCTACTAAATTGTTTAACCATCGCTCAAAAAATTGTGGTTTATATCGCGTCTGCAAATTTCATCAGATAAATTATTAGCTGCGATTGTAATGGATTACGCGCAGTAAAAAAGACAACCGGATTAGTTTTTGACGAATTTCTAGCTGTACGAAGATAATTATCAATGCCCGCAACTTTGGACTAATAAAATTTGAATTATATTTGTTATTAAAAAAAGAAGGGGGTTTCTCGCCTTGTAAAACATAAACAAACATTTTCATAGCAGCCAAACAGCTTATTTTCTTCTACCCGATCCGATGTTTTTCAGCGAACGAGACGACATCCTTGTGATGTGTTATTGAGAGGAATGTTGCTCCAAAGTAAATCAAGCTTGCCGTAGGGGTAATTGGGATTACCCCGGTCACTTAACTTTTTTTCACTTTTTCCCAATATTACCATTTAACTTTGGCTGTCTGAATGGACACAAATTAATGCCTGATACATGAATCGCTTCTGAATCTAAATAAATTTGAATATAAACCTGAATTTTAGCTTGATAATCTTCTCAAATGTGGTTGTAATGGAAAAACTGAACCGGTGCACACTGGGATGAAATGGCCAAAACTCACGACGTTGGGTCTAATTTGAAGTGTTTTTTTCCTGCGACGTTGACCAGAATTATAATTTTTTATTTACACTTAGAAGAGTCAATGGGGTGTGAGGGGGAGAAAAACTAGGCGACTCATTCTCCGATTCTTTATTTGCTGGCCGAGCACTTTCGCTTCTGGGCGACGTGGAGTCATAGGGCCGAATGAGACCAGAAGACCTACAGACCTGGAGACCAGGCCGAATGAGTAGCCTGGTTTTTCTCCCCCTCAAACCCCATTGACATCAAGAAATGCGACAAGGAAAATAAATAAAAAAACTTGGAAGAGTCTTTCATCAATGTCCTAGCTCAGAAGATCATTATTTCACATTAAAAAAAAAAAAAGCTTAAGAGCAAATAAAGAGCTTTTTCGATAAAGCTTAAAAAAGCCCAGCCTAGCTTAGTTTAAAAAGATTTTTTTTGCTATTGCCACTTTCGCTAATACGATTGACCTAATATTCTCCGAATACATTTTAAGATGAGTTAAAAGTCTATTACAGCCAGAGAAAATATCAGTTACTTAGTAAATAGTAACTACCCTTATTTTCCGTCCACGTTTTTGATAATAATTTTCGACCGTGCCGAAAATTGCTATGGTCGGTACTCAAAGTTAGATGCGAGAAGCTTCTGCATGCATTTGGTGAGAGAAGAATATCCGATTATTTCCGAATATTTATTTCCCGCGGGTGGAACTTTAATAAAACTTGAACACTTCAAAAAGAATATTCAGAAACCGATCAAAATGTATAACTCATTTAAATTAGCAACTATCACTTCGTCTCCTGTTCTTGTGAAATGGGATCTCACAACTTCAGCGTGAGTGGCTTGCCACCATTTCTGACAGGCGAGATGTCTTCAAAACACTAATAAAATAACGAAAAATGTGAACCGCGGGGACTCGTCGTAGGAAACATTCCAAGATCTCATAAAGCAATTAAAATATATTCATTTTTAGGGTCTGTATAAATAAATCAAAATACCGTCAGTTCGCGAATAACGCTTAAACACGGTATCTGACCCACGCGATAAGAATTAATCGTCTTTCAGTCGCCCTCACGGGTATTTCAAGACCTTGAGCGTTCAAATAGATTGAGTTTTGCGGCCTGTAGAAATCAAAATGCAAAATGCGCACAAGTGAAATAGTGAAAAATGCTCATAACGTGTAAGTGTAGGGAGTGAGCCAATTTATGGAAAAAATCAAGGGTTATCTGCTTGCCATAACGAATCTTTCTGTCCTGAAGCGAATAATATCAAGAGCTGGAATTAAAAACAACTTCATGCGCTATAAAATAATTATCAAGGTTCTTTGCGGCGTGAGGCCAGTTTTGTTTGAAAGGTGAAGTTGTTTTGTTATGTTTAATGATGTGCTTATAAAGCCTATCTAGTGATACTCAAGGGTTGCGCGAAAAAACCATTCATTTTATTCCATTTCTACATGCTAACTCTGGCCAAGCTAAGCGTTCTGGTATTTTTATTTTATTACTTTTTATTTATTAATTTTTTTGTTGTCTCCTTTTTTTTATTGTTCCTTAACTGATCGCCTTAGTCTTAATCGAGAGCAACTTTTTCATCGAAAATCATAACAACACAAGAAGCAAGGAAATAAGATCGTCGATTGAACATTGTATAAAATTTATATATATTGAGTAATGTTACAAAAATACGGCAAGTAATACTCGCATTTAATTGATAGACGCATAATCTCACAGGTCATCACATTCTTTGGGGATCATACAAATTTTCAAACGTCTCCTTACATTATGCAAAGGAAAATCAAAGGTAAAGAAAAACGGACGCACGATAAATAGAGCCCATGAGCTCAAGTGTTACAAGGATCGATTTCAGAAGGATTTTTTTTCAACATCTCCACTAAGATTAGGAGGAAAATTCAACACCCTAATACAATTTGAAGAACTAATGCAAAAAGTCAACTTTTTTCTGCAAAACCTTTGGTTTCTGGACGAATAGAGGTAATACTAGTACTTTTGGTTACTTCACTGACAATACTTAAGTGTAGGTACTAACGATATCACACAATTCTTTTAAAAAAATCGACGGACGTGGAATTTAATACACTATCCAATGAACTGAAAAAATTTGGAAAATTTCACACTGAAATCTCCACACTTCATTAATATAATAATATGATGATGATCACCCTAACATTAATGTGATCTTCTAAGCTTATTAATTACAAACAAATAATAGCGATTAGTTCGTTCGCTTTTAATCATGTCAAAAAAGATTCATTCAACAATTCACTCATTATTTTTGCTTTACATAGGCCAATTGCAATTATTTTATTCGCTTCAATAGTTCATTCTCGCCAAACCATAGTCATAACTCGACTACGACAGAGTGATTCAACGGAGTAGGATGGATTTGGAATGGCTAGTACCTGAGTGTCCGACCCCGCCTGGAGGTGGGGCTGGTTTCATTGTGTTCCGAGGGAGGGGAAGTTTTTTTTGGTTAGCAGAATAGTAGCTAAGATGACCTGGACGAATGAACAACGCGTTTTTGCCTTAAGACGGTTTATATTGAATAATGAGTTGGTTGTCCAAACTCCCTCGATTTGTCACCTTGCAACTTTTTCTCGTGGGGGTTACCTCAAGGAGAGGGTTTATAAAGATAAGCCCCGGACCAGTTGAAGGATGCCATCACTACTGAAATCAACACCATTCCTCGGGGAACTTAGGGCAAAGTGATGAGGAGCTTCCACAAAAGGTTAGGCAATTGTATCTAGGCCAATGGTCGCCACATGCTCAATGTTATTTTTAAAACCTGAAATATCCCCTAAAATCTCCGCTTTTGACTGACAGTTGTAGATAAATAAAAGTTTTTTAACTTAAAAAATAAAAGATTTACGATTTTTCAAAATCGATCCTACTCTGTTGAATCACCCTGTACATTGTTCTGCTGACCTGAGCAAGAAAACTCTAATACAAGCTTTGCGCCATCAGTGCTCAGAACTCACGTTCAGTGCAGTTCAGGCATTACGTTATTAAAGTATTTTTCAAAGTCAAAACGGGTTTCAATCTATTTAACTGGCGCAGCCTCGTGAGGGCGTTTTCCGCCACGAATTAACCCAGTCAGCACATCGGAAATTCATGGCGCGAACTCGGCCAACCAGCTCTCAGTAACACCAGCGGTTATCTCTGAAACCTTAGTTAAACGCAGAAGATCAAAATGAAGATGACTCCTCACAGCGCCGTGGTAATGTTGCACTCTCTGTGAATAATACCTTCTTTTTTTTTAATTGTTCGTTATAAAGTTCAAATGTCGCCCCAACCGTGGTGAAGCCAACAATTTGATCAGACCCAACCGACTGAGGGACGATTCATCCTCAACTCGGTGAGAACCACCCGTTCCTCGAGTCTCAGAAGGACCACCAGTATTCCCTGAGAAATTAACCAAAAGTTAAATAGTCAGAGTAAGAGTAAAATTACGCTTGAGCCGTTGAGAGATCACCGCGACAGAATATCACCGTCTTTGTCCCACTTACAAACAGTTACAGATAAGCCGGGTGATCCGCATCCTGCTTAGCTTATCAAATTCCAGAGAACGGCCAAGCAGACGGACAACGTCCAGACGAGAAAGTCGCAAATAATAAGCTAACTACTACACTTTTTTCTATCTTCAATTTATGCACTTGTTTCAGGCCGACTATTTTGATCACATTTCTCTTTTACTAGAGCATTAATTTGAATTCTTTTACAATCGATTTAAATTTACTGTTTTAAATTTAGGCTGTATTAAAAAAAAAAAAAACTGTTTCGAGATCACGTTTTTTTTTTAATCACCTATTATTTATTTTTTTAATCCCACTATAACTTATTAGAAAAACTAAGTGAAAAAACAAGTATTTTTAACCGACTTCAAACAAGGAGGAGGTTACTATGGTCGTCTAGCGGGATTTTTTTTTTTTTTTTTTTTTTTTTTTTTTTCGGTATGTGTTGTCCACCGGCGTTCAGCTCCTGTACGTCCGATCGGGTTACTTTTTTTTTTGTTTGAAAGGGTTACTATCCAGGTAGGTCCCATAATTTTTTCAATTGAGTCCATCAAGTAGTTACGTCTCCAGACGCGGAGAAACGCCGGAAAACGTGATTTTCGCGAAAAAGGGAAGTTTTGACTTTGCAAGCTTATAACTTCTAGAATACTACCTCGATTGTTTTGTTTCTGGTGTCATTTTGTGCATAATTTATCTGCCTACAAGGGCCTAGCTCCAATTTTTCGTTCGGTTTTCTAATATAGCGTGTAGAGAAGAAAGTGTAACAAAAAACGTGATGCCGATTTTCACTTTTTTGAGGTTTTTCGAGCACCGTTCCCAACCACGTCGAGAAAAAAAATATGAACACTATTGCACTTGGAAGCACTTAGCTAGAGCTTTCTAACGATGGTAAAAAATCAAGTTTAGGTGGCATAATAAGGGAGCAATCAATGTTTTAATGGACCTGTGTTTGAGACCTCATAACTTCCAAACCAAAACTGTTTTTCCATAGTTTTTAAACTTAAATTGTTCAAATTTGAGTCTAGTTTACGTGATTCAAATTTGGTATTGATTGGACAAAAACTAGATACTTTTTAGGCCGTATTTCTAGAAAATTTGTTTCAAAAACACGTTTTTTGGACTATTTATGCTTGTAGAAAAAAAACTACGTTAGTCATAGCATTCTCGTTAGAAAATTTGAATTCAGCGTTAAATTTTCAATAAATAACATGGTTTTGAAGGCCAAATAACTTCATTTTAATGCACAAACGTTTGGCGAATTTCTGAAATTTGGTTCGGATTCTCTAATTCAGTGTGAATGCGGATACGCTTCAGGAAATCATCACTCTATTATCGTTAGAGAAATAAAGAACGAGTGAATTGGTGCAATTCAGTAACCAGCAATGGTGTAGACAATTATTTGAGTTTTGTAAGGTGTATCAATGGGATCGAAGTATCCGGTATGTTGACCAAGAGACCCAAATCAGTGGATGGATTATTCCAAACGTTCAAACTCACTCTCAATCAACATAATAACATTGAAAATAGTTAGGTAATCATTATAATACTTTAGAACTTCCACGTTCAACGGACCTATGAATTGAGTTTGGACGGTTAGTAGTAAGTGGCAAGAACACAATAATGAAAGCTTGGGAAAATTCTGTAAAGAGAGCTGTCCATAATAAATTGTAAGTCACTAAAAAGAGAAAAATAAAAAAAACTTTTTAAAAAAAAATAAAACCGACTTCAAAAAGTTTGTCTATAAAATACACTCTGAAAAGGAAAAAATAACAAAAATGTCCCAACTTCGCAGCAACTCATTCGCCAACTACACATTTTAAGGACTACTTTACTACTCGTATTGACCTGACCACTTCCTGATTGATTGGATCACCTTCCCTAATAATATAAAAATTACTATTTCTCATTTCCCAAATGATTAAAAGATTTTCCTTTCACCTCTGAATTGCCTCCAGATTGATCATCTTTTGGAGTCGGCGCCTCTCTGGCAAAATGACTACCTGATGGTTACAAATAAATATGAATTTACGATAAATTAGTAGGTGCCAGGTAATAAGTCTGGGTCTGGACGTAAAGATTCTTAGAGAAATCTGAAATGGTTTTTAGGAAAAGGCGTGAATAGTCACCTTCAAATCGATATTGTTAATAATCAGTTCTCATAAAATGCTGATTTGCTCTGTTCAAGAATCGTGAAAACTCATGATATTTATATTCATACTACTGGTAATTCGGAATCTATAGGCTTCTCCAATACAATATAAGAGAGGCGCCGACTCCAAAAGATGATCAATCTGGAGGCAATTCAGAGGTGAAAGGAAAATCTTTTAATCATTTGGGAAATGAGAAATAGTAATTTTTATATTATTAGGGAAGGTGATCCAATCAATCAGGAAGTGGTCAGGTCAATACGAGTAGTAAAGTAGTCCTTAAAATGTGTAGTTGGCGAATGAGTTGCTGCGAAGTTGGGACATTTTTGTTATTTTTTCCTTTTCAGAGTGTATTTTATAGACAAACTTTTTGAAGTCGGTTTTATTTTTTTTTAAAAAGTTTTTTGTTAAAAGATTCGAATTCAGCATTATTAAATTTTCAACAAATAGCATGGTTTAGAGGACCAGATAATTTCATTATTAAACACTTCAGAATTATACATTATTATAACGTTTGGTAAATTTCTGAAGTTTTGTTTAGATTCTCTTATTTGGCGTAATTCTTATTTCCTCCAAGTTTAAAATACTGGTACTTTTTTAAAACACTGGGTGAATAGTTTTCCCCCGAATTTATCAAATAACTTCTCGCACAACAATGATCAATAAGCCATGATTGCAGAGTGGCACCAATGGTCCTATTGTGTGTCATTATGCCATTCACATTGTGGAAATTCTTTGATTTTTATAACATTTTTAAATTCTTATTCATAATTTCAAATAAAATTTAAAAAAGTTTGCACGTGTACAGGGTGACTGGGAAAGACACGGCCTAACTTCTGAGGTCAGTTCTACAAATACTTTCCAACGTTTTTCCGCTTTACAATTCGGTAGTTACTCCACTAAAACCAAGTTTTTACAGTGCTAAGATTTAATTTGGTTGTCTGACCTTGCCTCACTAAAATGAACATTACATCCTAGAGGACAGTGTAAAGTAGTATATTGTCGGAAAGAGCATTAAATTTCCAATCACACTTGATACTATAACCATTTTCAAACCAGCACCTAATTGGCGTTTTCTAGTGCAAACATCAAACTTCGTAATTTTAGTTTATTTTTCGTTTCTTAAACGAAATTCTCAAGACATTTATCACCTATTTCTTGTACAGGAAAATCGATAAGGCTTCCAGGAACTATTCAATTCAGGAATTATTCAAACTCTCAGCTTTCCAACGGTATAATCAAATTTTACTTAAATGGTCACCAAAAGGAAATGAATAGTTGTTAGTATAGCTGGGCAAGGTCGAGCACGACAAAAAATCTAGAAACTGGAAAAACCTGGTTATTACCGGACTAAATAAAAACAATTAGTCAAATAACTCACCACATCAATTTTTTGACACAAACAAAAACAATACTCATGTAAATCAAAATTGCCGTCACAGCATCTATAAACCCTTTAGTTATTTTAGGAATAACTATAAATTAAATATTTTACTCTTTACAACGTTAATAATTCGTTGCCATTTTTATGTCAACTTCATCGCCTTAGACGCCTACAAGCCAACCATCATACTTCATAACCTGCTTCAACCAATATGCACATTATAGTCTGAAAATTATCACAAGCTAGGATATCGCTATACAAATTATTGAAATGGAATAATCAAGGAACCTAAGCGTTATTTACCAAGCGCGACACACATAAATACTATAACAACAGAACATAGTCCCATTCAGGCAGTGTATCACAATCGGCCGGTTGAGGTGGATTAAGAATGCGTAATTGATTCATGGCTGTAAAGAAATAGAATAAAATAACAATGAAAAATATGTTCAGCTACTTAGCTGAGATCTGGTGACATTGGTGAACAATAATTTTCTCTCTGGCAGCTGGTGGGTTTCAATTGCACACCAAATCGCCAATTTGCAACCAGATCGTTCGCAGCGCATTCGACCTCAGTTCATATTACAAAGATAGATCACGTGTTGACGCTGCTGTAAGAATGATATGACGAGGGTGACACCAGTGCTGAATTTTCGCCATCTTGGCTTGAATGACCTCTCCATTTGTTGATGCTCAGGGAAGTACCTGCAAAAATAGAATGAGCCGATGACACACAAACAATTTTAATCTTCTGCCAAGATATAAATTGCGATTAATAATTCCAAGCTCACCAATGCTGCTAAAAATAGAATTGTGACCCTAATTATGTAATTAAAAGGTTCTATCAGTATGATGGGATTTCATATTTGAATGTTTTTGTAATTGTTTCACTCTCTGCACTGGACTCACAAATCGCCCACAAGATAGAGCTTTTAAAAGCAGTAATTACGTCACAATTGAAATGATACTGATGACGGTCTTAACGCCAAAATCACTATACAATATAACTAATTTACAATTAGTGGAAGGTGTCACAATACCTTTGGTTTCTATCCTTATGAAATAAGATTTCACTATTTCAAAGCGGGTGATTTAGTAAAATTAGTTATTAAGTAATGGAGGGGAGGAATGGAAATACTTGTTAAACTATAAATTATAATGATCCTTTAAAACGAACATCAAAACAAAACTATAATTTCTATTTAGGTTTGGTTCTCATTTTTAAAGACTGGTTAATTTAATAAAGGGAGACTTAATGATAACCTTAATTAGACTCTGTAAGATTGAAATTATCATTCCTCGATAGGTGGAAGTGTAGTATATTTCGAGCATGTCGAGCATTGTTTACACAGAATACATACCAACAGCATCAAAATGCTCTTTAAGATCAGCCTGCACATCAGATATGTCCCACATGGCCATGAACGCATCGGTGAGGGTTCTTTTTTCAACCAGATCGTTGATGTATGGCTCGTGCGAAAAGCTGTGGTAATGAGCGACGGCGGCTATGAACATTTCGATGCAGATCAGGAAATTCTGCAAGAAGGAAATTTATCAATGATAAAAGAAAAGTGAAGGTAAATAGTACAACTTGAGTGCAAGCAATGTTTTCTCTTGAATACAATTTATTTTATAAATAGCTTTCACCTCCAATTGCCTCTTGAGATATATGTAAATAGATAAGATATATGTAAATGAGTTGATGATGCGAATAACCACCTAGTTTAGTCGGAAACTGGGCAATTCGTTGTATTCGTTAGTCAATTCAATGTGCTCCTTTGTTGTTCGTTTCAATTCAATCAATGTTCCCAGTCGGTCCGTATCTGCATACGATTCTAACAAGTTTGTTTAATTACAATGACAGCCACTAGAATTAGGAACTAATTAGTAGATGACATAACCAGGGAATTTTTAATAGACTATCCCAACTCTGCTTATTTACAATAATATATTTCCCGAAGAGGCATTATCACGGTTCATTTCAAATAGAACCTCATAATTTTTTTCAATATTTTTTGTCAATATTCCGATGTGTCAATATTCCTCGAGGGCAAAATGCTATGCAACAGTCACAATACACATACATGCTTCATTTTTTGCACCATTAATCGAAAGTGCAAATAATAAGGGAATAAGACAAACCTGAACTTTGTTTGAGAGAGCCGTGATAGATTGATCTGAGTCATCGGATGTCACATCGAGGAAATTGAGGAGACCATAATACGCAGCGAATGAGATGAGAACTCCTTGGCTGGAAAATAGCCATGGGCCATGTTCAGATAAGGACAAGAAGAGAGAAAATAAAAAAGAAAGACTATTAAATATATTAAATGAAATAATATTCAATTATTTATTACTGTGTAAGTTTAAGACTATTAAGAATACTTACAAAAATGAAAAGAAAACCACAGCTTTGATGCATAGAAACTTCCCAATCGGTTCCATTGGGCGCAGCTCTTCCTTGTTGGCACGATAGAACAACACAAGGCAATACATGGCCAAGAACTGCGAGAAATTATTAATGGCAATGATGTAGGGAAAGGCGATGCTTGGTTTGAACTCCCCTTCACCGTAAACTCCGTACAGCTCGCAGATGCTGGAAAATTTCAAACAGGTAATTTCAAACAGTAATTTTAAGTGAAAAAGTGGTAAAGAATTATTATTTTCCTGAACTTAGTTTCATCACTCATCAACTTACAACGATATAGCTGACGTCATAGGCCGGATGACAGTGTACTGTAAAATCCCGTGCTTGCACCTGTACACCAATTCGCTGCAAGTGAAATAGAACAGTTTAACGAGTAAGTAGGATTTATTGCATATGAAACAAAAATCGACCTTAGTTCAATAGACAAAGGACATAAATCTTACCGGCCCATTTTCCAATTCGGCAGCCAGCAAAGTGGGAACGAATGTTTTACTTGTGGTTTCAACGCAAGGTTGATCTCCAAATCCATCTCCTCGTTCAAATAGTTTAACAAATAGACTAGAAAATTGTAGATGACATAGGCTTCGTAACACTCCCTAGCGCAGTCAAAATATATTCCTTGCTCAGGGTAGACCAAGCCAAGCCACTGTGGATAAATTTAAATATTTTTTTTAAAAAACTAGTAACAAAGAGGCCCAAAGTTAAAAAATAACACTACCATAATTTTTACCATGATTTTAACATCGGTTGAAAAATGCCGCACTAGTTTGAATGAGTGTTTTGTATAATTAATCCTTCATCAGAATAAATAGTACTACAACATTGGATAACTCAAAATTGAAATGAATGAGCCAATCTACTGTAGATCAGCTCATCTAGATCTCATGTGTGCTCTTCGTACAGCCAAAGTATGAGTATTCGCCATCTTACTTCTATGTTTACGTAGGAAGTATTTTTAATTTAATTAGATTAGAAGGTAGTTTTAAGAAATTCACAAGTGTTAATCAACACTACTAACTCACCCCGTTCAAAGCGTAGATAGGGACCATCCATAATATCCTGAAAAAATTAAGTTCTTTCAGCTTTGTTGCATAATTCAAACGGCCTTTCTCAGGCCAGACTTAGAGAAGGGAATGGAGCTTGAGGTCCAGAAAACTAAGGAGAAATTTTTTTTTTAAACCCAGCAAATTATAGTTCAGTGGCTTATTATTATTTTGCTTCAATTATGATTCAAGCAGACCATCCATTTCTGATGGTAATTTGTCCGTTAAGCTCGAGGATTTTTAATGTATATAACACAGGACAGATTGATCGGGCATTGATTGGTGTCGTTGCTATAGAAATGATCCAATTTTACAAAACTTGGCTAATATTGTAAGGTTCACATACTGCACTTCTTCATTATTGACTTCGTTTTTCTATTTTTGTGTCTCCAAGCTAGTTTTCCAATAACAGTCGTAGTGTACTAGCGTAGCGAATTTTGAATGAGTTTCTCAATTTTATGATTAGTTATCCCTGCCTACCGACTCAAACATGGATGTACTGTCAGATCTATGCACAGCACTGGTTTAAACCTAGATTTGCACCTCCGATTTTCTTTAGCCTCCTTATAAATTTTCCTCGGAAGATTTCATCGGGTTCACTTAAACTCCAATTACTTTCATCCAATGTTAGGCATTTCAATTGTCCCACCTTATGCAAATTCTAATGCACATCGAGACCTGGGCTAAGGGAAATTAACGCGTAGCGGGTTGATTACATAACCATCGAGTTCGATGCCAGGAATCCTCGAGGCCATACAAACACGCAAACATTAGTCATGACGATTGTATAATGTCTTAGAATAAATACAAGATTAGATGGCCTCAGAAAAAAATTAGAAAAATATTGAAATGACAGCAATGTAGTGGTAGTCTAGTGGTGAAAATGTAGCTTTAGCTGCACTATCTTGGCTACAAAATCAGTGAAAAAAATTAATTACCTAGGTACTTGATGAAAAATTAAATGACATTTCAAACAAAACTTAGGAACTAGCTACGTTTAATTAAATCGTCTGAGATTACTTGCAATAAAACACTACCCAAGAAAAACGTGGACCACAATTTAATCACCGTATGATGTGTTTCTGCAAAGACGGTCTCGAATAGTAGATCATGTGTTGTGTGATTTCCCATATCGATATGGGGAGAGCTAATATAACAAAAACGCCACCGATGAGAGCTGTTTTTTCTTCTTTGTTGATCTCCCGTTGGACCGAAATGATGATCAGCGCTGGGAGTACGACCACCAACAGAAATATGTACAATACGACCAGATACCTCCGACACTGGCAAGCGAGTTCTGCCATTTTAGAATCGCCCGAAATCGCCGAGTCAAAAAAATTCGAAACTGTCAAATCTACAACGATCGCGACGTATCCACATCGCCAAGAATTCTCTTAAGATTTCTTTCAAACTGAGATTTGACCTAGTCAGTACATTACTCTAGATCATGACAAGAAACTATTATACTGATCATGGCAAACAAAATAATCAATGTTGACACTGGAATTCAAATAGGAATGAGGAATGTTTACACAACACAAAGCCTGTGCAAATGTAGGAAACTCGAATATGGGATAGTGTTGTCAAAACTGTTGCTGATAACAGTTGCACCGTTGGCTACTACTGAACAGACGTAAAAGTTTTTGTCCCCACACCTAGTTTTAATGTTTTTTATTTTATTTTTCAAATTTAAATGTAAATTATTCGCCTAACATTACAGCTGAGGAGTGTACGGTTTCTATAGCACCAAGAGAAACTCCCGTTATACTACCGTGCCAATTTTCTGAAAATAGCAAATGAAAACTGCAATAACTTGAGAACCATTAGAGCTATCAACCCCGCTACCGTTCCATTTGATTCAGCGTCCGCAAATCTACATTAATTGATACCAAATCTTGAAAAATAAAACGTTTTACACCATCAAAACTTCCCTAAAATATACCTTCTAAATAGATATAGCGGCTAGGATAGAGGATTGAGTCTGGCCAAGATTGATTTTTGGTTAAAATGTCAAGAATTTAGGTTTTATAGTTTCCTCAAAAAAGTGTTGACGGTGGATGGACAGAATTAATTTTAATGGTGTTTTAATAGAGAAAAAATTCATATTTTCAAACGTTTTTTCAGACAAAGGTATATTTGGTATCAATCTCTATAGATTTGCGGATCCTGAATCAAATGAGATCATTGCAGGGCCGATAGCTTTTATGGTTTTCAGGTTGTAGCGGTAATGATACAGTGGCTTGATAGATACAGTGGCATCTAGCGGTGACGCCCTAGGAAGCGGGTTGTGAGGATTCACCGCTAGAGGCCCAAAGTTGAAAACCTGAGTTTTGTATTAAAGCAAGACCGAAAGCAAAGGACCTTCTCAAGGGGATGGTCGGACGAATTTTAAATTATAAAGCCCTTGACAAAACAACTAATTCAATCTTCCCAAACGATTCACCGGCGGTGTAAATGTAATGTAATTTTTCATGGAATAAATCGATTGATTATGGTTTTAAAACATTCTTAAGGGGAAAATTAATACTGGGTGAAAAAATGTGGAAATGTTTTGTTTGTGGAGAGATTGTTCCGTTATTATTTAACTGTTAATCTGCAAAATGAATAACTGTTCGTTCGTTATTTCTCGTTAACATGTTATTTTTAACTGTTATCGTAATAACGCCCACCTCTAGCGCCCACAGTTACTATCACCAATAGGATCGTCTGCTCAAATCATATTTGTAGCTAAGAAATGGTAGGAGAAATCATAATTGTAGCTACTGTAACTGTACAATCATGTGCAACTGTTTTAAAATTATTTTTCCATATAATTGTATAGTTGGATTTTACATGCCATGATACATCACATTTTGAGGGGGTTAGAAAATTTTCTTGAGCGACTTTAATGGTTTAATATAAAATAATTAATTATCCAAAAGAAAAGAACAGAGGAGACTGGTTGAAGCGAACGATGGCGGCTAAGCGATTATCACACACTTCCCACTTCATGATGGTATAGTTTTTCACCAACAGCATCTCCATATCTTATGAGCTCCTTGAGCCGTACACATCTCAGCCAGTCGTAGGCCCGCTCTGTCGGCGATGTCATTCACTACTACCTCGGCGAGAAGACTCGCATTAGATTCGTTCGTACACAGCTACCTTCGGTTATGGTTGTTTTGTTCGTTTGTTCGATAAGTTGCCCAACTTAAGTTGAAATCGGTCCGCGTATCGAGCGCCGCGAACGTCCGTGCGAATGGCAATCAGCGACGTCGGACGTTGCGTTGAATTTTTTTGTCTCCTCCGCGGATTCGAATTTTCGTTTTCGGCTCCGACGTCTTGTTGCGTCTGCTCGGTAACAGAGTAAAAAAACCACCCTTCCACTCCGATTGACGGGCCTTTGTTCACGAAGGTGTCGGTATCGTTGGCTCGGCGCTACTCGACGAACTGCATCTTAGTGCATCTCGATTTCCATTCTATCTCGCAGTCTTAAGCACTCGCCGATGTCAGACCCGGGAACTTGAAAATTCCCAGACGACTCCTGGTTCGTGATAATAGAAAAAGTCTCCGTTTTTAAACGTAAGAGCGATAATTTCGTCGGCTTGTTGCTTTCCTATTTCGTAGGAGATACAATGCGAATTCGTTTTAGCCAGAATTGATAACTATTGTTGATGATATTTACTTATGTACCTAACGACTTTTTAGGCCTACCGTAATTCCAGAAGGCTGCACACTACCCTTTTGATATTCGAGACGGCATAATTAATATTTAGTTACGAAAACTTTATAATTGTCGGCACGGTTACCAAACGATGTTATGATACGTTACTAATGTAATCCAATCTTTCGTAGCTATATTATATGGTACTGTGTTGTGAAACTATTAAAATTAACAGAAAAGTGAATGACTATCCCAACAATACTGTTGAACAAGTACCTACTGAACTGCTTGAGAGGTTTTCGTTTATTATTCATAATAAACCATCGTAATCGCTCACGAAAAAATTTCTAACCCCCCGCAAAAACCGCTGCAAATGATTGTACAGTGGTTCGTTATTCATTTATAACTATTCCGAATATTATGTACGTTTGTCCAAAAATATAGTTTGGTAACTATAGAGAAAAGCTCCTCAGTTAATAATTTTATAAAAATAATAATAAATGAGGTAATTTCAATTTTTGTTAATTTTCAAATTAGAAGTTAAATTATCCACCTAACGGTTCATCTGAAGAGTGTTCGACGACGATTCCAATGAGAAAAGATCAATTTTTATAGCCTCGAAAATTCTCGAGTTAGGGTAAATTTCTGAAAATTCGACACAAAAACTGCGATAACTTGAGAACCATTAAAACGATCAACCTCGCTATGCTCTCATTCGATTCAGCGTCCAAAAATGTATAGAAATTGATACCAAATACACCTTTTTCTGAAAAGCTTTGGATAAGATCTATTTACTCCCCTCAAAACCCCCCAAAATACCCACAAAATTGAGTTAGCTCTTTGATTAAAGAATTGAGCCATTTTCAGAGCAGGATTGTGGTGAGCATTTCAAGAATTCAGCTATTATAGTTTCGTCAGGAAAGTGTTGATAGCGGAGAGACAGAATCTTTTCATTGCATATTCGGATTGTACATGCCTTGGAATGTAAAATATCAAATTTAGATTGAGGGTTAGACATTTTTTTTTTTTTTTTTTTTGGACGATTGCAATGGTTTATTTTTCACCAATAAACCAAAAGTAAGGGTAACAAACAGTAATCGAAGCAGTGACCCTTAGATCATGGTGCTTCTACGAATGTTTATCTATCGTAAATTACCACATCATGCTGTAAGGTCTTTAGTTTTGTTATCCAAGAAGTGGCTAGAGCGCTCAAGACCATGTTATGTTCATGCCATAGCATCTGTAGCCTTTGAGTCCTCCAGAAGTTTTATTCTATCAAATGCTTCTGAAATTCGGATTCAAACTCTTATTGCCCCGATGCCTAATTCTGTACTTGACATTGCTTTCAGGACCAATGATAGAAGACGAGTGGCCTTCGGATCTGAAGACATCATGTACAGTTGGGAGTCAAACGTTATTAAAAACTCTTATAGAAGTGTGAACCGGGAAAAATTGACGTATGCATTGAAAATCGATTTGGTACTTATTTGAAAAACTCGTCGCACTATTCCAAACTGATGAGATTATACAAATGCTCGTTGTTAAGTAGCATTTTTCATTTCAAAAGGTTACATAAATTTTATTACAAACTGTTATAAAGAATGTGTGGTTAAATGTTGGAGATAATGAGCTGCGCATATTTATTTTAGTGATAGTGTCGCTGTATATTTGAGATTCAATAAGGTGAAAATGGACTCGTCAGTGGTTCAAAGGCATCCCGATTTAATAGACTCTATTTCCATTGAGCCAAGGCTAACTTCAAGTCAGAAAATGAATACGAATCCAGTTGTCGTCCCAGACGGCGAAGCCTCTGCCGATCTAATCGAAACGCAGTACATCAATCTGCACCGGTTACCAGAAAATTTGCAGAAAGTCCAACTCGTTTCCGATCCTCTGTCGAGCGATTTGTTGAGCCAACAAGTTGTCGAGCTTGCGGCGAGCAATGAATTCATCGCACCTGTGGGGGGCCAATATTACGACGATGAGTTCCTTCATCAAGACATGACGGAAGAAGATAGAAGGCTAGCGGCTGCTCTCGTCGCAGTACAATTGGTGCACCAACAAAAACATTCCATGCTCGCTCCAGATTTGCTCAAGTCCAGTACTCTGCCGACGTTGACGACTATACAAAATGTGCCCAACGACAAGCAACCGTCAGTTACAACGACGATGGTCACAAGCTATTTGCAAGCGTTCGACGAAGAAGAAACAGTTCCTCAGCAGTTGCTCGACACTACTCAGAATTCCGACCGAATATTGAAAATCTATCAGCCTCAAACTGTCAGCACTGCACCTCTCAATGTTAATACTTCGACAACAACCTCATTGAGCGTGAGTATCTTCAATATATTTGCCTAATAGAATAAGAAATAGTTAGCGTTTCCTTGGAATTAGGGAATCCATCGCTTTGTGATTCATAATTAACTTTCCATCCGTTTAGGACATGAGACTTCCTGCACTACCACCTTTGAAGAAAGTTTTGTCCAATCCTACGATGTTGAGAACTCGCTACGATAGATCTATAAATGAACAAGTTCCTGAGGTTATTAACGAAAAGGTGAATATCTGTTGTCGTCTTGTTCTCTTCTATTTTCTGCATCTATTTTTTCTCTCTTCATGTTGCGGCTTTACGTAACTTCAACGTTCTACTTATTTAATTCTCTCGATTACAGGAGCTGATTCTGCGGCCGCACAGAAAATTAGAAAAAAATGAAATCAACAGTGACAACAGCGGGGACCAGCTGGAGATCGATGGGGACTCGGACTACGAAGGGGACTGCAATATGAAGTCTTCCAAAAGAAGTTTACCTCATAAGAAAAGGATACCGAGAAAACTCAAATCCCAACAGTCAAAAAACGGTACTAAATATAAGTGCACCAAGTGTGGGGAGTCTTTCGCTCATCAGACAGCCTTACTGTTCCATTGTTCCTCAGTTCATCTGCCCTCGAAACGGATGAGCATGTTCGCCTGCGAGATCTGCAGTTTCCAAAGCAACCATCAAGTGCGGTTTTTTGAGCACCTGAAAGGCCATTACGAGCCTTCGGTCGTCCAAGTTACCGATGAGCTTCAACAGCAGGAGAATTTCCTCGACTACAATGGTACCGCTCCCAATCAAGACCCTATAATTCAAGAGTCATTTTCCATAAAGGAGGATCCGGCAGAGGTACTGACAATATTCATTCTCTGAGGGTTCTTAGTTCATACTGTGTTTTTCCAGGATGAAATTTCAGTTTTGGTCTTTCATAAAATCGGACACTTCCATTTTTCTCCAAAATGTATTTTTGGCTTCATTGAAACTTCAGAGTCCTCTCCAGTAGTACTCAGATCCCCAAGCTCAAAAAATGTTTTGTTATCACAAATCTTTTCATTTAGTCTGAAATTCCAACATTATTAACAGCAAAAATCTACCAAGTGCACTTATGCCTGGAAACTCCAATTTTGTACATGAAAGATTTTCTTTGTGTGCCGAGGATTATAATCCCACAATTTTTCCTCTCGGAATTACTGATCTACTGGCTACACTTGAAACAGTTGGACCTTCTGATACATCCAAAACATCCCACTCTCACCTAGGGAACACCACATTTCTGAGAACTCTACTTATGAAAAGATTCACTATCAAGACTATACTTCACTAGACACTACTAACTATACTTTTTTCAAGGCTTCCGCATCAAACATAACGTGCAATCAGTGTGGTCGAACGTTTCGCCGGCAAAAAGCTTACGAAATGCATGTAGCGACCGCGCATCCGCCGATCGAGGAGTTCAGCGAACCCGAGGACATGATGGAAGGCATCCGGCATGTTGTCAACATTCAGAGCGAATCGGACGAAAAAGACGGGTAACTGAACTTTATTGTTAATGTTTTCCTTTTCAATCCCTGTCTATTCATTGAATTAGGAGGACGCTTCTCCCGATGATGAGAAACGGTCGTTTTTGATAATTGACTCAACTGTCAGCAGATTGCATGCTTTAGAAGCCCAATCGATACATGCGTTACTGCTTTGCGATTTTGGCTTGCATGAAACAAATGCTGTAAAAATTGTTGGTTTTTGTGCAAGAATTGAATTCCAGGGCACGGCTATACATCCATTTACCACGTTAACATGGAATTATTCTCTGTTGTGATTATGAATTTCTATTCACTCACCAGAAACTGGCGATCGAGCGATGATCTTGACAACATCACACCTGATATTGTCCTTGAAACTAAACCAGCAGTTGAGCAGATCAGTGATGATTTGCAAGATTCCGGTTCTGAAAAAGGCAAAAAGAGGAAAAAAGCCGTTCAATGTCCCCACTGTTCGAAAACGTTCACCCATCGTAATTCGCTGCTGTACCACGTCCGATCGCACACGGGCCGCCGTCCGCACCAGTGCGACGTTTGTGGTAAAGGTTTCTTTGCCGCCAACGCATTAAGGGTGAGGCAAATGCTCGTTTTATTAATCGACTTGAATCATGTTTTATTGAATCTTGATTTATTTTTCAGTTGATTGCACAGTGGTCTAATACTCCTTTGCTTCAGTTATGATTTAAGACAATCCACTTGTGATAATATCTATCCCAAAATTTTCTCAACGTCTCCAACTAACAACAGATTGTTAACTATATGGGAAAGCTCCCAAGCAACTAACATCATTTTTATGATTTCCATTTTTCTTAAGTACCTACCTATACAACTTGAAGATAATTTATTTGCCTAAGGATTCATGTTAAGCTAGTGTTTAATGAGCATTCCATCAAGTATAGAACGATTTTTATTGCTCCAGAAATTCTCAAGTTGTAGTTATGGCAAATTTTTCAAAAACCAGATAACTCGAGGAACATCAAAGCTATAGACTCGGTTATGTTCTCATTCTATTTAGTGTCAAAAAATCTGTACAAATTAATATTAATCACAATTATGCTTGAAGAACATGAGAAAATACGTATCCCCCAATACTCTTAAAAATTGCGGTCGCGATTTGGTTAAAGAATTGAGCCATGTTCTGGCAAAGGTTGATTTTTGGTGAACTAGATAAGTATCTTGCTAATATAATTTTGTCTGAAATGTTATGATGCTATGCTATGATGTAGGGTGGGCGAACATACATTTTTATTGGATATTTGGATTCTCCATGCCTTGAAACGTAAAACACGAAATTTAAGGGGATAAGAACAATGTTTTCCTTGGGTGATCACAATGGTTAGTTATTGAATAATAAACCAAAGTGAGGGCACATAAAGATGTACACCCATTGATGTTGCTTCAATTCCTTCTCCGGAATGAAAGTAATCAAGAACTTGTTTAACTTATAAGTACTGCTGTGCCAAATCACACATACCAACTGAGTATGGTTGCCCCTTCTCATGCTATCAACCCCTAAGCTCGAAATATCTCTCCTCATGAAACCTGCAATTTATTGCTTCAAAAACAAAAATTTAATCAAAGAAAAATTGTTCATTGTGTCTATAAATTTTGATGACATTGCCTTGAAGGACCGGTTAACCGATTTTGTTTTCAGGTTCACATGAGAATGCATTCGGGCGATAAACCGTACACGTGCACCGTCTGCGGCAGGAATTTCCGCCAATGGGGTGATCTCAAGTACCATATGACGTCTCTCCATTCTGACACGAAACAGTACCAATGCGAGTTTTGCGGCAAGGATTTTGCTCGCAAATATTCGCTCATCGTTCACCGGCGAATACACACGGGAGAAAAGAACTACGTGTGCGAATACTGTAGAAAATCATTCCGCGCATCTTCTTATTTGGTCAACCATCGCCGAATCCACACAGGTAATTAGTTTAATCTCATGTAGGACCAGGTATACGATACCCGTTGAAACAAGATTCGTCATTCAGAAAGCTGTTTAAGGGAATGGAAGAAAATTGCCTGTCGTACAATCCATGTACAATCTTAGGATATAGGTTCAATTGTAAGATGTACAATACTATCAATCCAAGTATAAAATCACTACATGCCTTGAAACGTAAAACATCAAATTTTGAGGGGAAGTTGGAAATGTCTTTTTCTTGGGCGATTACAATGGTTTACTATTGCATAGTAAACCAAAATGACAAGTCGCAATATGTCAAACGCTTCTGGTTTCATAGATACTTACCAGAGGGATAGCTATGCAATGGCGCTCATTTTAATAGCTGTTTCTGGAATCAATACTGAAACAATTTGTGCATCAAATATTCAAAGTTTCAATTAAAGAAGAGGGAGCATCTAATAACTTTTTAAGCACTTCTTTGTTTAAATGGGTTAGGTATCTTATATATGGTCCTTAATTTGATGATGGATGATAATTTCAACCTTGCGATCAATTATTTCTTGGCCTTTGATGTTTGTTTTAGGAGAAAAGCCGTACAAGTGCGACGTGTGCCATAAACCTTTTAGAGTCAAGTCTGACATGAAAAGACACCTCAACACTCACAATAAGGCTAGAGCAGATTCGTTGGTTCCAGTTGTGCCTGTGGCTCCCCCATCCCCTGAGACCATAATACCAGACGCTCACGACACAGACGACCTATTGAACGACCACTCGTTACCTCTCAACCTGAATATGAGGCAAGAAGACTCAACAGACGATCTCACTTCGTACAGCCGCGATCCGCTAAGCCGTGACAACACTGTGTACGTATGGATACCCACGACCGGTGAATCCATCCTGTCGGATTAATTTGTCATCAAAATGTCGAATCTCAGCCCCGCTGTGCTCTTTCTGTAATATGAATTTGATACATAATTAAATTATATGTTTTTTACCGAATGTTGTTTCATTTGATGTTGATATCATTTTCACCGTTGGCCAGTCAAATAATACATAGAATTGCAAATAATTTTCTAGTTCAAATTTTTCAATATATTGTTAGAATTAGTAGCAGTAGTGTATTGTATACAAGTTTCCAGCTGCGAAAAACCTGTGCTACTTTTTTAGGGCTTGAAAAAAGCAAAATTTAGGCATCTCTTCAACTCATCCAACCTGGATGTCTACAAGGGGTGACCCAAAAGTAACCGAGGGGG
This sequence comes from Tupiocoris notatus, assembly GCA_037159825.1. Lineage (NCBI taxonomy): Eukaryota > Metazoa > Arthropoda > Insecta > Hemiptera > Miridae > Tupiocoris > Tupiocoris notatus. The sequence continues at coordinate 2,060,879 of JASJUZ010000015.1, read as the reverse complement.
AGGGGGTCCTTGAATATTATTAAAATTTTTACACCAAATTTTGGTCTCCTTCAGAGTAATTACCATTGACCACAATACACTTGTCCAATTTTTTTTCTACTGTTGGAAACAATTTTATAATTCACTAATCCGAATCATGTTTAGGCATTCGTGTGTCTTCTTTTCACCGCTTCCAGAGTGGCAAAACGCTTCCATTTCATGTCCCTTCTGAGTTCTGTCCATTTTTTTTTTTTTAACTATCACAACGGTTTATTATTGAATAATAGATCAAAATGCATATTTTCTGGCCCATGCAAACACACCATTATCCATAGAAGCAGAGAAGTGTCTGTTGACAAACTATCATTTTTAATTGTTATCAGATATTCAAATTGTTGCAACTCTGCCAGGAGCAAGGGAAACGTTCAAAGATCCATGATAGAAATGATAATGTGAGGTAAAAAATAACATTTATTTACAACGCAAGTGACCTGGCGTAACAACTAAACAGGTATTGTACCATTGTCAATCATAAAAAAAAATACAATGAAGAAACACACGTTGAGATCTTCTCGAATTGAATACAAAACAAGGATAATAAATTTTATCAAGTAGAAAAAATATCGCTCACTAGATGTCAAACATCATGAAGGTAGTAGGACGGATCATAAATAATGTAGCTACAGTAGTTCAATTCATGAACTGTTTGTAATGAATTCTATACAAATGATTGGGTTTACTCCACCATTCAAAAGAGAATTTGGAACAACAAGTCAAGGGTCATTAGGTATTTACCACTAAGGCTTGTGGAGACATTCTATTGTCCCCACCAAGAAGCATTAAAAGGAATACTTCCTCCACATCAATTCATAGAAGACTACGCTGTATTGTAAAAAATGATTGAAATTAGTGAGGACAAATGTAGAGCTTAATTAAAAAACTATCGGCTGTATAGGTAATACATTTCCAACATTTCTACGCTCTTAAGCAGAATAATATGGCTTAATATCGACCTACTGCGGTATAAAAAAATAAAGCCAACGGTAACTCCGGTTAACAAAGAACTTTAACGATTACCCTATTTCAGTCTTAAAAATCAGCGGCCGTTCGAAGCTATGCCTAATAAAACGTATTCGACAGCTTTATAGACGAGGTTTTCTCTTTTCGAGCACAAACATTCTTTATTGTAACCATATTTTCAAATGGAAAATTTTGGCAGCCAGGTAAATGGGACATTAATTGACGACAGAAATACAAGCTATTCCAAACGAACACACGAACGAGAGAGATATGACGGTGAAATTTTCTTTCCGTTCAAAATCAAATGGGCCGGGTCGAAAATTTGGATATTGTTGAAGTTGACAACCTGAAATTAAAGGTTGAACGGATTAAAAATAATTGGAGGAACGCACAAGCTGGAATGTTACTTTTACACTTTACCAGGAAACGGTTTTATCAAATCTAGTTACCTACCATAACCCTAATTACTGTTATCTAATCTAATTACCCTTATAAGGGTCGTTAAGACTAACTAAAAGTTAGCCAAGTGACTAAGGGTTAGGAAAGTAGTTTCAGACGCATACCTCCATTTTGCCCATACTACCATGTCAGTTGTGTGCGCGTAAAGGCCGCATCACTGCTCGCACTCGGCCTATTTAAGAACTCGAGACCCAAAAAGGGGCCAGCCATTTTATCAACAGCCGATGGTCACCAGTGAGGAAAAAAGAAAAAGCTGCTCCCGAGGACTCAAATTGCAAAGATAACCCTAAATAGAAATTTTTACGAGGAAGCTTTTAATTTTTTAATATTTCATTTTGGAATTTTCTTTAAAATGAAGGTTTTGTTTAATTCAGTAAATCATGATTATTTTCCTGACTAAAATGAATAGGTACCTGTTTTAATTTACTCGCATAACATAATATTTTATTTGCTTAATTGAACATTAGGTTTTTGTGCCGTTAAAGGGGCCAAAAAATTGTGTTACTTGGTACAGTAATAGGTCGTTTTGAGACAGTATCGTCTCAAAGTGCGAAGACCTATTGCTCTGGTGTGTGTGGGGGAGCGAGGTTGAATAATTTCTTCTTTTCTTCAAGTTTGTTATGTCATTTTCTGGGCACCATATTTTTTTTATTTGCGAAATATAAACAGTTTTAGTATTATTGTCTTCATCCATTGGTATGGGAGACGTTACTATTCCTTGACACAATGCTATAAGGACCTGAATTTATATGATGATTTCCAATTGATAGCGCTTGCCCTGTTCAATAAAAGAAATGTTTCCAACATCACTTGGTCTCCGGTCTTGAACTCAACTTGGGTTTTTATCGTAGGGTCTACAAATTTTTTCATGAGCACCCTGCGAATTTTTGTGGGCGTCTGAAATAACCTCTAATTCACAGCTTTGGGTCACAGCGTTGGGTTCACAGCTAACTAGAAGTGGTGTAACCCGACCTTGGAATATTTTATATAGGAGAGTAACAGTCCTCCTCTATGTTGGGCAAACAAACTAACTGATGCCAATCACTGAACACCAACCTCGTCATCAACTTTGAAGTTAACTGGGCTGGCAGTGAGATCGGAAGAGTAGTTGATCGTTGCTCCAACTTTGAAAGACTTTCCGATGGCAATGTTGAAGATAGTGGCCACTTGAATAGACGAATCAGCTCCTAGCAGTCCAATGGCTCTGGAAACGAACAATCAACTTGGATGATACAGGTGAATCCTTCAAATCATGCATTACTTCAAACCATGTTATATTCAGCCAGCAGGCTAAAGTTGATTCAAGGCTGTAGGCTAGCAATGGCCTACTAGCCCAAAAGCGCCACAAGGTAGTGGAATGACTTTAACAAGCCATGTATGCATTTTTCTTGAACTCTATGCCAAAACACTGCAAATAATGGTACATTGTTTCATTATTTCTTGGCTTCAATAATGATGTAAGAAGAATGAAGATTTGTGATAGTAACTACTATTCCATACATTTGTGAACGTTTCCACCACAAAACAGACTACAAACTATATGGGGAAACTCTGTAGCAACTACGGTAATTTTGATTATTTTTATTTTTGATAATTTTCAAATTAAAAGCTTCATTACTCGCCTAAAGGTACTGCTGTAGAGAATGTTTGACAACCATTTCAACAAGTATAGACGATTTTTATAGCTCCAAAAATCATCGAATTATACCTTCATACCAAATTTCTAAAAATCTTGAAAATTCTACTTGAAAGCTGCAATTACTTGAGAACCAATAAAGCTATTGTCTAATTTGATTCAGCGTCCAAAAATGTATAGAAATTGATACCAAATACACTTATTTTGACAAACGTTGGAAAATATTAATTTTCTTACCCTCAAAACCCCCCAAAAATACCCTTAAAATTGAAGTAGCGATTTGGATAAAGAATTGAGCCATTGTCAGACCAAAATTGTTTTTGGGTGAAAATTTCAAGCTTTTTTAGTTTTGTCAGAAAAATGTTGAAGGCATACGGCGGACGAAAACAATTTTTTTTAATTGGATATTATTTTTTTGAGCAATTACAATGGTTTATTATGAATAATAAACCAAAAATGATCTCATACGGTTTTGAAATCAATGCTTTGATGCTTACAGGGGAAGGGGTCCTGCAGAAGGGATGGAAAATATGACGACGCCACATTCGGTTTTTTTCTCATTTTTCAGATCTGACGAATCGCCAGGAACTCTGGATTCGCCTGGTTTTGAGGATTCAACTTGGGAGGCTAGTTTCTTGGAGCAATCCCCAGCAACCTGAAATGAAAATTGAATGACATTTGAGCGACAAGATGAAGGTTGATGGATTAATTATTTGAGAGTCGATCAGAACTGATGCTTACTTTTACAAAGTTGGCTAATCTCGAGGAACGTAATTTCCCCCTTTTCTCAACTAGTTGGGTCAGGTTGACTAACCAAGTCTTGAGTACATTGTACTCCTCCGCAGCCTTCACCTGATCAATCAGGACGGTTGTTGAGCAACTTTTCAGTGTATTGAGGGCATCCTCATACCTGCCAATGTAGCGTTGAGTCTGCAACATTTTCAAAATACATACGAACATTCGAAGCGCTTAATCTTAAGGCAAGCTGGTACGGTATAGTTAAGTGATGTGTATTGGACCCCTCTTCACCTTGCACTTTCTAGAGTCTGGACAAACGTCTTATATATTTTCTTTCTTTTTTTCTTTCTTATAATATTTTCCAGTCCTGTGTGCTCCACAGTAAACGTCTAGGAATATTTATAATCTAGAGAAACTATTACATTGTCATTTGTTGGAGTTTCCAGCCAGTTCTCCCAGCCAACTGAGGTGAATTACAGGAATTCCCTTATACATAATTTAAAGCATGATCCACCAGCTGAAAACCCTCTACCCAACTGCAACCCCTATGTGAGGAAGTTCGAGCTTTGTCCTCACCAAGAAATCAGGAGTCGACCAGCCCAATCCAGACTTGAAGGCTCTGATCTGATATGAATTCTAAAGCTTCAGTGTGACACATCGTTCACCTCTTGCTGGTGTTAAGTGCAGTGCACTCAATTGCAGAAGAAAGGGGAGTATTTCTACAATTTGGGTGCGATAGGAAAAATTACCAAAGTATTGTAGTTTTTTCCATTTTGATACCACTTGATTACTGATTTCTTGAATTTGACTATAAATAACCAAGAGGTTGGTCTCAACTTTTGGCAAATAGGGAACTATCGCTTATAGCTTTTAGTCACAATCACTCCAGAGGGAAAAGAAAGTCATAATCCAACTCAAACCAAAAGTAGTTTAGGTGGTATCAGAACTTAAGCGACAATGCTTTATTATGATCCTTATGATTTTAGCAGATTGTTGGATTCATGGCTGGTAAGAGCCGGCAGCATCTAAATGGTTCAGGGGTCAGCTAACAGAGGGTAGTCTCTAAACCGTAGTAGAGGTTTGAGCGTGGTGCCCCGTACAGCCATATGGGTAGCATTTACGTCATTCATCACTCGTTAGCATTACGATAAGCACTGAGCTTATCAGTCACTCTCATTATGATGGCATCGATTTCGACCATAATTTCATAACTGTTTCACAGCTATAGCCCAACAATGAAAACACTCTTACTGCCAAGACTGCCAGCGAGCAAGTGAACTGAATCCATATTCTTTTAAAAATAAAGAAGAATAAAAGAGGAATGGGCTATTATTCTGTTGGCCAAACTGACCCCTTGAACTCTCAAGTTTATGATGTAAAAAAAAAGAAGTCAAATCTAGTTTTTGTTGAGTTTTCCAGGACTTTCGGTAATCGGTTGCAGTACAGATTTACAGATTTTTCTACTTAGAACTTCGGAGCCCAAAAGTTTGGGCGAGATCAGGAAAGCCAAATAGTTGCAAATTTTGTGCAATCCTCGTCAAACCACCATTAGGAGCAAAACCATTCCTACAAAGCAATCATTAAGTGGCTTGTAATGATGAGAGGTTTCCTGTTCAGGGGGAATGATCTGGACACTATTTGTTTCAGTAGGCATCAATCTAAACTTGGTGCAGTGATCCACATATAGTTAACGCTACAGCAACCAGTTCAACAATTTAGTGGAGCATCACATGGAAATGGTGCCTTGGTTGTCACATAGCATGGTGCTTTCAAAACTACAATCTCAGTATCTCTGTACTCAATTAGTTTTTGCATTCAAAATAGCTACAGAACCCATACAGTTAACTAATACATACCGAGCTTAAGTTGCAGCAAACTTCAAAGTCACCAGGTGCCAGGTGATTCTGAAAATGAAAAAAATCTAAATAAAAACATTTGAATAATTGAATCAATGGCTTGAAGATCTGATGCTAAATACTGAGAAAAATGGAGCTCACAACTTACTCCTGCAACAGCATCCTCTCTTAAACAAACAGAGCTATTGGCTATGGGTTTACCAGTCCAAATCTCAAATATAAATTTTAGGAAGATGGTCTTCTTTCAACTTTAGAATTTCATTTTCTCTTTCTTTCAAGCTGGGTAAGGTGAACCAAAATTTCCTCCTCCTTTTAAGATTTGTTAAGAAATTGACACCCTCCCAGAATGGTGGAAAACAGTAATACAGTTTTGTTCACACTCAGACGCCATGGGGCCCCCTCGAGCTCCAACAGTTGAGAGCAGCCCGAAGCTATCTAGAATATTCAAAACTACTAATCTTGGGCCAGTTTTATGCTCAATAGATGTTGGGAGTTCATCAAATAATTATTTAAATAAATTATGAGTCGTCAAACCCTTTGAAGAACCTATAACTCCGGGTTGACAAACTCAAATCTATAGAAATTGATACCCAATACATATTTTTCTGAAAAACCTTGGAAAAGACGAATTTTCTCACCCTCAAAACCCCCCAAAAATACCCTTAAAATTGAGAGAGCAAGTTGGTTCGAGAATTGGGCTGTCGTAGGACCGAGATTGATTTTTTGTGAAAATTTCAAGAATTTAGCAAATATAGTTTGGCCGGAAAACTGCTAACGGCGTACCGCGTAGGGCGTACAGCAGAAAGACAAAATTGTTTTTATTGGATATTCAGATTCTACATGTCTTGAAACGTAAAACATCAAATTTTGGGGGGGGTTAGAAAATGTTTTTTCTTGGGCGATTACAATGGTTTATTATTGAATAATAAACCAAAAATAGGCATCTTGTTTCCGATTTTCCTGAGCTCAGAAGGGGACATATTAATTAAGCAGTTTCACTTTTGGTCAACCCTTGAACAATTTGAACTCAGGTATTTTCAAGGCCCTTAATCTAGTAATCAAGGAATTGAAACATTAACCATGACAAAAATTAAAATACAGTGCAAGGACGACTGAAAAATGTTACTTACAGCCAGATCGTATGCCTTCAAAGCCTTCATGAGGGGATTATCGTCAACATGCAAGTAGTTGAAGAAACAGGTAACAAGAGCATTGCCCATGATCATCCATGCTGCAAAGTCATGGGAATTGAGTGCGACAGCTTCCTGAGCCAAGGTGAAACTCTCTTGAATATCCTGGCGGGTCCGTTTTGGGTGTCGTCGAAGAGCGATGGATAGGTTGAGTAGGAGTTTGGCATCACGCTTGTAACACACAAAAGTATAGGTTGAGTAATGCACCCAGAGAGGGGGTAAGTTAATATGAGCACTTAACAAAAATACTTACAGTCACTTGGAGTGCATTGTTGAAACACTTGATGGCCATGTCAATGTTATCAGAGACACAGTAACATTCGCCAAGAAGATTCCATGCCTTGACAGAAGAGGGATTCAACTTCACAGCTATGGCAAGTGAGCTTATAGCCTCCTCTTTGAAATATGGGCTTTCCGCATATACCTTTCCTTTCAGCTCCCAATAAAGCTCTTTATTTTCTTTAAGAGCAGCATCTGGACAAGGTAAAGAAAATAAGAGACATCAATAAATTTGCAAATCGCATACATTGCAAAGATTCGTAATTGGTTTTAATTTTATTAAGAACAACATAACATCTAGCGACAAAAGGGAAGTTTTGGTACCGATTCATATCACACCCAGCCAAGGTATTCTAAATTATAAAGATTCATTTATACTACGTTTTAACCGACTATAATGCAAGCGCAAGAATATGAACTGGAAAGGAATATTTGTATTCATTACACATGCCAAATCCAATTTTATTAATATCATTCATCAGGAAGGAAAACAAATATAGCCCGTAAAACCTAGATCCATTTTATTTTTCATCAAATCTGTCGTTGGGTAGCCAAATTTTGATTTATTTTTCCTTAAATCCCTACCCCCACTAAACACTTCATATGCTCGTCAAACGGGATTCACAAAAATTTGATAATTAATTTTGGTTTGGCTACAGGTTGAATGAGAATGAACATTAAGAGATCAAGCTTACCTTCTGATTTAGCAAAAATTTCAGCAACTGTTTGAACTTTTGTTTTCATGGTGTCATTATATGCCTTCAGTAGTTCGCATTTGTTCTTGGTGCTATCCCTGAATTCGCATAACTTCTCATACTCTGCCTAAGATTAAAAATATAGTGAGGGTGGTATCAAATCAAGCATACTACTTGAGAAATATTCAAGATTGAAATGAATAATGACAGGAAAATCCGAAAATGCTAAGTCATGGTTGATTGAACTAAATTGATAGCTGACGCTCATAAATAGTGGATGCAAATTTGTAATAATCTAATCGAAGGTGTAATTTAAACAAGTAGTTGATATTATGGTGATTGCTGGGGTGAGGGAGAGATTAACTGGGCGACTCTTTCTCCATTCTTTCTTTTACAGCCGAGCTCTTTCGCACATTCGGGCATCTTCAGGGCTACATAGGTTCATCAGGTACCTACGACCACAAGTACCTACAAGTTTATCTCCCCCTAAACACAGCAATTACGTGGAAAATGCAACAGTCAAAAGAATATATTATGGTGTTGATGAAATATATACTACTGGTATACAAACGTTCAAGGCATCAAGTGTTGGTGTCGGTGCAGAAGTTTTATGATCATTTGAACTGGTCTTCAGTTCCACCGCCTGGGAACATGACAGAGAAATTGAATCAATAAAAAGAATTCATACGGCTTCTATCCCACTGGATACAAGTGATTTTAAAATACCTGTAGTCGCAGGACTAGACGTGATCAAAAGTTGACTAAAGTCGCATATAGTGAGTGATTCAATGTTATGTTTGGTTAGGTCTCGACTAGCATGCTATCGACTAATCAAGCTAATCAGCTATATCAATACTTGTAACTGTTCGGTAGGCATAAAATGAACATTTATCAATCGATATCAGCTAATCGATATGAATCGTAAGCTGCATCTGTTCGCAGCGTTGTTATCGTTATCTTTCGTTCGTCCGTTGTAATCGTAAAAATGTCCTTGTGAATATGAATAAATTCGTTCGCGATTTAGAGTCGTTATTTTGAGTTTATCATTTAACCACATGATAAAACATGGTGGCAGCTATTTTGACGAACTGAATTTGATTGCGTCCGCGAATCGTTTCGGGAATATTGCGCGGTTGTTTGATTTGTGAAATCTTTCGAACTCGGGTTTCTCTGATAAGCCGAAATGCCGGAGACTCCTGTGGCTAATCCAACGAGTCAAAGCATGGCTGGATCGTCGACCGCGAGTGTAACCCTTCCGTTGCAGCCGCCTGAGCCGTTTAGCTTCAATCCTATGGACTGGCCGTCGTGGAAAAATCGTTTTCAGCGGTACCGTCGGGGAAGTGGTCTCGATAAGGCGTCAGACGGTAGGCAAATAGACGTGCTTATTTATCAGATGGGCCATCGTGCTGAAGAGGTACTGGCTTCACTCAAACCCGAACCTGTCAGGTTCGAGGACGTCGTAAAAGGTTTCGATGCGCATTTCATTCCGAAGCGGAATATTATTTACGAGCGTGCCAAGTTCCTAAGAGCCCGTCAAGGGAATGATACCGCCGAAAAATTTATTACCGACCTCCATAGCCTTGCGAGTACGTGTGAATGGGGCAGTTTACACGATGATCTGATATTGTTGGTGCTGATCATAGGCATGAAAGATTCGACCATCAGTGATCGTTTACAATTGGATCCTAAGTTGGATTTGGAAAAAGCGAAAACCGCCCTGCGCCAGCACGAGGAATTAATTAGGCAAAAAGAGGTACTGAGTGAGCCAAGCTCTGTTAATCTCGTTGGAGGGGGTAGGTATAGGCGGCAAAAACCCTGTCCAAGCAAATCTCGTCAGTTTGATAATTCGGATAAGAATAATTATAAATCGAAAAAGCCTGTCAGTTCGGGAGGTAAAAAATGCGACAAATGTGGCCACGATTTTCACGAAAATGTTTCGCAGTGCCCGGCGAAAAATGCGCGTTGTGGTACGTGCAAGGAGATAGGTCACTACGCCCGAAGATGTCGCTCTCACCGTCGAAACGTGCATCAGGTTCTCCGACAGGACTCTTCGCATCTGACGTCGGAAGAAGAAATCGACGAGTATTTTGTTGGCTGCGTCGGCGTAGACTGCTCGGATGGGGCTTGGTCGGAAACGTTGGAAGTTGATACCGGTAGCTCCGTCAGGAGGGTTTTGTTCAAGCTGGATACAGCCGCGGACGTTACAATGGTGCCGTCCTGTGCACTCCCCGATCTCCCTCTAGTCAAATGTAGAAATAATGTATTTAGTGCTAAGAAACATGAAAGACTGAGCATAAAGGGAACCGCTGAGCTACAAATAAAATACAAAAATTCTGAAATAACTGAAAAGGTTTTTGTTTCAGATGATGTCAGTGTAGCCCTGTTGAGCCGCAAGGCGTGTCTCGGATTGAACCTAGTCAAACGTGTCTACGTCATGAAACAAGAGACGGATTGGCGTAAGGAATTTCCAACCTTGTTCAGAGGTTTAGGAAACGTCAAGGGCGATTACACCATCGAGCTCAAAGAGAATGCGCGACCCTATGCGATATCTTCGCCAAGAGCTGTACCCCTTCCGCTGCGCAAAAAGGTTGAAGAGGAGCTCCGGGATATGGTGAAAAGAGGAGTCATCGAACCTGTCGACCATGCCACCGACTGGTGTGCACCAATGGTGGTCGTCAAGAAAAAGGACGGAGGGATCCGGATCTGCGTGGACCTGTCGAGGTTGAACAACAGCGTGAAAAGGCAGTATCACCCGATCCCGAGAGTGGAGCTTTCGCTCGCTGAACTAGGCGGTGCGCGCGTCTTCTCTAAGCTTGATGCAAACTCTGGATTTTGGCAGCTGAACTTGTCGGAAGAGTGTCAGGACCTGACCACATTCATCACGCCGTGTGGGAGGTTTCGGTTTAAGAAACTGCCGTTTGGGATCTGTTCGGCAAGTGAGCATTTCCAAAAGCGCCTGTCGTTGATTCTCGCCGCGTGTAAAAACTGCTGCATCCACATTGACGACATACTCGTGTGGGGCAGGGACCAGGCGGAGCACGATGTTTGCTTGAGGGCTGTCTTGGAAAGGCTGAGGAATGCCGGGATGACGCTGAATAAGCAGAAGTCTGAATTTAGCAAGACGTCGGTGCAATTTTTGGGATTCTCCCTATCGGCTGAGGGGGTAAAGCCTGATCCGAGTAAGGTGGAAGGAATCGTCAACATGAAAGCGCCAACTAATGTCAATGAGGTCCAGCGGCTGATGGGTGTCGTTAACTTTCTCTCAAGGTTTATTCCTGACAAATCGGAAATTATGGAGCCCATTTCAAGTTTGTTGTCGTCGAAGAATGCTTTTCTCTGGGGGCAGCCGCAGGAGGAAGCGTTCGCAAAAATCAAGGAGAAGCTAACATCAGCGCCCTGCTTGAAGTTGTATGACGTGAATAAGCCAACGATGATTTCCTGCGATGCTTCGTGTCAAGGTCTTGGCGCTGTGCTTTTACAAGGCGAAGGGACTGAAAGGCACCCCGTTGCTTTTATTTCGCGTACGCTGACGTCGGCAGAGAAAGGTTATGCTAATATTGAGCGCGAAGCTTTGGCTCTGACGTGGGCTAGTGAGCGCTTGAGGAATTTTCTCGTCGGGAAGCGTTATGTGATAGAGACGGATCACAAGCCGTTGGTACAGATCTTCAAGACGAAGCACTTGGATGACTTGTCTCCTCGTCTGCAGCGATTTCGTCTTCGAATGATGCGCTACGACTACGAGATCATCTACACTCCAGGGAAGAATCTGCTTGTTGCTGACGCCCTGTCAAGACAGCCGGTTCCACATCGGGAGGAAGACGCTGAGCTAGGGGAAGAGGTTGATGCCTACGTGCATGCTGTCTCTCTGGCAGAAATCAACACTGCCGATGAGAACATTGTGAAGGTTGTGCAAGCGCAGGTCAGGGATCCGGTCTGCATTCAACTGAAAGGCCTGTTGAAGGGGGAATGGCCTCAAAAAGCACACCTGCCACTTGAACTTCAAGATTTTTATGCAGTGAGAGACGAGCTGTGCGTCGTTGAGGGAATCCTCATGAGAGGCAATCGGATGGTAATACCGTCGGAGCTGCGAAATTTGATGCTGAACAAGCTTCATGAGGGCCACATGGGAATCACAAAAGCGAGACGTCGCGCATTGGGTACCATGTGGTGGCCGAAAATTTCCAGTGACATAGAGCAGAAGATAAAGGGTTGTCCAACCTGCATCCAACATTCTTCGAACCTCCACGAGCCACTTCTTCCGTCAGTGTTGCCCGACTACCCCTGGCAAGTTGTATCCATGGACCTCTTCAAATTAGAGGATCGTTGGTATTTGGTCATTGTGGACCATTATTCTCGCTATTTCGAAGTGACGCGCATGGCGAAAATGAGAACGTCGGACATCGTGGGAGTCTGTAAGGAAATTTTTTCGCGTCTTGGAATTCCAGTCAAGATTTGCACAGACAGCGGGTCTCAGTTCCAGCCACTTCAATCATCGGAGTTTCAGCGTTTTGCGCAGGAGTGGGGGTTTACTACAACGACCAGTAGCCCTCATTTCCATCAGGCGAATGGAGCTGCGGAGGCAGCAGTAAAGACGGCGAAATCTTTACTAAGGAAAAATAAAGGCGACTTCGAGAAAGCTCTCCTGGCCTACCGGAATACCGCGCTAGAAACAGGGAGCAGTCCGGCTGAGCTTCTTTACGGTCGGAGATTGCGGGACTCACTACCATTTGTTCATCACGCCACAGCCGCGCGTCCGGATTCAGAGGAATTCTCTGAGCAGGAGGGGAGGTATCGGGCGAGGTATAAAGAAAACTATGACCGTCGTCACCGTTGCCGCGAGTTGGAGCCGCTCAGCATTGGAGCGTTTGTGTGGATCACGGATCTCAGGCGCCACGGCCAAATCGTCGCCGTTCTAAGTGAGCCGAGGTCTTATTTGGTTCGCACTGAGAAGCAAACTGTTCGGCGGAACAGGTTCCATCTCATCCCTGCGCCTTACCTGGATGAGCTGCCTGCCTCGGGAGTGGAGGACGCTCAAATCGATGTTTCGGAAGATGCAGGTTCTCCAGGAGCAGTTGAACCCGTGCCCGAGCCCGGAGTTTCCAGGCCGCCGGAGGCTAGATCGTCTGCAGGTGCGCCAAGGTCTGCAGGCGAGCAACCTACTCGCTTGAGTCGCCCTAGCCGGATATCTGCAGGCTCCAGCGTCGCCGCTTCGCCTGCTAGGCCGACGCATACTCCAGCCAGCACCACCCGTTCTGGAAGAATCGTTTCTCGACCGGTTCGTTATCGTTGAAGCCTCGGTTTAGGCTTGAGGGGGGATGTTCGGTAGGCATAAAATGAACATTTATCAATCGATATCAGCTAATCGATATGAATCGTAAGCTGCATCTGTTCGCAGCGTTGTTATCGTTATCTTTCGTTCGTCCGTTGTAATCGTAAAAATGTCCTTGTGAATATGAATAAATTCGTTCGCGATTTAGAGTCGTTATTTTGAGTTTATCATTTAACCACATGATAAAACAGTAACATACATTTTTAAATTGCAGAGAGTGGCTGGAAACTTTAGAAGTCGCTACATCAGTGTGTCGCTCCTGAGAGCACCAGCCCTCTCGACATAGTTCAATCAAAATGGGGTGAGGTAAGAAGTTCAACTAAACAAATCCTGTTCTCCTAAATGACGCCATTAATATTTTAAAACCAGTGGAAACTGCACAATATGTTCAGAAGAGCCCAGTGAAACAGTAGAAAAATTACCACTAAAGTTAATGACAAAATTCCTCATAAATGGCAACCAACTGGCTGCTGGAAGGGTTTCTTCTTCTTTTTCCTCCATGGCACATGAGCACACCTTTCTAAACTCATTTTAGGTGAGAATACCTTTATACAAGGATTTATCCTCCCCCTTTTGTAATTAATTGTTTAATAATCATTTATTCGAGTATTTAATACCTATTACTTTTTTTTAGATGTGGCATATAACAATTTACTAGGATTCAAACAGTATTTAAAAAATATAAATCATGTGGGTTTAGATTTCAAGTCAAGGGATTAATGTTGAGTTAAAAATAATAGTTGCAACTAAAATTGTGCCAACAGTTGCAATTGTTACAATTTTAACAGTAAGCATTTTTTGGCTCATATTAATTTTTTTGTAATTGTTGAAATATTTTATACAATATTTTAGTCAAATAATTATTGTTTTTATCTAATGCTGCTATGGTATTATATGAAAGTTGGATATGAAACCCAATTAGTTCTTCTGTAAGATTTTGGTCAGATTATTAACAGAATTTATTTTTTGAATGAAAGAACTTGGTGGTAACTCATATTATACTACACTAGACCAGTTTGCATACTGTAGATAACATAACAGACCGGTCCAGAGCATACAGTAACATCCCCTCATTCCTTATGTCAACTGATATTGAATCGATTTTTAACAGAAATTTTGCTGGCACAAAAGCCATTATCATACCGGAAGATTGTCAACATCAGGTTTTTGGTAACGCTTTCCAATAGCGTCTGTTGGCTGTGGAGCGCTCTTTGAGAAACTCATCTGCAAATTAATAAGTATCAATAAAACACAAGATAAGTTTTAAATTAATGTCTCTATTTTATCAATAGAGGGTATCAGTTTTTTTAGTTCCATTATTTAGAGGAGGTAGAATTTAACTTTAAGCAGTTAGGTACCTATCCTGTGAGAAATTCAATCATCATATTTATCAGTAATTCGGATTCTTGGCAATGCTTCATAACTACACAAACCCAATAGAACTAATCGAATAGAAGTAGACGTTTCAACTTCCAAGTTTTCCTAGAATTTTAAGTTGCACAATGGATAACAAAAAGTCGTCGATTCGGATGTTAGAATAAACGAATAGGTCACTTAACTGTCCACATTTTATTCATTTAATGTACCTATCTATTTTTCAACCGTTTATGTGTTATTCAACAATATTGCTGGAATATACACGAAAATATAACATTTTTCAACTTAAAACGTTCTTTTCATCTATTTACTGCAAAAGAAACAAAGAATGGAGCACATATTATCGATATACACATCATCAACTATCATTATGCTGAGTTTGAGCGAAATCGGAATCAAAAAATTTTTCACAAAAAATCCAAGGGGTACCTCTACGATTTTCTTGAACCGATCAGTTAACGATTTTTTACTCCTCTCTCAATACAAATAAAAATCTGAAATTTTCAGGAAAGTTGTGTCTTATCAAGATGTATTTTTGTGATTTTTTTCAATTCTCGGAAAAATCTGTAAATGGTAAAAAAAAATCAGTTTTTGAAAGCTGGAAAATTGGACTTTAACCATGATTTTCGGGGTCAAAATCCATGTGAATCAATTGTTTTATTAGACAGGAGTCTTCATTTGAACGCCTTACACACGTACATAGCAAAAAATTTGGTTAAAACAATTTAAACAGAGCCACAGAAATTGTTTTCCGTAAATCGAGCTTTTCACCGGCCGAAATTTCGAGCTCCGCTGGCATCGGCAGAAGTGAAAAAATATATGTTTGTTTTTAAGTGTTTATGAAAGCTATTCTTATAGGAAATTTAACGCTGAATCCGAATTTGACGTCAAAACGACGGGAATTTGATGACAACTATCAGTTTTTACTAATTTCAGTACGACACGTTTTAATGTTTTCAACTTTGAAAATTCGTTGCAAATATTCATAGTTCTGTTCAATTTCGATGAATTAGTGATTCCTACAGGAAATTAAACGTAGAATTCGAATTTGAAGTGAAAAAGATCAAATTCTAACGCAAGATAATACGGTATCAAAAATCCGAATATATTCAAAATTTGAATTAGTAGCCCATTGTTAGATTTTAAAGTGATAGTGATCGCAGTTTCGACACCGTATTATCTCAGTAGAAAATAAAAATAAAATTAATAAAGAAAAAGAGGATTTTTTTTCTCTTGATGATTGTTGAGAGAAAACAGGAGAGAATAATGACTTGAATATTTTTGCGTCTTGGAGACGCGGCGTGTAAAAATAAATAGTGTATCTTGTTGACGTTTGTGATGAGGCTTGTGTCTGTTCCATTGTGTGAGGTTTGTGTCAATAATTTACATTGAGACCCGGAGGGCGGTAGGCAGCTAAAATCCATTTGTGTGCTCTTTTTGATTTTTGTAGCGTACGATCGTTTGTTGATTCAGGTATCTTATAGAGGACTTCAAATTTGAAACAATCGTCGTACGTTGCAACATGAGAATTCGCGCTTTACTGGCAGGGCTCGTGATCGGCGCTCTATGGTTATTAATGCGTTGATTTAACTGAGTGGCCTTCCCAACGTAGACTGCTTGTCGGAGCATTTTCATACATAACACGGAAGAAACGCCGAGAAGGAGTACTTAACCATTAAGTAGCCAAACTCGACACGTAGATCAGTAAACTATAGAGTGATACGATAAAATTGAAATGTTTGATAACGTGATTATTGGAGTTATTTGATGACAGAAATACGGTGAAAAATGGTTTTGACTCATATCAACTAAGGGGTTAATACTAAAGTTTTTGACCGTCAAATTCTTTAGCACCGCCATCGTTTATTTAAGAATCTGTTTTAGCCATTAGGAAATTGTACTCGAGTTACTGACGTTTCAAAAACTACTACCAACATTGGAAAAAAACACATTGTAGCGAAATAATGCCGCGTTGTAAGTGGACGGCAGTTCTAAAGAAAACCCAAAATTACTTTCTCAATGGTAGGTTAGAAAGTCTTCCACAGAAAATGTTCCCATGAACCTGCCAAAATTGATGATGGTGAATTTTTTTTCGTGTGTTCCCCGTGCCTTAAAGTTTACCCTGGATTCGAAGAAGACTGATTCACCAGTTCCAGAAGCCTGATACCCCCGGTTATTCTACCGCTATAATAATACCATAATACCCACCCTGTTAATTAGTTACAATGACGAGTTAGGTATTTTTATATACTGAAGCAAATGTGATGTTCTTAGTTTTTATTTTGTTGTGATTTAAAGTATTTGTTGAGGAATTCTATTTAGGAAGTCGGAGCATTTTCGATGTTTGTGACCTAATCTTTTAATGTTGTTTATTAAGGAGCATTTCTTTTAAATTTAATTGCCTTGCGTAAATTGTGATTGATATTACTTCATTATGTTTCAAGCGTAAACCGCATTTTCTTTTACCAATATGTGGTTTAATGATCCTCGTTCCTACCCTAGTTTTATGTTTTATTTTTTATTAAACTCATTATTATTTTCTAAAACGCTCAGAAATGTTGGAAACATTAAAAAAGTTACCTAAACCGGTCGTATGTAGTTTACTGATTCCTACATTGAAGGGGTGCCGAAAACCTGTTCCAAAGGGTGCCGGATACTGAAACTGGGGTGCCGAAAGCTGGTTCAAAATGGTGCTGAAAACTGATGAAAATGTGCCCAAAACTAGTGCACCCAGGTTTTTTGCCGTTTTCTCTCAATATTTAAATTATTATGACAATTATTCGATCTGGGGCCTCATAAAACTGATGAGAGGATCCTAACCGATTCAAAAGTGAAGGATTTGTCACAGAAACTCTCAAATTAAATTCAGGGCATGGAAAGTTCTGTGCGAAAATTCCTTAAGGTGCCGAAAACTGGTGCTTTTACCCTAGTTGTAGTGCACCAACTTCGATGAGGCCCTAAATTTCTCGGTTCCAAAACTTACGGGCGCATAACGAAAATTACTGGAAATGAAATGACTTCTACTCACCGGATCGCTGGAAAATACTCAATTATTACTAAAGCCGACACAAGTTCCTGGAAACGAACCAACAGTTCACTGACATATAGTTGACAAGGCAACGGTACGAAGCGGACGCACAAGCACGATAAACTGTTGATAAAGGAGATAGGTTGGGATACATAGGGAAACTTGAAGAATATAGAAACACAATACTGCGGAGAGGGAACCAGTGAGTATAGAATTAAATTAAAGTACCTATAGAGTTTAAATTTTTTAATTTAATTTTTTTAATTAAATTAAATTTTTAATTTAATAATAATTAATTTTTAAAATTAAAGAAGAAATTAAATTTAAAAAAAAAAATAGAGTATAGAATTAAATTAACTTCTATACTCACTGGAGGGAACCCATGAACGATATGGCATAGAAACGTTATAACATAAATATCTATAACATTATATTTATAAAAAAAATAATTGATTGTGATGGAAAGAGAAAATGTTTTTCTTTTAATATTTCGAAAAATCTTCGTCACAGATAAAACGGCGTCCGTTATTATATACATATTATTAATATTATAAAATATGTATATTATCACTTATATAATAATTATACATATAATAACATTATTAATGATATTGTGTTGACAGCATAATATGGCAAACGGACAGAATTTGTTCTATTTTTAATATTGAGATTCTGCATGCCTTGAAACGTAAAATATCACTTTTTTATGGACATTTTTCTTCTTTTTTTTCATTTTTCTTCTTGGGCGATAAACCATTGTATTATTAGAATAGTAAAATTTAAAAAAACGAAAAACCAAACGAAAGAATGACTAAAAACACGAATAATATAAAAAACTGCGTTCTATCAAATATCCAATGAAAGCTAAATTGGCACATTTACTGTGAAAAGATTTTCTGGAAATTTTATCAATTTTTCTGAAAGATAAATTACGGTTATTGTCATTCTTTGATCACAGACAAGCAGAGTTATTCAGAAAAGCTTTTCGAAGCATAGTACTGTGAACATTTTCCCAAAATCAAGATTTGTTGCGAATTCAACCATTTCATACTATATAGTTTTTTTTTATGTGCACGTGGAATCGAAAATTCTGATCATTGTCGAATCATTGCTAGCTCGAATGGATTTATACGACGAAGGGACTTCTATACGAGCGGGATATTTGAAGCACGGTGGTCTCATTGACCGGCCGCTTCTAGATGTGCCGAACCGTTATTATTATTTCTTTTTAGGGTTGGGATATCGAAATAAAGTATCGATTTTGGAATCGATATTAATATCGGTGACCTAATATCGATAACAATATTATATCGGCGTAAATGATCGATATTCGAGTAATTTTCGGGTAATCCAGCATTTTTCATTCATTTGGACACTCGAAAGATTTTTTCATCGTGAGACGTTACTCTGAAACTCTTCACAGTAAGTTCAGCCAAATCTATTCAAAAATATATATGTACTTGAAGCCATTTAGAAATGGGAGCCACTTTAAAAAACGAACAAACATAAATTATTTTTAATAGCTTTTAGTTTTTGCATTACACTGATTTGATTTTTTTTTATCATATACATTTACAGTAAGTTTTTGCATTACAAAAAAAAAAGGCTTTATATAAATATTAATTTACTCAAAAACCAGTTTATGTGTGATATGTTTAGCAAATAAATACAAATTTTGAATTTTAGAACAGGTATATGGCGCCGGCAGGATTTACTTGGCACCAATAAAACTTAGTCATAACACTTTCACTACGTCCACTGGCTTCCTAGCTCTGTGATTTTAGTTAGGTTTTTTCAACGATCAACTTTTAACCCTGATCTGACTTATGAAAGCCCGCTATTGTTGAATCGAAGTATCGGGAGATACTATCGATAT
The DNA here is from genome assembly GCA_037159825.1 of Tupiocoris notatus. Taxonomy (NCBI): domain Eukaryota; kingdom Metazoa; phylum Arthropoda; class Insecta; order Hemiptera; family Miridae; genus Tupiocoris; species Tupiocoris notatus. The sequence continues at coordinate 2,041,417 of JASJUZ010000015.1, read as the reverse complement.
CCCGATAGAAAGAGAATCTGAATATCGATATTGAAATATCAAATATCGGAACCAAAGTATCGATACTAATAATATTCATATCGATATCCCTTACCTATTCATTTCAAAGGCAAGTTGACGCTTCGTGGTACTATGTTCGAATTATAGATCAGTATTTATCCTCAATTTGTTTGATATCCGGGCGATTCTATCCAAGTTCGTACATGACGGCGTAAAAGTTGCGAACTGCTGTGAGCAGTGGCTATCGTCAAGTTGCTAACTTCTCAACTACCTGTGGCTTCGTACTGATAGCCTTTGACAGGTCGTTGACAACCCTTGTTTGACACTTGTTCATCGTGTATTCCTGTCTCGTTCAGCATTTCGGTTTCTTCTATCAAAAAGTAATTTTTCATTTATTCTGAACTCTTGTTCGTACGTAGATGGTTAATGTTGATGGTAGAGTGGTATTCTACGCTACCAACTTCTCTACTTAGTCGTTCACTCGTCCTAAAACGGATCAAAGCAGACTGTCTAGTTTGATTCGCCCTGTGTTTTTGTTAGATGCATTGCAAAAAATCCAATAATTCATCTACCAAGTAGTTTTTTTTTGGTTACCTAGTAAAACTAAGTTTATATTTTGTCAAAAAAAATAAAATAAAATAAATAAATAAAAATATAAAATCAACAAACGTATTTAAAAGGCGCAGCAACTGTTATAGAAAAAAGACACAAAAATAGAACAACCCACGAATTAGATGAATAAGGCGGAAGTGCTTAGCAATACAAGCCAAGTTAAGCAAAATGGGATTCGTGAAAGCCATTTTTTAACAAGATCAATTCGAAGATGACTATTTACGCCTTTTCCTAAAAAAGTCGAAATTACAGGCGGATAGACAGCGGGCAAATTCTGGCCAGAAATGGAGCATATTCGTGTGCGATTCAAGCTGGAGGGATGGAAAAAATAGAACACACATACACACACACACCTGTTGAGGCCAAGAGATGGAGCTGTAGATGAAGGAGGCACTTTATGAACAATTAGCCCAAGTGGGGAGAAGTGCATTATTAAAGAACAACGTCTGAAAATCCCTGACAAATTGCCATAAATGATTTAAAGAAAAATTTCAGTTTTACATTTGAATTCGAACAGAATTTCATTGCAAATTTTAGACAGACTGATGGTCTTAACTTGCGAACTGGCGATCACTTTTGCCCAGTATGATGGAGTTCGTGTCCCGTGTCTTCAGAATTTCTTTTCTCTGTTGGAATATTTTCATTTGTATAACATTTTCATCTGACCTAGAAGTCATTTTGTTTGGTTTCAGATAATATCAATGGCTACGCTTAATTTTTCGTCTCAACTCCGCTACACGGTCGAGTGGTTCAAAGAGTTTTCGCCGATGCAGAAGAATGACTTTTTGCCCATTTTGATCGATCAGTTCGGTCCGGATTCCAGCATGAATGGACTTCCGTTCGCCGACGAAGTGCCACCTTTTCCATCGATATTCCAGTGCCGTATCAAGCTGTTTACTGACTGGACATCAACTTGGACGCATGAAGAAAAACTGCAATTCATTTCAAGTATAAGGTACGATGATGGGAATACTTTTTCTTTGCAATATCCGGTTTCACTGAAAATGGAATTAAATGTTGGATCATTCGATGCAAAATGTTTCCAAGTTCATTTGCAGTCTGAGTAAAATTTTCGGGCATTTTTCAGTTTCACCATTTAGAACCGTTTATGGAGTCGAATAATCGGTAGCAATATAGAGTCTATAACCTTTTAGAATTGACTATAGGTCGCTCGTATCCAATTTGCTAACCTGTGTTATTTTTTAAAAAACCAGCTTAATCCTTAACCTTAACCATGAGCTTAATTTGCTTTAATTGGCTGTGTTATAGGTTGATTGACCCGGATTTTGTCGTCAAATTTGAAGAGCAGAGTACGTTCCCTCCTCAGCTGGTCAATTGATTTGCTTTCATCTCTTCTGTCTAAATTACGGAGTAAGTTTATGGGTTATTTCTTTCCAATTGAAAAAAAAAGAACAGATATTTATTTTAATAACTGGATATAATGTTCATTTTATTTCATGTCTGTTTCAGATGGGCGTTTTATATAGTATCCTATTCTAGCACCCTGGCTTATCGGACATTGACTATAATGATATGTAATAGTTTATTTATTTGTATTTTTTTACAACAATTTTATCCATTGACTAAGCTGTTCAAACGGCAGTTGGTTTACTTTTTGTCTCCTGTGACATCAGTGATAGTTTGCTGTTGAACATGGGTTACAATAGGGGCAAGAGAAATGAGGGAAGTAATCTATACCTACAACATTGTACATGTGTCTAGAGTGCCGTTCATACTATGGAGAGTGAGTTAGCACTGAGAAACTAGCTGGTATCGAAATCGATTCCCCATGTTGAGACACGAATGCCATGAACAACTTGATGTTCCAATATAAGTATAGAATAAAAACAATTTTTCATACTTTAAATCTTTGTTGTTCTTTCACTGGAGCCATGAAAATATGTAATTGATTTTTTTTCTTTCTTTTGAATCTCACTTGTTTCATTGTGATTGCGGTTTCCAATACCACAAGACTGATTTACCTTTTTACATTCCATTATTCCATTTATTCAAATTTTAGATTACTCGTGAAATACTTCTAATGTTGATATTTGATGTGATGCATCTGCGATTGTGATTTTTACAATAACTGTTACTGGCGTGGATTAAATTTTTAGAGTTTTTCAAGCTATTTTTGTTCTTGACAGTCCCTTTCGTTGAACGCACGGTTCCGCGTATATTCTTGAGTACCTACTTATAGCCAAATTATCATTAGCAGATTTGACAATGGAATGAATCTAATCAATAGAGAGCTTGTCCAATTTCTTATTATTATATATATATATATTTTTTTTTACAACGTTGGTGCATAAATGACTTATGAAGTTGGATTCCCGGAGGGAAAACCTTCAATTTTCATCAGTTTGGTTTTATTGTTCAACTAAGCGCCTCTTCCTCGGGGGGGGGGGGGGGGTTTAATCTCTGTATGGGGAGCTGTCATGTATAGTATGTATATATAGTAACGAATAAATAGGTTGGTAGGTGGTGGGTATTGCATGTACCTTTTATCATAAAGTATTGGTGTTTCAACAGGGGCTAAGCTTTAGCCGAGAGCACTCTAACTTTGAAGTTTCCCAAGATTTTAACTTGCACAAGTGATAGCATGAACAAAAATACGTCAATTCAGATGTTAGAATATACCAAAAGATAGTTTAACTGTCCACATTTTCCCCATGTAATGAACGAATTGTTTTATTACGCAGGAATCTTCATTTGGATACCTTACACACGAACATAGCAAAAATTTTGGTGAAAAAATTTAAACAGGGCCACAGAAACTATTTTCTGTAAACCGACATTGTTGAGCTCACGACCCGCCGAAATTTTGAGTTCTGCTGGCATCAGCAGGGGTGAGCATTTAAACTTTTCTTTTGAAGCAATTTGGAAGCTATTCTTTGAGGAAATTTAACGCTGAATCCGAATTTAGCATCAAAACGACGGAAAATGGACGACAACCCTTAAGTTTTTCTCAATTTTAGTATTACACAGCTTTTATGTTTTTCAACTTTGAAAATTCATTGCAAATTCAGCGCTGTTCAATATTATTTCATTACTTAATCTTTCAGGAAATTTGACGTAGAATTCAAATTTAAAGTGAAAAATGGCAAATCTCAATGGCCATCATGAAAGGAAAGGCTCGTTCAAAAATGCCACAACGCGTTTTTTTCTCATTTATTCCCTTAATACAAATCTGCTGCACAAATATGTCGGGTACAAAATAGTAAAAAAAAATTATGAGCACTATTTTAGAAGGCGAAATTTCCTTCGGACGGAGTTTACATTCACGGTTGCGAGCTAACCATTTCATAGCACCGTATAAACACTTTAATCATTCAAAGAACATTTTTTTGTAACCATAAAACTATCACTACCTAGAAAAATTTATTATCGATACTCAATAAACTGAATAGAATTTTCCTTCAAGTAGCTACAAATATCTAACAGTAAAATTTACACTTATGAACTGGCTGAGCTTGTGAGCTAATTATTGTTAGTTTTATTTATTACATTCAAGTAAAATTATGCAGATAATTAAAGAGCCCTGAGTAGAATTAGTTTTTCATACAATTAGTGATAATATTGAAGTTGACCTACGGCCGAAATAAATCGACAAGTGTCAATATTGGCTTAAACTCTAATCAATGGCGATTCTAAAAGTGAATTTCTCAATGTTTTTCATGTATATACTCATATATGTGGTAACGGTTCAATTCATTCCTATCAAATGACAGTTGCAGTGAAGAAAGCTTTCTTAGGTTTGTCCGATTTCGGCTTTCCGATTGCAAGATCGGACAGAGTGGCTCACAGTTGGTAGTAATAGATTGAGCTGTTGGACTCGCTATAAGATGCCAGTGTGGTGTGGATCTTTCAATGATAAAGTGCCACCGACAAACTAATGAGCTGGTTTAATGAGCAGTACGGTTGTAGTTTAAGAGCAACGTTCCGTATCCAGAATTTTTTCCTGCTCCTCGACATTGATTTTACAGCAAGTAATACAAACATAATCCTCAAGCAAACTATCCTGGGCAAATAATTACATTTGATTTATAATTAATTCTAAGGAATAAAGGTAACATGTTATTATGTCGTTAAATACTTAAATTATAATTTTTACATATGTGACAAATAACAACCTAATTACAAGGACGTAAAAAAAGTTCAAGAATGTTGAATGGTCGCGTTCACATTTCATGGCGATTTGGGCCTTTTTGTCATGGAATTGAAATTCGATGCGGATTTGTACACTTAAGTTAAGCTAACTTTATGTTTTCATTTGTTCGTTCATTCTCTTGTACCTCGTTCCACTTGTGCAGTCCAAGTCGCAGTGGTCAATCGTGTGAAAATCAAGTCTACCATCGCTGATCAAATTACAGCATGGTTACTAAAATTGACAGCTTGAATTGCTCTTGCATTTTTTTCGGTAGTATGGAATTTTCATTTGGTATTCACCCGGCAATATACTGCTAAGGAACGAATTGGATTCCTGTGTACAAGACAAAGTAATGGACAAAATCTGAGTTAATATAATCCTTGGGACATAGCAACTTCATTTTGGTGCTCTCGCTATCACGGAATAATAGTTTGCTTTTTCTAAACACCTACGTTTTATCAGTATTACATTCAGTTTCTAGCTGATGAAGATGTGAATGATGACGATGAGCATGACGAGGCAAAGGCAGACTAGGCATTGGGTCTTGCCTCAACTCAAAATTACAACTGATTAGGTAAAAAGGCCCAATTAGGAACAATCTAGAGCTAAATAGGTACCTGGTATCATTAAAACTGACCATGGTAACAAATACGCAGCCTTGCTATGAGCTGAGGATTGTGCACTGTTGAGATTTTCCTGAGTTGGCTGATCGCTCCAGTAACTTTTCTTTGCTCACCGATACTGGCAAGATCCGTAAGAATAGAAGTAAGAACTCAACAGTTGAGTGAAAGTCTCAAGTCTGGAGATAGTAGTTGAAAAAGAAATAGTGCTAGTCACATGACATTAGGCAAATAATAATTTCATTTTTCATGGCAACAGCACCAACCTCTGATATTGTTGAGTATACTTGCATAGACAGAACTTCACTACTGCAATTGCCGCAACTGTTAAGTCAGAGAGAAATCTTTGAACTTCATAGAACAGGAGAGATTATTTGGATAGGGAAAACCGGTCATCGCTCAGTCGCTAGAATTAGCTGCCATATTATGTGCATACTTATGAACGCTTTTCAACTCGTTCAAAATCCATTTTGTCTCAATTGGTGCTGGCTAAACCTATCCAAATATGCAGCAATCATGCATCATCATTGCAGACGGTGCTAGGAAAGAATGAGACTGCTCCGCATCTCATCCTGGATTGTCCAGTGCAGAAGCAGACTCATTTCATGGTTTTTGGGGCCGTTATCTCTTGGGGCGTTGTCAGGTGAGGGAGCTGTTGAATCTGTCCATTGGCCAAGCGCTCACCTGAAAATACTTGCGAACCAGTACTGCAGATCTCATGATCCAGTAAATGGGACAATAATACGAATGTAATGATTTTTCAGTATCAGATTTTCTTCCTCCAAATCTTGCTAAGCATCTCACAGTGTTAGCTATTGGATTTACTTGGAAGGGAGTAGTCATTAGAAAATTCGCTCATCACACCACTCCTCACTTGCGAAATGGCAAATCTGTGATGAATATATCGGATGAGAATAGAGTTGCCTAACACGCTGCCAGAACAGTAATGCAATTTTTTCATTTCAATGTGCAAAGATGGTAGAGCACAATGGAAGCACCATGATGCCATTACAGAAATCTCCGATAGGTTAAAAAGATTGAATATTGTGACTGCGTTTGTAAAGATGGCTGGCTTTTTTCCAATAGAAACTATTCCTTGGATTAGCTTAACAGAGCTGTATTTGCATAATTGCAGTAGTGAAGGTTGTCATAGCTACCTATTGGTGCTGCTCTGGTTTACGTCCTTTTCGGAGTAATCTCTATTATACCATTGTTGAATTAATTTGATAAATTAAGTCTAGTTCTAGCAGAATAATACGTAACATTATTTTACTACGTTGGAGCAAGTCATGTTTTTGGACAGATGTAGCTGGTCTTTCGTTGTCAATGAAATCGTTCACTGTCAAAATCATTGAAATGTTGGTGTATAAGTAAACTTCAGTCGCTTGGCTTTGTTTGAACAAAAACATCAAACACACTAATCAACCACGCACTTTTATCACATTCTCAATGCAGTTTTCAAAATGTTATGGTTCTGTTGCATGGGTTGGAAATCTTCGCATTGCTGCTTCACTTCACTTTTCATGTCATGAATGAACCGCATTACCCTACATACGGATTAAATGGGTTGAATGGTGGGAAAAATGGTGCTTGGAATGGAGAAGGAGCACCGAACGCTGCCGTAGGTTGGACTGCAAACTGTGTCGTCACGTATGTGGTTAGCATGGTCGGCACAACTGTTGTCGAGTAGAGAGTAGTGTAGGCTGTTTTGGCACCAAAGGTAAGTTTCAGAACTTTCGAGTTCGTCGCTGTCACTACTGTCTGCGTAACTACCGGACTGGATGTGATCATCGGTTGAAGTTGAGGTGTGGGGAGGAATGGCAGCGGCAAAGATGGCAATGCGATGGTACTCGTCTGGTATTGGGTGCTTGTATAGGTTTTGATAGGTCGCGAGATAGTACTGAACACGGTGTTTTGTCCGTTGAATACGGGGATCACATGTGTCTCGTACTGCGTCTGAATGGTTAGAATGGGCGTTGTAGTTACAATCGGCGGTTGGTTTGGGTTGAGGAGTCGCAGGAAGGCCAACTGCTGGAGTTTCTCAGGGCTCAACGGCTCTTGAGTTGGTGGCGGAGGCGGTGTTGTAGAGGATGGAACTTCTTCTACAGTGGCGTTTGGGAAGTCTGGGAGAACAGCAATCGATTGCTGCTCTTCATCGTTGTCATTATCTCCAAATTCAAGCTCCAAGTGCAGTTCTGAACCTGCCTCGTCCAATCTGTTAATGAAAATGTGTATGATTGAAATGATCGCTCCAAGTTGTAAAATCAAATGTTCATTAAAATGTATCAGTTAGAGATAAATTATCCAAAAGTATTGTACCTGGTGTTGAATTCATTCAGAGTTTTGCTCGGTATAAACTGGAACAATTCGGTCGGCGGCAATGTCTTCGTAGCGCTGACGATTTTGGTCACTTCGTAGGTTTGGACCAAAGTGATTGTTGTGGTATTGCCTTCCACAACGACAGGAAGAAGATGCGTTTTAAGAAGGCTCTCGCTCGTGCTGAACGTATCTGTCATCGTTTCAAGTGGTAGAGTTTCTCCAGCTGCTATGGCGATTGCAGGTAGAGTGACTATCGGTCCTTCTTTGTCAAAGACAGGAGTTGTCGTTAAAATGTTTTCTGTAAGGGGTTCAGTATTCGAAGTCATGGATGATGCTGGGTCGATGAGGAGCTTCTCTAATGTAGTTGTAAGAGTGATGTATCGTGTGTTCTTCACGGTACCGACCTGCAAACGTCAATGAAAGCCGTATATAATAACCATGACTCAAGTGTAGAAGGAATGCTTTATTAATAAGTGCTTATATTAGATTTAAGAGTATCTGAACAATCAAGCAACGCTCTTAAGCATTGCCTAAAATAGTCGGGTACCTTATCTTGCAGCAAGTAAATATTTTTTACCGTTTTACCAGCCTTCCATTTACCTACTGATGACAATTTAGTGTCAATTCCAACTTATGGGGCGTTGAACAGTGCTTTGACAATGAGCTCAAAAAATGCATTTTGTTAAGTCCAGAAAGTTGCCTTTCCTTCTGCATTATCCCAACAGATATTGAGTGGCCATCCTGTTCAGCGATCAGTTGTACCATGAACCACGGTATATTCATTGACCTTCAGCTTCTACTGAGGTATCACTGTTCACACTGTGCTTTCTGGTTACGTTTATGTAACTTCACACTGCAATATTATTGGTTGCCCTTTGTCAAATGTATTCTATTCCTGTCCACCAACCATTGAGACACTGTCTTGCCTATCCAAGGTTCAGGATAGCGTTGAAATTCTAAAAGGCCTGAAACTCTAGTATGTACGAAGGGGGGGGGGAGTCAGGGTCTAATATGGGTTTATTTCAAGCCTCTAATTCAAATCAAACAGCAAGTTTGTGATTACTTTTGGTCAATGAGGATTCATAGGATCGAGCCAGTTGGAGGAATTGTGTTTTGTTTCAGGTGACTTTGGTCGCCTCATTTCCACTATGACAGCTGGGCATTGCCCAAACCATTTGTGTGTGGTGTATATAACAGCGACTAATCCCTGATTGATCATCAGTTGCAACAGACATCTCTGGACACCATGCCCTAATTTGCTAAGTTCATCACCTCATTCTACCTCTACTCTCAGCTTATTCATGCAAAGCTGGGAGTAGTAGGTTCCTACATCACAAATTCCATTCAAGAACCTGCCTTTAACACTAACACACTATGATTCAGTCAAACCTTTGGACACACGAATCCTAATTTTTAGCCTCTGTACATTCCCTCCAAAAGCCAATTTGGTTCTCAGTATGAGTTCTACTTGGTTCTGTCCTGCTGTCTCTAACTTTCAAACTCACCTAATAAAAGTGTTCTCTTCGGTTCGGACTCTTTCAGAACCCGGAAGAATCTCTCCTGACTGTTCCAAGAAGGAAAATAGTGAGATGTAAGAAAAAGAAACCTGAGATGTTTTACCATTATATAGGGTTTTTCGAAGTCACTCGTTGGCTTCGAGGCGCCAAGCTACTTCAAGGTCTTCCCTCGCAGATCTCGGATCCTCTACGGTTCAGATTCTAACTCTGAATAATTACTCTGAATACCTACCTGTTCGTCTCTGCAGTAGGCTCCATGGCAACTACCAAGACTGATCCAAACATGGATCACGGATCAATAAACGTGGCAGGCCAAAAATTAAAGAGCCTTGATGATCCTCAATGTCCATCTAATTTGGTTCACAAGCAGCCTGTTTTCATCACCAGTTTACACCTCTGATTTATGTATGAGAGGAATTCCAATAGTAATTATACTTATTTTTTGCTGCGCTCAAACATGAAAGTACATGACTTGTTATCTCACCTGAAACGTGTAGGGGGATTTTATCGTGGCTATTTCGTAATAGACGCTGCTGAAATTGGCCGGTGTCGATATTTCGACCTTGAGCGTTTGAATAGGCAAAGTTGGGGTTGGCGTGGCCGAAACTTCAAAATTCTCAGCAGCCTGCTCCTCGCTTACTTCAATGTCCTGGAGTGGAGGAGTGGAAGATCCGGTGCTGTTTTCTTCCTGTTGAAAATAATGCACAAATCATATGACATGGTATTTGCAAATTTGATTCAGCCTCCCTGTGAAGGCCTGGTTTATCAGATGAAGTCAATATGATGTTGTTGGTCAAGTATAATTACAGGTATTTCAATCAGAAAAGGTTGTAAAGTAGCTGGAGTGAGCGCAAAAGCGCCTAGATAAGGTACATACGTTTCAGATTCGTATTGTTTAGCATAATATAGTGTTTGTTCTGAATTGCTTGAAGCTTTTCATTATTGATAAAGACTGCTTGTTTGATTCAATCAAATCATACCGGGTCTTGGCGACGGATTGCAACCCTCGGCTTGGGTGTAGTCTTGTACTGCCATCGACCCTGAGGTCGAGCAAGTTTGAACTTGTACAGGCTAGTGCTAGGCTCTGGCTGCACTGGGCTTGGTTTCGGCTTGAACCGACGACCTCCACTTTCAATTGTGTTACTTGAAACAGTCGACGTTGCAGATCGTTGCCGGTGGTATCTTCTAGTTGATTCAGGGTACACAGATACGGTTGGAATTTCACTGGAACTGCTGCTTCTCGTGAATCTGTTGTGTGATAACCTGTATCAGACGACAAATTTCATCATATTCACAAAAGCGAGTCTATAATTGATTTTCTTCTTATACTGCATTTTTGCTAGGTGATAGTATTATTGTAAACTATTATCATTATTGTATCATCATTTCATACTCACTTAAACGATGGGCGCTGTGATCCAGGCCTTTTGGTTGGCTGAGGCGGATCTGTTGGAGGTTGCGGAGGAGGAAGCGGCGTCGTTGTTTTTGTCCTCTGGAGGCGGTTTTTGAAAGGCGGTGAAACGGCCGGGCGACGCGAGTGGCGCACCAGATTCTGGCCGATGGGTGCGGTAAACAGGGCTTCAAGCGGTAGGCCGTCTTCAAGGACTGTTGGTTCAATCGACGATGCACTAACGGATTTCGAACTTTTCGCCTGCTTATGAATAGTTGTTGGGATTGGTTTATGTGGGACCACATGCGAACTGCTCTTAAGTACTTGAGCATACTTTCCTGTAGAAATAAAACCAACTCATAAGTAGGCCTGATTCAACATGCAATGATTCAATGCATATCAACATGTTTCCCTTGATACATTTCCTAATGATATTCAAGCAACATCATTAATGAAATGTAAATGTGGTGTGAGTAATTATTTTCTTGTATTTGAATGTGACGAGGGTTAGAAATATTTCTCGGCAAACTAATTTCAGTAAAAGCAGCAGTGAAGGCTCACCCGAAATGTAAGTACCGATGACGCTCGTCTCGTGAACAGTTGTGGTTCCATCTTTGACGACTGTGCCTCCAAGTTTTGTTACGAGTCCTGTAGGTTCACTGCGGGACTTGACAGTCGAGTCAACTCCAATCACCTGGGTGTTATAGTGGGCATATTTGATAGATACAGGAACTTGTTAAATTTATTGTATGTGGTATGTTTTACAAGTAAAATTTGAACTAACCTTGAACGTCTCGCTAGCACGATCAGTTGGAGCTTTGGACAGGTCGTCAAGCGCGTTGTCTTCCTGGGAAGCATCTCGTATGCTTTCGATTGCTGGATCCGTCAAATGTTGCTGATGATGTTTACCCGTAATTGGCGAAGATGACGCAGCTGTTGCAAGAGTCTCGTGAAGGTCTTTTTCATCACTTTCGTTTTCAAGTTTATTAGCGATCGGCGATGGCGGCGATTTCTTTTTCACTTCCTTCGGCACTGCACCATCGAAAAGCTTTTTGGCTTTGTGCTCGTCGGATTTCGTCTTTGTTGGCGTGATCTTCACGTGCTCTTCCTCTTTTGAAGAAACTTTAACCTGCACTTGGGTCTTCACTTCGACTGCTGGTGGCTTTGTTGCTTCTATTTTAGCGGTAGGCGTTGGTTTGATTTCGGCTAGAAAGAGCGACATGACGTTATTTTCATGGTGATATCTTGAATCAGGCGTGATCCAACCAGGCATATCATCTACTTAATTCTCGGGAACGGGAATGCTGTTATTTTTATGACAGATATAAATCAGCTGTCATCTAAGGCTCCACACGCATTACAAGCTGGTATGAGTTTATTGATATTGGCACATCTAGATACAGTTACTAAGAAGTACAAAAGTGCTTCTGGAAGGTTGTTAGCTTTTTTAGTATGGAAGAACACTTATAGCATGTCAGTTGGATATTTTCCCCAGCTTAGAGTTGTCTTGAATACTACACTAAACTTTACTTATCCACAATTGACCGCTAAGCAAGTGCTCACCTTTCTGGCTTTGCGGAGAGAACACCATCACCGTATTCCCAATGGTGGTGGTGAAGTCGAGAAAGCCATAGACCGTTTGCGTTGTCTGCTCTTCGATAGGAGTCTCAGTCGAGCTCACAATCTCAGCATCTGTCTTGTACACGGGCCCTGTGCACCAGCCGAGCCGTGACAAAGACAAAATGATTGCCACTGAAAAATGAAAATAATCTTTTGTAGCTGACAAAATGGAGGCCATTTGTTGTCAAAATAGTGATGGTGAAGGTTTATGGCAGTTTTTATGTACCTGAGCTTGATTCTAATATAGAATTACCTATGGCAATTAATTGGATTTGTACAATATGAAGGAAACTGGAATTTCAGGATGATACATTCTTTTTCTTATCGCAGGTCGCAAAAAACTACATTGCTACACGTCACTCATTTCTGATGTGAACTTAATTTTTGAGGTGGTCCTTTGTCCATTTGGAAAAACTAAGCTCGCTACTCAATTCGCTGCCATAATTTGAATCCAGAAACATCACTCATTGTATGTTGTCTATTGTCGCTGGGTTGAGGATGAGATATAGAACTCGCCTTTCCCTCTTCTGTTGAATTTATTTCACATTGTTCTCTGTCCTGCAAGCTGGGGACACCGCTATATTTATCAGACCAATCTAATCGAGTTCGCTGCAGAAAACCAAGTTGAAAATACTCGAATGAATGGCAGTTGAATTTTTCACGAGAAATAAACTCGTTTGTTGAGATTATTTCCTTCCTAATTTTTCCGTTCTAATCACCGCAGTGTGTTTCAGTTACGCGTGCATTTTCATGTGCTAGTTTACATAAGCGATCATTTCCGTTCTCCTCCACTCTTGACTCAAAGCTGCCAATTTTGCGAATGGGTCTATTTAGATGAAATCTGCATTTCAGCATTCGTGCCCCTGCATTCCCAACCTAATTCCACTTATCGCCGACTACTATCATCAAGCTCAGCGTTGCTCAATAAACATCAGAAATGTAAACAAACCAGCTACCAATAGCGGAGGAGTTTTTCCCCACGTAAGACCTGTAATCAAGTGAAAGGGACTGAACACGGCGAATAAAAAGGTAAAAAGATCAAGGTTGTCGACCGATTGATGCCGCTGTCTGAAGCTCCGACGGCCCTGTCGGACCTTCGGAACGGCAAGAGGCGTAGAGTCAGAAATCCGCTCCTAGAGTTTCAACGATTTACAAACCACGGCTGACCAGCTATTGACGCGGACTCATTGTAAAAAAAAAAGAAAAAAAGGCCTACCGCGTGTAGTTTAGGCTAAGTACCACTATACAGTACCGAAGTAATCGGTTAGTTGCCTCGAGCTGGGTCACGAAACCGCTGAATTGGCCGGGCCTTCGGAATTTCGCTCGACTATTTCAACTTTACGAACTGTTGTTCCGGGGATGGGAAAGATTCGTTGTAATGATGAATTGCTCCACAGAACTGTAATCTGAGCGTTCGTTCATCAACTGGGCCAAGGACGCAGGCAACAAAGTGAATTTCGTCCGTGAATTGTTTCCGTGCTATTTCTACTCCTAAGAATGAAAAACATTAAATTTGATATCTCTGGCTGACCCAGGGTTTGGAAAAAGCATAGGTGTGCCCGCAAAAACTTTGAGAAATACTACCCATAATTATCCTAACTTGTTCCAGAATCCTCATCTAAAATCCTAAAACGTATCAGTCCCGAATCCTGGCCAAAGAACTGAATGCCAACCAAAATGTGCGGCGTAATTGAGGGGAGAAAGTGATGGTTTAGTACAAAAAAATGTTGTTACATTGTTTTCCGGGATTTATTGTGATTATCCAATGGTTTCACAACGGTTGACCATGATAGTCACTTAAAGCCAACATGAAACGTACAATTAGTAAGGTAATCTCAAATCCACAACATTATATAGTCTTCAATTGAATCAGTCTTTTTCCATTCATACACTGGAATACAGTGTCCTTAGTAAAGTAAAAGACAAAAATTGAATGAAATAGATTGAAAAAGAAAACAAAAAGTAATTATAATGCAAAATACAACAAATAAATAATATTATATTGCCTATACCCGCTAATCAATGTCATTACTATGACCAAGGGATTAAAATCTCATTTTCTTCTCCAAGTTAAGACGAACGGATTTTTGTTCCTTGAAAAACGAGCGTAAAAACGTTCATTCGTGACATTCTAAAATGCAACTGCGCAAAAAAAAAAAAAAAAACCGCTGAAGCCCTCGAAGTCGATAGGTTATTTTATACCAATAATTGCACGCAGTAGAATTCATTCTGCTCCGAAGCTTAGCCTAGTTTCTTGGCGGCGAAAGGAAACTGCAGCTCAATGGGAACGTCAAAACAATGTGAACTTCGGTACTCAAGGAGTCTAGATGATGATGGAGTCGATGCAAGTGGAAGAGGGTGCGCGTTGGCTTTAGTCTTTGCAAGAAGGGAAGGTCACGACAATGCCATTCACGAGTAAACGTCACCTCGGATCTTCTGGTCGATTTGTACCGACGAGAAACGAAATGAGATCTACAAGATGAGATGAGAGAACGGCCGGAAAAGACTCCCAGAGAAGCAAGAGGAACTGCCGGGGATCGGTCTGAGAAACTGCCGACCCCGCGGTTTCTGTTTCGGCAACAGTTTCAATTCAGGAAGATGCGCTGTTTGGTACGAGTGACCCCACAACACTGCAAAATAATGGCGTCCCTTACTGACGTTAATTAAAGTTGGTTTCAGGATATTTATCACAATTATCACTTTATTTACACATTATTTTCCTCAAGATTTTCTCGTGTACTTTCATCGATTTTTTTTTACTTTTCGAATGATTTGAGCGGTTGAGCAAGCTACAGTAGGCAGTAGGCAGTCTGCAAGGTAGGACGTGCCTCTAGTGTCCGTTTCCTTAATTTTCTGTCTTTTTCTTGAGCTATTTTTGTCTCTGTCACTCTCTCTACACTTTCATCGATAGAGGAGCTCCTTATCTGCTGTGTTCATCCGATTTGAGCTAATTACTCTTATCGCTCGCCAGCCTCGGGAGCTTATCTTGTCAAGTGAGTCATCTTTTCTGTCTACGTTCTTCGTCTTTCACTCAGCTGTCATCCAGCGTCTGACCTTGACACGTGCTGTTTTGTTATCGGCATCTAATATTTTAATAAATAAAGATGGTTTTGACTCGGACGAAGAGAGAACTCAGTAATTTCGTTACTGAATTTGTTCACGTGGAGGTGAGCGAGCAAGCGGCAAAACTGAAGCATGAACTTGTGAAAATCGTTGATTGCATCGACTCATCGGCCACTGAAGCTATAATTTTGATTATCATAAATATTTTAAATGGATGGAATGCTTCACTGACGGATATTGACAGAAGAGATGAATTGGAAAATTCTGAAATTTCCCAATTAAAGCTGCAGGTTGCTGAGATGTCGTCGAAAGTCGGGACGACCGGGAGTTTATATGACAAGTTGTGCAGTGACATTTTGGAACAGGACGAAGTTCATTTACGCCAGGAGAACAATTTGAAGCAACAACTGAATACTGCTAATTCAAACTGCCTTGACCTAGAGAAGAAGGTCGGTTTGCTACTCGAAGATTTAAATGGTCTGAGGGTAGATTTAAAAAATCTTCAAACGGAGAATCATCGTCTTCGTCGGCGTATCGAGGTGCAGGGCAGATTTGCGCCTGCATTGGTAGAGCCATCTGCAGGTTCCCTTTCACCGCGTCATCAGGTAGACAATATCGTATCACGCACCTCTTGTGAGTCGGAAAATAAGGTCCATATATTTGGTGACGAATACGCAAGAGGCTTGAGTTATGAAGTCGCTACTTTGCTACCTAGTAAATTTCAAGTGGTCTCATCAACTTATACAGGAGCAGAAGGGAGAGTTATTCTGGATAAGGTTCCTCTGGCTGATCTGGGCCGAGATGATTTTATTGTGATGAGTTGTGGCTCTGTTGATGTAGCGTATAATGACATCAGAGGACTCAAGAAGTGCTATGCATCGTTTTTCCAACAATCTATCGGTACTAATGTCATCATCATTGCGATTCCGTACAATTACACGCTTCCATCATGGTCGGTTGTGAACACCGAGACTTATCGCACTAACGCGTTTCTTCGTCGTCTTGCTGAGAGATTTGGACATGTTACCTTCCTTGATCTACATTTTCTTTCCAAGGACATGTACCACCAAAAGCGGAGAGCCCCTATTTTTGGAAGACAAGCTAGGGCTATCATTGGTCGCTGGTGTTCAAAATTAGTGACTCAATTATCGGTTCAGCGTAAATTGGAGAGCGTTGAATTGATCTTCATGGAATGACTGGGACCGGCTGCTCACCTTTCATTGTTCGAGACTGGCTCATCAAGACAATCCATAACTTCGGAATCTTCTTTGGTCATCGATCGACTGTTGACATCATCTCCTGCATCGTGGGGACTTCTTGGGAATGATTTGGTGTGTATGCATCTGAATATTTGTTCGCTTCGTAATAAGATATGTGTACTGGACGCATATATTCGTTCACTGAAGGTTTTCCCATCAGTAATATCTTTGAATGAGCATTGGCTTGAGCGAGATGAACTTAATTATGTAAAGATTGATGGCTATACTGTCGGACCGGCATTCTGTAAGCCTATGGTTCAGCACGGAGGTGTCATGCTACTTTTGAGGGAAGGGTTGTCTTTCGTGCCACTTGGATCTGTGAACTCTATGTCGGTAGCCGGTATTTGTGAGGTTGTTGGGGTAAAGATTGACACCTATGAGATTGTCATCATTTCAGTGTATCGATCTCCAAGTTGCAAACTGTGTGATTTTCTAAATCTGTTCAGTTCAATTTTACCTGAAATTTTCGCCTTCGAGAGGGTGGTGATCATGGGTGATTTTAACGTGTGTTCCATTGAGGATGTTCGAGATTTTTCTATTATTAACGATTTAATGGTTTCTTACAATTTTAAGCACTTGTTAAATAATCCGACTCGGTCTAGGAGATGCATTGACAACATTTTTGTAAATTTCCCTCTAGTGGGTTCTGAGGGTGGCTGACATAGATGAGGTGCATTTTTCTGATCATTCCGCAGTTTTTCTTGGTCTTCAAATTTCTAGCAAGCATAAAAAAACTGGATCAACCTTTTTTGCTTCTCGTCCGATCACGAAAGATAAACTCATCAGTTTTGAGTCCAATCTATTCAACATAGATTGGGACTTCGTATATGATAGCTTTGTTGATATTGATGAGAGATGGCATCAGTTTGTGCTCTTGGTTTCTCAATTGGCCGTTTGCAGTTTTCCAACCAAGAAAGTTCGTAAATCAGCAAATGGTAAAAAGCTCAGATCTGGCGGTGGTTGGTACAGTGATCGATTGGCGGGGTTGAAGCTGGAGGTTGATGCGAGTAAACGCTTATATAATAATGACAGAAGTTGTGCGGAGCTGAGGCAGGCGTATTTGGGCTTGAACCGTGGGTACAAGCTGGCGATTCGGGAGGCAAAAGCTAAGTGGAATGCCCATGCAATTTTTTCTTCAGCGAATCCTTCGAAGAAAATGTGGGAATTGATTGACGTTAATAGGGGCGGTGTTTCCATGGCTGGGAGTACTTCTGATTTCACGGCAGACGAACTAAATGATTATTTCTCAACTATTGCTGGGAGGATTGTTGCTGACCTCCCCAGTACTTCTGAATGCCCGTTGGATTTTGATGTGGAGCTCTTTGATGAATTCAATTTCTCGAGCGTTGAGCCCTGCCAAATTTATGATTGTATTGATAATTTAAAAAATACTAATGGCTTTGATGTTTACGGACTTAGCTCCAAAATGATTAAAAGTGTTTCTCTCTCGATTGTATTCCCGTTGACACATTTGATCAACGAGTCAATATCTGTTGGTGTTTTTCCCATGGTTTTGAAGGTGGCTGTGGTCACTGCTCTTCCTAAGAAGGGTGATAGAAATGATATTTCCAATAACCGTCCTATCTCAATTCTCCCAATATTCGCAAAAATATTTGAAAAATCATTGAAGTCTCAGATGAACGCCTTTTTCGAAAGTAATAATTTGTTTGCAAGTGAGCAGTTTGGTTTCAGGAGAAACAAGTCGACCAGTGGTGCCCTGTTGAAGTTTTCTGAATTAATATTAGATGCTATCAATGCTGGCCGGTTCTCATCTGCCGTTTTTGTGGATGTGGCAAAGGCCTTTGATTGTGTTCCACATGAGGTCCTTGTGAGCAAACTCTCAAAATACCATTTCTCCATAGGTGCATCCAAACTGATCAGAAGCTACCTCCTTGGAAGAATGCAGGCGGTGCGTAAAGATGACATATTATCATCTTTTCAGCCCGTACAGCAGGGAGTTCCTCAAGGTTCGGTGCTTGGCCCATTGCTCTTCATTATATATATCAATGACATGCCACAAAAGATCTCAAATTCAGCTGTGCTCTTTGCGGATGACTCTACCATTGTCTGCCGCAGCAGTTCATTGGAGAGTCTCATTAAAATGACTTCAGCTTCTATCGATGAAGTGACTAAATGGTTTAATGTCAACGGCCTGTCTGTAAATGAGTCAAAAACCAACGTTATGTATTTTGGGCTTCGCAATTTGTCTGAAATTGACAATAACCCTGATTGTTTGAGATCGCTGGGTGTCTACGTTGATCCTAAATTGAGTTGGAAGTCACATTGTGATCAGCTGGTTAAATCTCTTAACAGCACGGTTTTTTTGCTACGCAGGCTGAGGGAAAGGCTGCCGGATGTGGCAGTGCTATCAGCATTTCATGCTACCTTTCAGAGCCGGGCGTCATATGCTATCTTGTGTTGGGGACATACGCCTGCTTCATTCTCGGTTTTTTCCTGTCAAAGACGAGCATTACGCGCTGCGTATGGTTTGGGTTACAGGGATGATTGCAAACACGTTTTTCAAGAGAAGTTAATCCTCACAATACCTGCCATTTTTATACGCGAATGCCTGTTATTGGTTCATAAAAATGCTGGTGTGTACAACACGGCATCCCATAATTATCCCACCAGGAACTCTCAAGATATTGCTCTGCCTTTTCTGAGAGTGTATGCGGCTCGAAACTCAGCAAACTGGTGGGCAATCAAATTTTATAACTCCCTTCCGCTAGCGGTGCGTAATTTACCTTTAAATGCTTTCAAGACGACTGTATCAAAATTTTTACTCGGCTCTGCCCCTTACAGCTTTGATGATTTTTTTAGTGAAATAAAGTCGCATGGTAAATAGTCAGTTTTTTGTAGTGTGAAACATTATTTCAGCATCATTGACGAGGAATTTTTTTTTCCAGTAGTACTCGTACAATGTATGGCAGGTTTTATCACTTGGCTCATTCTCTTTGTACCTATTGTTAATTTATTAAATTTGTTTAGCTGAGGAAATTTATATCAGTACTCATGCTCTATTGTGATACCATCATCTGTGATATGCCTGTTAATGTGTTTGTGTAATGTTGAATGACTGTAATTTATTCGAATGTGTGGGTGAGTGAGTGCTTCTTGTGTCGGGGGTGTGTGGTGGCGCCTTGGGTCCTCCGGGGGCGGCTCGCTTGACGGAAAATTTTTTCTTTTTCTTTTTCTTTTTCTTTTTCTTTTTTTAAATTCTATTTATTTATTTTTATTTTCTTCATTTTAATTTTTTTTTTTTTTTTTTTTTTTTTTTTTTTTTTTTTATTATTATTATTTTTTGCCCGGCTGTTGGGGGGGAGTTTTAGGCTCCTTTCTCGACGGTCGGGCTTGGGGGCCGTCATTGTGGGCTGGGTCTGGGGGGCTGGGGTGTCGCCTGGCCCTCGGTGCGGGGATGCGTCGCTACCCGCACTGTGGTAGGAGGCCTTTGGCCTGCATTACTTATCGACCATTGCTATGCATATATGTGAAGGCAATAAAAAAATCATCTACAAAACTGCGTTTTATCGAGAGAAGTGACCAACATTTATTTCTGTTCGCATGACATTTCTAACGTATTTTGAAAGTATTGCCCCATAGAAGCGGCCACATTAACGAAACAATTCAGCTCATTAATATTCATCTCTTCGAGGATTTGAAACTCGTGAAGAAATCAAGGACTCGCCGTTGACCTTCAGTTCATTAAGCTTTCCCATCTGGAAGCACTATCAATACTAAATCACGGTGATGCATTCATGTTTAAACGATGAGGCTGCCTAAGGTCTTAGTAGAACAGTTGCAGTCCCATGGTGGCGTTTGATCTTACGATAAATCCTGATCACGAACGATGTGTAATAACTGAAAGGTAGGTAGCAAAAAAAAAGCGTTCCCAGGAAGGTTTTGATTCTTTTAGGTCGCTGTACTTGCAACTGAAAATCATTGGCAGAATTTAGAGCGAAAATCAACATTTTCCCTGCATTTTCTCGCTGATTTTCCGGGAGTGTTTTGCCAGCGAATGTAGAAAGTCGGCCGTTAATAGATTTTGGTGAAGACCCTTGGTTGGCAGAATACATGCCCTTTGCTGACGATTTTGTCATATTCCAATCATTATCATTTTTGGAAACCTTCTAATGTAACAGTAGTTCCATGGGTCTATTTCATAATAAATATAAGCTGAAGATTTGCAACTGTTCACAACAAAAACGGCTGTCCTATCGCTATTCTCCGAAATACCTTGCACCTGCTGCTATGACTGAAAAGGACTCGGACTCATTGTTGCATGAGATCACCGATACTGTCCGTGACCTAAGCTTCTCAATAGATGTTGGCTCGTTTCACTCGGATATTGATCAATCTGTTTCCTACAAGATCCTGAAGTAAATTATGAGTGTGCAAAAGCCGCTCCTTAACTGAATATAAGTCTGAAAGGATCGCCCAGGAGATCGCATATTTCATATGCTCGCCGGTTGACATAGCCATGTCATGTTCGTCCCGTCTTGACATCACGTCAAGTTGTCAGTAATCGGATGATAGCAGGCTCTCCTCTATTGCCTTAAGCGATGCCGTCTCATCCTTTGCAAAGAAGTACCTATCATCATTAAGTGTTCCGTAAGCCGCCCGGAGGGATATAATAATTCAAACCCATCACCGACGATCTCTCGCTCGTGTCTGATGTTGACTCGCGCCAATAATTCGTATTTACGGCTGTTTTCGTCTTCAGCTCGCAGCTAAAAATTATTTTCCTATTTTTGCCCTTCGCCGGGTGCCATACGATAATATTTTTCCAAGATAATGAAGATCGTTTTGTATACTGAATGGTCAACAAGCAAACGGACGGAAGATACCTAGCAATTATCTGATCGGAATTTCATCGATGATATAAAGTTTCCGGTGCTTCGATCCAAACGGATGAATTTCTTCGGTAGGTTTTAATCGCTAAGAGCGGATAGTCATAATGTTCAGTGGATTATTGTTTCGAATACTTAGCCTTTATTTTCATGACTATTCGGGCATTTTCACCAAGTAGAGGTATCAAATTTGTTGAGTGCATACGTAGAACAATATTGGCCTATATTCTTCGTTATCGTTACTTGCCGAAAATCGGTTATTAAAAAAAAAAAAATCATCTTTACATAGAAGAACATTCTTCTTTATAAAACTGGGAAAAGATGAAAAATTACCCCAAAGGATTGTAATTTCTACGTAAACGGCTATTTTCACCTCTGACATTTCCGTTGAAGAGCAATGGAAAACAGTGCGACACTTAAGGTACGAAAATATATTTTTTGCGCAATGTCACGGTTGCGCTTCTTTGCTCAGATCGGTGGACAGGTTGGGTTGACCATAAAAATCGCTCGAAGAGTCGAAAAATCAATAAATTTTCTTTACATTCTCATTGTTGATGCAAAATTAGTGCTGACAAAACAAACAAAACCACGAAGTTAATGTCTGTTCCGCACTATTGCACCAATGCCCGAAAATTGGCCAAAATTGAGATCCTTGAAAAAAAAAAAATTTGGCTTCAGTACATTTTATTTATTTGATTACTAGATATGACATTTAAACACTGAGCGATTTTTGATAGTTATTAGCCGCTTACATACAAAAACAACTGCAAGTAGTTCAGGTTCATTACACGTCTTCACTGATTGTACGGAACGAGTAACGATTATTATGCAGGTCACGGCAATTCTGGCAGGTAGGTTATATAGTATACCCTTCGAAAAAAGTTCGAATCTAATATTACCAGCGAAAGGTCGGCAGAAACGTATATTTTCCGACCAAATTGATAGTTCGGTTGCTCTTATTACTCAGGTCGGTAAGTGGCGTTCAGTCATAAACAGCTCTCACCTTGAATACGGGTGACTTGAAAAAAGTTATGAAAGGATAGTAATATTACACGCTCATGTGCCGAGCCTAGCTAGCATTAATATTTTATGGGAACCCAGTTCAGCATTCGATTCCGCGACACATTCCGTGAGTTGACTTTCTGGGGCAAGGTCAGGATGCTACGTAACGTGTTCTATACCCGTGTACTGGTACTCTCGACTCGCATCGGACGCGAGAAGCCATTGCTCGGGCTAGCCTTTCACGATCTATTTTAATATATTTCTCTTTTCGATAGATAGGCCATCAACACCTTGACTGTTACTATAGCGGGCTCGTTGTCGACATTGCTTATCGATGTCAGGAGTATGGCTGGATATTCATCCGAGGTTGGATGACGATTGGTAATTATTATTATTAGGTATGCTTCAAATAAATATGTTTCCAAGCTATTATGAACAGATCTAATTAATTGTACGCTAATTCTGTTTTTAAGTTGCGATCCTCCCCAAGACAAGTTATTGGTGAATTCAGTTGATTATTGCACGGGCACGAGTACGGTTATGGTATTGGAAAAGGAAATTTTAACTTCCACCTTTACCTAGCTAATGGATGTATTGCGATCGACCGGAAAGACGATTTCGGGACAAAGAAGAATATGAAAACGCTGCAAATGATTGTGCAGTGATTTATTTTTCCTTTGCTTCAATCATGATTTGAAAAGACCATCCACTAACCCAAAGTTAAGAGAACGTTCCCACTTTCCATAATAATATTGGTCACTAAAATCAAACTCCTTGGTGAAAATCGTAATTGTTAATATTTTTTGTAGTATTACAAGTGTGAGACGATTGAAAGCTAAAACCCAACTGAACTTTTATTGTTTTACATAAATTAATATCTCCAACCTACGTAGATCCCTAAGAGATCTACTTTGGAGATATGTAGGTTTACTACATTTTTATTTTTCTTACTTATTTGATTTAAAGTCAAATTAATTGCCTAACGATACCGCTGAAGAGAGCGTTTGACGAGCTTTCCAACGAGTATAGAAGGACTTTTATGTCTCTACAAATGATCGAATTGTACCATCTTGCCAAATACATACAAATATCGAACATTTGACATAAAAACTGCGATAACTCAAGAACCATTAAAGCACTAGACTCCGTTATGGCGCCATTCGATTCAGCGTCAAAAATCTACCAATATTAATCTATGTCAAACACAAATATGTTTCAAAAACCTTTGAAAATGTCCCATTATTCGGCTTGTATTTAAATTCTTTGATTTTTAAGTATGTTAGCTGTCTCGAACATAAAAGCCCTGAAGTAATCTATATATACACACCAATTTTTCGCCTAGTTTTTTGTTTGCCTACTTCTATTTCCACGTATCAGAACTAGTTCCACTTTTCATGTACCTATACATTTTTAGAAATCACCTTCCAGTACCGTATTGCGTGTTAAAAAACCGCCGTATCGTGAACGACCTCGGTTTCCACGGCTCTCGGTGGTTAGTATTTTGATTCTCGTTCTCGAAAAAAAAAATGTTCATCCTGCGTTAAATAATTACACATTATTTCAATGTCAAAAACTTACGTAATTTCAATCAATAAAATGACGCAAGTCGAAGACTTACTTTCAATAAAATGACGAAAGGAAGAAATTGTACCAGCAGTATATCAACTTGATTGAAACCGATTTGGTCTCTTTTGACGAAAAAAAAAAACACCACAGACCACACACACACATTGATATTTTTTTAGTTTTTTGTTTTTCGTCAATTTTGTTTTTGTGTGATTGATTTTTTCAGTTTTTTTGTGAGAGTTGAATTTGTTTTAGTTTTTTGAGTTTGCTGGTGGAGATTTCGTTTTGGGTACTGAAAACGTCAAATCCCACAAGAGCAAACAAATCGTTGGTCCAGTGCAAGAGTGGTCTATCTCAAAAAAATGCGATTTTGAGTTTTTTACGCGAATCATTTTCAAATCACCTCTACTTTCACCATGCAAGACCGTATCATCTGAAACTAGACGGAACACCGCAAGATCGAGCGGAGGTAAGTGGACCATCTTGGATCTGGTTAGGGCTCGAAGTACAAGAGGGAGTTATATGTCAGTTGATCCATGCACCTCTCCAAGAAAGGTTTAAATGTACAGTGCAATAGTGGACTTTCATGTGATAACCCGACGGTAAGTAATATTTTGATCCCTTTCTTTCGTGTAAAACTGATCTAACACGTGTTGGCGCTGTTAAGGACGAGAAATTGACTTATACGCCTACAACACTAGACACGAGAAGATTAGTTGAGATTTTTCACTTTTGGCTTTAAGACGAAAATTTGAGATGTTTATTGAAGTACGGAGTTGAATTTATTTTACGAAAATAAAGTTATTTCGAGTTCTTATTCTAATATTGACTTGATTCATCCTGAAAATCGCTAAAATACTTTGGTGCAAGAAAGGAACATCTTCGTTTTTGTCCATAATTTGACCATACACAATATTGTCAGGGCATTCAGAGAGGGAAAAATCATCGAGAATGGATAGAAGAGTCCTGTGGGAAGGTGAGTGCAAAATTGGAACTCGATTGGATAAACCAGCTAGAGGATGTTGGAGGAAGGGCAAAGCAAAAACTTTGAACAGCTCTACTGAAAAATCGTGTATTTTGAGTTAGACCACTCTTGAACTGGACTGACGAAATGTGAACGGCTTCCTGAATTTGTAGTACCTAACTCATACGTACGAAAACGATTTGCATTTCTTTGCCGAAGATGAATATACACCTCCACCCGTTGCCCTAGGGATATAACATTCAGATTCTGCCCGGTTGATCGGTGGAAAATGGAAATCCAGATGGACAAAATAAAGAATTATTCTTTTAAATTATTACGTCGGTGCGTGGGGTTTTCGCAACTCTTGCCATTACAATTTCATGAGCCCGCCCCGTTTCCCGCGCGTTCTATCTCGGTCGCTCGCACGCGTCTCTCGCCATAGTTCATAAATGATTCATAACAGAATGAGAAATCATGCTCTGAACAAACTCGGCCAGGAAAAGAACGGATAGGTAAGTGGGAACTGAATTATGATAGGCCGGTTGGAAAATAAATACGTGAATATTGTACGTTTTCGAGGGACAAATTAATTCGACAGATTATCTGCATGAACTCTGCAGTTGACACGTGTTCATATGTGTATGATTGCGGTTTTACGAGATAACAGAACTCGCAATAATAACTCCTTTCTCTTGGAATCGGTGAAAAATGAGAGTTTCCAGTAGGTAAAAACCTCACTCTAGCGCGACTTTGTAATTTTCACCGGAAAAAAAGGTATCTGGAGGGCTTCGGATTTTCAAAGAATTTCTATGATAAAAATTAGGGAAAATAAGTGGAGGAAGAATGCTATATTCTTGTTTATTATTCAATAATAAACCACTGTAATCGCCCTCGAAAAAAAGTAGTAACTCCCTCAAGGCTTTACAAGTTTACATTTCAAGGCAAGTAGAATCCGAAAACCCAATGACAAAATGTTTATTATTGAATAATAAACCGAAAATTTTTGTCCGTCTGCCGATAACTTTGTAGGGTTCCCAAGTTATCGCAGCTTTTGAATACGAGATCGTAGATCTGTTCAGATTTTCAGGCATTAGGATAACTCGAGTAATTTTGGAACTATAAAAATCGTTTTTTACTCGTTGGAACGGTGGTCAAACACTGTTCAGCTTTAACGTTCGGCAAATAATTTAGTTAGGTGGAAACGGTTTGCATTGCAACGGTGGAAACAATTTATTGTTCGGTGGAAACGTTCACAAATGTTCGGAATAGTTACCCTCACAAATGGATGCCCCATGGATGGATTATGGTGTCTTCTAACATCATAATTGATATTAAATCATGATTTATAATTGATATTATTTATGGTACACGTTACAATCATCTCAAACGTGAACCTCAAAAAAGAGCTCACAGTTGATTTTTCTTCTCCAGGTGGTCGTATTCCTTCTTTCTGCAGGTTGAGGGGGAGAGTAACGAGACCATAGGTACCATTGGTCCTATAATGCCCTGAAGAAGCCCGAACGTGCGAAAGTACTCGGCGTAATAAAAAGAAAAAAAAAATGGAGAAGAGGTCGTCTCGTTACTCTCCCCCTCAACCTGCAGAAAGGTTGATTTTTCGTATTTTCTTTTTGACATGTTTCGGCGTCAAAGAATCGAATTACCTCGTAAGATTGGTGCGCAGGTCTTCATTTTGGCCAAAGTCATGCGAGCCGCATGTTACCTGAGGGTACAAAAAGAATAATAGATTAGCGGATATTGGAAAACAATTTATTAGAAACACCGACGAAACATTTACACTGGAAAACGATGGTAAATTATTTCGCGCCAATTTTTCAACGTTAACGAGAAAAACATGTAAATTGTTGCACGAATAAAATGACCATCGTCTAAAATAAAGTTTTTTTAAACGTATTCTCCTCTAGTTGATAAATAAGGAAACGTTTTTCCCCATCATCTTATCGTTAAAAAGTGAAATGATTTATTGTAAAAAATGAACTGGAAGAAAATCGACGGGGTCGATGAGTAACGAGATGTTCAACGTCAAGAAAGGAATTGGTCGTTAGTTCAGAATGGAATATTATGTTGTCCGGAGGATACCGCTTGGCCCGTCCGCCAACCAGTTCGATTACTCAATCCTCCATTCCTCGGCAAGAGGAAGAAGCAGGAAAAGGAAAAAGTAAAAATGTTTTTTAAAAAAGTCCGGAACGAGCGTGAAATATCTCGCAACTGTAGACGGAGTTCATCGGCGGGATTGAGAGAGAGTATAGCGTGAGGAGGTGACAATTTGTTGAAAGGAGAAGACATAAAAGGAAAAGAAAAACGAAAATTCGTCAACCCACGCATTGAGCTATTGTGCTTGATTTGTAGCTAACAACTCCGAAAAAAGAAACGACTCCCACATTATTGTTGAATCCATGTCCTAACAAAATTGCTCTTCTATCAAGAGATGGGCCATCGAGGTTTTCGAAGTAAATGTATGAAGTCCGATATAACTATATTAGATATACCCTACGTACGTTACTTCTTTAGTTATTTTCACATTAAACATGACATATATGTACTGTCAGAATAACGTACTGTCGATGAGTTCTATCGAACTTGATACATTTCTTATTTATTTTAGCACCTTGTGCAAGTTATTGTACTGCAGTTTGAAATGAAATGAAATATCGTTTATTGTATAACCGTAAGGTATTACAAAGGTTGTACAGCGGTTTACTATTTCCAATCCATTGTGCTGTAATTATAAGTAGGAATAAATAAATACGTTTGCGATTGAAAAGCACGAATTTGCGCTTCGATTTAGAAAACGCTGCAAATGATTGTACAGTGTTTCAATTCTGATTTAAGAAGACCGTCCACTTGTAATAGTAACTATCCCAAACATTGTTGAACGTTTTCTCCAACAAACGAATTGGCAAATTTCGCAATACGAAATATTTTTATTTTTATTTTATATTTCTTTTCTTAATTATTATTGAAAGTTATTCGCCAAACGAGACAGATTACGAGAGTGTTAGACAAGCATTCCAACGACAACAATCTCTCAACACATCGAAAATTCCACACAAATATCTCGAGAACCGTTGAAGCTATCAACCTCGTTGTGGTATAATTCGATTTTTTAGCATCCAAAAATCTAAAAAAATTTCTACCAAACGCATTTTTTGTCTGAAAAACCTTGGAAAATACGAAATCCCCCTCCCCTTAAAATCCCCCGAAAATTCCCTTAAAATTGAGGTAGTTACCTGTTTGGGCCATTTTTAGGCCAATATTGATTTTCGGTGAACATTTCAAGAATGTTGCTGTTTTCCTCCGAAAAATGTTGAGAGCGGACGGACAGATGCGTTTTTATTTTTCGATTCTACATACGTAGAAACGCGAAGCATCGAGGTTTTTTGTGAGCGATTACAAAACTTTATTATTAATAATAAACCAAAAGGATATAACGAAAATGCTGAGTCCATGGGGTAACCCTTTGTTAACAATAACGGCAGTTCAAGTATTAAAAACTCAACGAATTCCAAGCGTAAGTAATTCAAGTGAACGGTTTTGGTTTATTATTCAATAATAAACCATTGTAATCGCCCAAGAAAAAAAAATTTCTAACCCCCCCTCAAAATTTGATGTTTTACGTTTCAAGGCATGTAGAATCCGAATATCCAATAAAAAAATTTCTGTCCGTCCGCCGTACGCCGTACGCCGTCCGCCGTACGCCGTACGCCGTACGCCGTCCGCCGTACGCCGTACGCCGTTAGCAGTTTTCCGGCCAAACTGTAAGAGCTAAAAATTTGAAATTTTCACCAAAAATCAATCTCGGTCCTACGACGGCCCAATTCTTGAACCAACTTGCTAGCTCAATTTTAAGGGTATTTTTGGGGGGTTTTGAGGGGGAGAAAATTCATATTTTCCAAGGTTTTTCAGAGAAATGTGTACGTGGTATCAAATTATATAGATTTTTGGACGCTGAATCGAATGAGACCATTGCCGGGTCGATAGCTTTATTGGTTCTCGAGTTATCGCAGCTTTTGTGAAAAATTTGGGAGATTTTCAGAAATTTGACACGAGGGTATAACTCGAGAGTTCTTGGAGCTATAAAAATCGTTCTATACTCATTGGAATGGTCGTTAAACACTCTCTCCAGCTGTATCGTTAGGCAACAGGTTTAGTTTTTAATTAGGAAATTAAGAAAAATAAAAATGATTAAAATTACAATAGTTGCTACGGATTTTTCCCCTATAGTTACCATCTGTTTTTCGGTGGGAACGTTCACAAATTTTCCGAATATTTAAAATGACAAATGGATGGTCTTCTTAAATCAATATTGAAGCGAAATAATAATAAACCACTGTACAATCATTTGCAGCGTTTTTAATTGCTGTGCGCCGACGGCGCATTCAGCCCCTGTAAGTTTTTTCTTCTCGTATGCGATTGCCTAAGTCTCAGAGTACACAACAAATCAAAGAAGAATACACTTCTTCTCAACAAATTCTTCATAACCTTGCCATTACTAGCAGTTCCTACGCTTCGCTTTTAAACGCTTCAAATTTAACGAGCGCGCCATACTTAGAAGGCAGTAAAACAACGTAGAAACGAAGTTTCCACTCACTCCTTCGGGTGAGTTCTATTGTTGCCTAAATTGTTTCTGTGTTTCATGATCTGCAGGTGAGTGCGCACCACATAGTTCCACACCTATTTTGAGGTCCTCCTTGTTGAAGACAGCTTAATGACAAGATCTGCCATGGATGCATGCAATTCCACTGAGACGACAGGATTAATTTGTCATTGGAAAGTCATGGGCGGAGTAAAGTTGCTGGTGAGTTGTATTTTCTCACAGCATCAGACAGCAATATTGTCGTGGCTTGGTGATATTGATCTTGGACTCAATCGTGAGACTTTTGGGTTCGATTTCCAGGAAGCCCAAATTTTAATTCCTCGTTTAAGTGCGACCACCAAATCAATTGATATTGGTTTGAGAAGGAGGACGACTTGGCGACTTTCACACCTGGCAAATTAATTTTTTTTGCGTTGTACTTGGATATAAGTGTGTCTACGCGAAATTGAGTGGGAATTCCTACAGTTACTGGGATGATGTTCTTAGATCATAATTTAATCAATGGCTATTTAGAATAAAAACCCCACGCCAATTAGAATAAAAGTTACTTCTCGGCGTGACGTCCTTTTAATATACTGATGATCTTTTTGTTGGTTGGTGTAGAAGAGTTGGATCTTACGATTAGAAAAATAATCAAGACTGTATGGTTGACGTATACAGCAAATGTAGAAATTTGCCTTCATTTAAGCCTGTATAGCAGTTACTTTGTTACGAAATCACAATGCTGCTATGAAACGAAAATGACCATCGTGAGACGCCATTGAGGTACATTTTCGGAACCAACCCCTCTACAAATATAAAGCCAAATTTTTAAAAAAAATCAATATTAGGGTTCTACATTGATTGAAACCTGATACATTAAATTTTACGGGGACGCTCGGTTTGATAAATGTTGGCAGTAACAACGGGTCACTATTGGGCAAAAAAAAAAAAATTGTCATTTTATTGCTGCAACGCCGGATGCAAGAACGAGATCTCATCTCTCTCCATGCACACCATACGACAGGTTTCTTGAACCTGTGCGCCGTGCTAACTCGATTGACAACTTTCTCCAAACCCGTTGCGCTGCTAGACGGCGGCAGTGTTGGAATCTTGTTATCAATTTATCCTAATCTTCTTTGTATTGGATTCCCCTCCGGTGACCAAGTTGCCCCGAGACGGGTCGAATTGCGAGTATTTCCCGTACGCGAGGTCCCGTTTCTGCCATTCTTCCTATATGGAAGGGGTTACTTTCGATTTCGCCGTCTTCTTGGCGCGCTTTTAAGAAAAATTAATAGACTACAGAAGACCCGGTGTAATTGTCTAAACATCACATTTCTTCCGATTCCTTAAGTACTAAGCTATTGGTTTATTTACATGCAAATAGCTGAAATATACCTACCTATATATGTGAAATATATGCGAAAAATTGTGAAAAATGTTGAAGAGAGCCGCCTAATTTGTCACTTTTTCAATCCACAACATAATCTGTTCTGTCCGTCCGCAGTTTGATCCGCATGATTTGGAAAGACCATCCACTTGGGATATAGTACCTAATCCAAACTCTTGTGAACGTTAATACCTACAAACATTTTGATAACTATGGGCAGTCCTTGGTGACTATCGTAATTTAAATGTTTTTAGTTTTCTCGATTACTTGAGGCAATTGTTTGGCTGAAGAATTGAGCTGTCGTCCGACCATGAATGATTTTTAGTAAAAATTTCAAGAATTTAGGTGGTATCGTTTTTTTCAGAAAGTTTTTTGAAACTTTGGAAGTTTTTGAAAAAGTTTCTAATTCCATCAAATTTTGAGAGGGGGTTGGACATTTTTTATTTGTGACCGATTACAATGATTTATTATTGAATAGCAAACCGAAATTCTATCTTAGTTTTCATCTCGTCGCTGTTTTATTGCACTCTCAAGCGCTACAAGTTTCGAATTTTCGCCAGTTGAAGGTTAAGCCTTCCCGCGGTAGGGAATCGTCAACAACTTTCATTTCTACCGTGAATGAAAGCGTTCGTAAACCCCGAGAGCAGGCGTTGCTGATTCATAAATGCGACGTAATCAATTCTAAAATGAAGTGGATTTTCTCCTTGAGCGGGGCTCCGGTAATTTAATAGCTTTTACTGCACGTTTACTGAAATGACAATATAAATGGCTCAAGTGAGAGTCTTATTGAAGGTCCCTTTTTTGTCACATAGTTCAGGTTCAAACGGAACCAAAATTAGCGGTTCTTTAAGCTCAAAGGTTTTATCGACTTGAGACAGACGTTGTGCAAGGTTAGCCATTCTTTCTTACAAAAAAAAAATTAGAAAACCGTAAAAGAAAAATAGCGAAGTGCCTGTCAAGCAGAAGGGCGTTCAAAGGGAATTTTCAAGTGTTCGGCTAATGAGTATGAAACGACTTTAAAGCGTCATAAACGCTCGATTTATACGACCACATGGTGTTTTTCAAAAAATTTGAAATCCCCTATAATCATCCCCTATACTCACCATAATGGTGAGTTATGGTTTCGTTCGATTCAGCTGAACATTTTCAGAGGAGAGAACTCAAATTTCATTAGTCCACATGTTACCTGTCACTGTGTAAAAGCTCGTTTTGCTGATTTCGAAGCGCTAAATTGTAATTTGAGCTAATTATATTATGCTCTGATCCGGCTGGTCAAAGAAATATGTTGTGTTAGCAAATATTGATGACATTGAGGCCCTGTGCGGTCTGTGGAAGGTGGAAAAAAAACTGTGGGCCGGTGACGGTCACAGGTCAGGAACCGTCTCGTTGGAGCTAATAAATTTCTGATCGAAAGCGTCTCTTGGCAATTTTCAACTCTGTTGAGAAATCGAGTTTATACGATTTTATTCGCGTTTTCGACTTACACTCGAACGGCTAAAACAGATTACGGATCATCAAACATCTTCGAGAGAAAAAGTTTTGATGATGAAATCTTTTGATAATTAAATCATTAAATTTGGTTTCAAACTAATCGTTCACCATAACATTCACAGTGCTTGAAAAAGCAAACAACGTTATTCAGCAATGTACTACGCAAAACCTGAATTCACCCTGGAATAAAATAAACCAGTTTTTTTTTCATGGCAAACGTAATTTTCTCCCAGATATTCAGACTAAATTTTCTCATTCTACGTTTGGAAAGCTAATGGCACCACTTTCAGCTTTCAGACGCATAGACAAAAATTCACGTGCCTGATTACAGAGGCCTCGAGCGTTCGAAAAAGTTGAGATTTTTTTAGATGTGACGACAAAGTCTCTTTTTAGTTCATTTTTCACACGTTTCGCTGACTCGAAAGAAAACCGGCTTCTGCCAGCGACATGGGAGATTTCACGCTCTTTCTAACGTCATAACCAGACTAGCAATTTAGTGCGATTAAGTCAAAAAGAATAAAAAATCTTACGATTGGGTTAGCTCGATTTTTTTTTATGAGGAGAGAAATGAAATTGTTGAGAAATAGCTTCGATCACAAGCGGGAATAGGGCCATCTAGAATCGATTGCTGATCGGTGAGCAAAACACAGATGGGAGTATTTTGTATTTTACTGTTTGTAATCCAATCCGAACTTCTGATTTTCTAATCCTCCTCTAAAACTATCTGACAGGTACAATCAAATTTGATTGCCTATACAGATGTATTTCATAGTACTACGGCGTTTTCAAATAAGATTTTTATTACGATCGCAATACTTCCACGACTACAAAATGGAAGAGCGGAAAAAAACATTGATAGGTTTTATTTCTGGTTTCGATTCATGCGTTGAAAATTTATTGTTAGTCGGCGCGTCTATAATGATGCCTATGCCGAGATAAACATAGCAGTCGACAGACCACGTGTCTGAGTCCGGCGTCGCCACTCAAAACTGGACAAGAGCAGACAGAGGTCAAACGGGCTGCTTGTCGTGTAATTACAACGTGTAGGAGAAGCTGAGCACTGTATACAGACGTCTTCCGCATGCTTCGGTCGGCCGAAGACCGCCTCGGTCGTGTATAATAGGGCCGAATTCTCCAGACTAGGTGAGCCAGGAGAGGAGGCGAGAAGAGAGCAACGCGATTATGATGGACGATGTGTAATTCAAGGGTGGGATGGGAGCGGCCGTGTCAAGGTGACCGCGATTGACCACGACCCCGAGCTATCGCACCTTCTTTCCTGATTCGCATAGTAATTAACGGCGTCGACGGTAGATTTTTAATTTTTCTTTTTTTTTTAGAGCATTTATAGTTAACTGCACTAAAGATACCCCTCCAACTTCCCAGTTATTTTTAAATCAACCCGAGAACCGCTGCTCCAACTAGCATTAGATAATACAATGGCTTGAAAGTCCTTCGCAAGGCTGCGCATTGTTCGGGGGAGGAGAGGCGCACAGTGAGGCCAAACACATGGAAGAGTTTGTGCTCGCAGATCACTGAGGATTCCCACGTTCAGCACGGCAATATGGTTTTAAGCAGTTCAAGTATCACTGAATACCTATTATAGATAGATCCTCAAAAATCGTCCGATTTTCACATTCCGGTTCTTTTTTAACCGACTTCAAAAAAGGAGGAGGTTACCATGGTTGACTTGCGGATTTTTTTTCTTTTTCGGTATGTGTTGTAGTATAAAGAATTCAATAATCGACGAAATGCTGTAGTACGACTACAGGCGACATTATTATTGCGACAACAATGTTGTCGGAAAGTATGGAGAGCTTTTTCAACGTTCTTGGAACGTAGAAAAATCAAAACGTTTCATCTTAGAAAGACACCTTCTCCGTTACTGGCGAAAGTTTGAATGCTGCGTTGTTCTTGAGTCAAAATTTAATAGGCCCAGGAATCTGTGAATTAGAACAGATTTCAGATGATAATTAGTAATAGTTCTCGCAATTTTATAAACAGATCGCCTTGCGAGCAGATCCGCCATGGCTCGCTCAGAGCTCCAACTTGGTGGAAGGCCACTTCACATTTCAAGCTGTATTGGTCCGTATGTATTTAAATGCAAATAAATTTAGTTAGTCTGGTTTTGTTACTGAGCGAATAGTAAGTCATCATACAGGCTCAACTTATAATCGACATTGTTTTCGAAAAACGTGTCGCGTGCAATTTGAGCAATGACGATGGTGCGCGTTGTTGCGTCCTCGAGCACTCCCAAAAAACGACTATCATGTAAGCCAAGTAAAATGAGCTTTGTAACTCCACCATTGGGGAATTATCGAATGGACAGCGGGCCTTCCTCGGTTCCCGAAGTCAATAGACGTGAGCTGAATAGAAATCGATAGGAACCCAACGCGTAGAGCGTCTCAAATCGTCGGTTGAGTGCAAGTTGAACGGTACGGCATCAAGCCCAGTCACAGCAGACTTCAGTAACGGCGAGTGCACCTGTTCCCTGATTCATAATTAGGTCAGCTCAAGATACTGATGAAAAACGTAACCCCAGACTGATAGAAGACATACACAACTTGTATACCGTGGTTTTATACTTACGACGAGAGTCGTTAGGGATGTAAAAATTATCTTAAGTCTCAAAATTTCTGAATTTACTGTGGAATATAATTTATTTTTGTCACTCGAGTCAATAACATCAAAATGCATCAATAATGATAAATGTAATCGCTTTTATTTCTCACATAACCGAGCTCGAAGAACATGAATGTGTCCAATGTGTTTATTTATACTATGTTTGTAAAAATATTCATGCATGTACATCTTCAACACGAATATAATTTCTTTTCATAAATCCTCATATATATCAAACCATTTTGGCGATAAACTGGGGTCTAAATGCCATTTTTAAAAAAAGGTACTCGCAGAAGGATACGCCTGTTAATCATCTATACGCATTTCAAAAATTTATTCATCGCATGTCGTGGAAAAGAACGATTGAAACTTCGTCTCTGACGATATGTTTCAGGGTAAGGAAATAGTTATAATTCATAATCCAACGATAATGCATTGTAATTTGTACATCTAACTGTATGCATTTAAGTACCACAAACTCGATTATGTGAAAAACAGTCCAATTGAACTTACCATTATTATTGTATTTTGTTTGGTGTTAATACTTCTAGTGACAAGTTTTAATGAATTAAAATTAGGTTATCTTGCGTCGAAATCGCCAATTTAGATCATCAATGTCTTTTTAGTTGGGAATGCCGGCCGCTTGAGATCTGCTGTTCACGATTGGTTTGTGAAAACGTGTGACCTTTTTACCAGTATGATGTACGTCCACCTCGCAGATGGGAATCAGGCGCGGTGAAGAGCCACCCCATTAAATTCCTACTACCTAGGCTTACCTAGTCACTCATAATAAATGGAGGCTTTTTTCGAACCTAATTCTAGTAGCCAACATATTCTCCAGCGTTTCTGCCACATTCAGGACGATATCGAGGGGCTCAGGATTATTTTTTAAAGGCCAAGTTCCAAATTATTCCGATATCGGCGCCATCCTTATTAACCGCCGTTTTGGAAAAGCAAATTGAACCCAAAATTGTAATCTGTTCACAAATGGTAGTGATTCCAATTTGCTTGGCCTATGTGAACACATAGGTCGTTCATTCGATGACGAGGCATGAAAAACTC
This sequence comes from Tupiocoris notatus, assembly GCA_037159825.1. Classification (NCBI taxonomy): domain Eukaryota; kingdom Metazoa; phylum Arthropoda; class Insecta; order Hemiptera; family Miridae; genus Tupiocoris; species Tupiocoris notatus. The sequence goes on along the minus strand of JASJUZ010000015.1, from coordinate 2,005,332 downwards.
ACCTCCCAACTACGGTCGACCGACAATGCCGAAGTTGGACAACGGCATCGAGGAAAAGACATTAGCATGAAACATTAGCTCCTATGAATATATCGGAGGACAATAGAGTGGGGGCGGTCGGCTGTCCTCGCCAGTCCGTGTGGGAGTGCCTATGCTTTCTGTCTTATTCCTGCAATGATGTCTGCGTGTCGTGTTCCTAGTGCTCGGTCGGCATTCGTTTGGTAATTCCGCCCTTGAACCCCGCGGTTCATTCGTACTAAGAAGGCGAATGAGGAATGAACGCAGCCTCTCCCACCCGCAGCCGGTGACGATTCGATTTTTTTTTTTCAAATATCACTTATCGATTGCGGCCTCGAACTTTACAAATGCAATCATTGAAAACTGAAACGCGCCATTTGATTGACCCTTATTTCACCGACGGGTTCAACGGTTCGCGTAATTTAAAAAATTTATTCAACGCATGTCGTAGAAAACAACGACTGAAACTTCGTCTCTGACGATATGTTTCGGGGTAAGGAAATCGTTTTGATTCATAATCCAACGATAATTCATTGTAATCGGCCAGAAAAAATTCCCCCGCAAGTCCAACATATACAAAGAATATTTGAGTAGTATTGAATGCGAATATAGAATGGTAGCTAACAAACAATAAATTCAGCGAGACGATCCTAATCCATACACCAATCCAAAAAGTTCATACTCGACCCGCTTTGCTCCACAGTCTATTATGGGAACCTCCTTCGCCCTTTTTAACGGGCGACTAACGCTGCCACCTATTGACGCTTTGAAGACAGAACTACTCTGGCCGTCGATTGTTTTGCTGAAATTGAGTGCGGCAAAAAGACCCATCCGCCTAATTTCGCGTCCGCTAGTAATGGAATACGATCTTAGAATCATAGTCGAAGCTGAAGAGCGAGCGTTACCTTTTTTCTCCTTCTGCAAATAGTCGCTTCCCTTCCACTGAAATTGGGTACAGGATGAAAATGATTGAAAGGCTTTTACTACCGGCGAGTAAAAGTGTGTACTCGAAAAATGTATGCTCCTTTAGCGGAAAGACACATGCGTCGATTAATTTTTTTAATAGTTTTGATTCAAGGTCGAATTTCAAACACGAAACTCAAGTCTTTCGCTACTATTTATACTCCCTGAGGCAATTTTCCAATAGTGTAACGTTATTCGAAAACCGTGCTATTACGTTCAACGTTGAATCGACTTAGCGTTGAGATTGTTACGAAGTTCAGTTGACCTTTCCAACGATAAACCGACCAGCGGTGACGCGGGATGTTCGTGACTAAGGCTGCCACAAGGCATTGATGAACTCTTTATAGTTTAACTGAGGATTTCAATGGTCGCATGACCTTTCAGACTTGAAACTCTGACATTGTCCGACACGGACGAGGAAGGCGGTGCGAGAAGGTTATTGCGGTGCGATAGGAAATTTTCATTCAACTCGCTATTGCAATATCGTTTGAGGGGAAAAAATCGATTGCCGACTCTCGGAAGGAATGAAGAATCAACCTGCTCGTGAGGGTCGTTAAAACGTCGGTGACGAACGACGATTGGTCAGATGTTGCCGATGACGGCCAGGGCTTCTTAGAACATGATCAATCAACAATCAAGTTGGATAATGTACATATGATTCAACCTTACCCCGCTCTTCCTAACCATGACTCAGTAGCCATATGAACTGCGTAACTCTACTTGCTGAAGTCCTGATTAGTCTATAATGTTATTAGAATATAACAGAAAGTAACCTATCAGTGGAGAATATCCTAGTGGTGTTACCCATCAGTCCATCCACCGAGAGCATTTTTGTGCGGAAACAGTAGTCGGAGCTGATTACCGAAGATAATGCGTAGTCACAAAATGGCTCATTTCTTCAGCCAGGCCGCCACCATAATTTTAAGAGATTTATATTTATTAATTTATCGCTTTATTTAGGTTGTCGATATCTCTACGTTTCGCAGCTTCTGTGAGCAGTGTATGAGATCTCGTATTTCGAGAGTTTGTGAAGCTATAAAATCATTCAATACTCGTTAGACAATGTCTTCCATCACATCAATTAAATTTTTAATTAGATCGCTGTGAGATTTCACTGTGGAGAACGTCATTTTCCCAAGAAAATATGGCCTTCATAGAGTGAATAGAACACTATTAGTGCTCTATACTGTGATTAGAACTCCCATGTCGGTGTCCGCTCAGAAGCCTCGATTATCTTCGCAAAAATTACACCTTTTTTTACTTTCAAACCTCATTACTACCGAAATTAATTTTTTAAACACACTGCTTATAGGGCCAACAAACAAATAAATAACTGATGCTGCGCTACTTTTATAGCAGTCAAATACGCGGATCGATAACGCTAGCATGTATAACATTTTTTTTTATAGTAGTAGGTAGGTTTCTGTACTTCGATTCGCTAAATCTGAATCTAAGGTCAGGTGAAACCGTACACCCCAGAAATGTTGAGTAGATTGCAGTGAACTAAAAAAAAAAAAAATAAAAAATAAAATAATAATAATAAAGTTCTGCAAACGAGATTTTTATAGAATATTTATTTATTTATTTCTCTTTACACAAAATACAAAGATAATTCACAGATCTCTTACAATGGCAATTTCAACAAAAATAAAAATAAAGATGATCTGGTCCAAGTATGTTCTTCATTATTTTGAACAGGCGAACACGAATATGAGGTTGGATTAGCCCTTAAAATTGAAAATAGTATGAAAAGAAAAAAAAAATGAAAATCACGGAAAACTGTGAAAATTAAAACAAACAATTGTCGGCGGTTATTCGCGATTTACTTAACGCCGAAAAGTGTACCAGTATAATCAAATTGCCATTCTGATTTTACGATTTTCCGTGATTTTCAATGGTTTTTTTTTGTCAACTGCCAATTCCATGAGTTAACGGGCTATACCTACTGCTTATTCGGATTCAGTGGATTGAAATACATAAACTTAAGTAGGTCTGGTCAAAATAATTTTTTTTGTGTACCATTTATTGGACGTCGAGTCTAAGGAAAAAAGTATTCCTGTAAAACCGAGCAACTATCAATTATCGGACTTATTTTTCGTCAGTGTTGTATTTCATTGAAATTCTCAATAAGGTATGAGACAGGAAATTCTACGCCCTTTCCAACTGTTCAGTCAAACATGTCTCATGGCCTAAGGAGTTGCAGAAAAGAATCTCGAAACTAGGAAAAAAAAACTTTTTTAGGTCAGCAATTTTATCGGTGAACACGCAGTACTTGAAATCGGCGAACCAATATGGGCGCGCGTCATTCATTAGCCGAAGAAGGTTCGGTTGTCGAATTTGCATTTGACAGCGTTCAACAAGACCGTACCTAGATCGGAATGGCTGACGTTATTATCCACGCATCGCATTCGTCTTCTCTCGTTGGAACCGAAAAATAGCTCGAGCTCGTCTAGTCGTTTTCTCAACTCTTGCACAGCACTGAGCGAATTTTGGATAATGAGAAAAGTCGCTACTGTACGAACACGTGTTGCGATGGTGGTTGCTCTGCGTCGTTTCAAACGACTTTCATCAAATAATGCTTTAGAAAGTGGAGCCGTAGATAAGTCAGGTCCTTGTGCGGCTCGGATGCTTAACGTCCTACGTTACTTCATCGACTCAATCGACGCGTATGATATAACTCGGTCATGAGAACAAGACCAAAGAAAATCGACGCGGTTTCCAACCGCATCTTCTATTACTTACAGTGATTCTGATGTTGGTGAACCCTTGAGCTGGAAAAAAGAAAGAAAAGCGAATTAAAATTGGCGAATGAAAAGCGAACGCAAAAACGCTGCAAATGATTGTACGTTGGTTTCTTATTAAGTAGTAGGTAAGATGAAATATTTATTCTTCTTCATGCCACTTGAATGTAATCAATATTTCATATTTTACAAAAAATATTTAAATGAGTGATAGTGTTTATTAATGAAAATAAAAAATTACGCCTAAAAGCTATGAAACTAGAGGTCAACGGATTAACTTGAGCCCGTTCGTACCTATCAGTGATAGTTTTTTGGTTCGAAATAAAACGGCTAGAGCATGAAGCCTGTGCTGTAAAACCACAAGGAGTCAGTTTTTTATTTTTTAAAATTATTTTGTATTTATTTTTAAAAAAATCTAAATCTGCAATAAGGCGGGTCCCCGGGGAATAAAACAAATAGTTTATAGAGGTTGAAATTCCATCTCATGTCACTCGATCTCCAATCTCTTGAAAAATTGCCCACAAACGACTCGAAAAACATTTACCGAACACGGAGTTTATGTCTCAAAAACTTCGGGAATGCCATTTCCCTCCCTCTTAAAAATGCCATGAATTATAAGCGATTACAATGGTTTATTAGGTACTGAATACTGACCCAAAAATATACATACCCACACCAAAATTCACCGTTATATGCGGCTATTTAGACACAAGCTGCTTCGACTTCAGTACTTAGACCATTTAAGTACTTCATTGGTATTTGATTTTCATGAATCGGTTTGAACTTGCTCCCGATAGTTAATTAACTGAGCTTCAAGTCGATTCCCGGTACTCGGAGCATGGGCACCACGAGAGAGATCGTTGGAGTAAGTACACGATCGTTATTGTAGTGTGAGAAACATAGTTGAGGAGAGCGATTGTAAGTGAGAAGTGGAAGGGGATGAATGCACGACAAAAAGGGTCAAGAGAAGATAATGAACTCGGATCCCAGCGCCCATTCATGCCAAGGTTTCTTTGCTGATCGAGGGCTGTTCGCTTGTCTTGCTTGCAGCGCGACTCGTTTATATTCTCGCGCTGTGCTTAGCTCACACGCCGATAGACCATGTCTTGCTAAACCAATTGCCAGCCCATTGCCCACCGCTACCACTGAATATACCGGCGATGGGTCAATCCCGTCGGGTCCTTTTCCGAATTCGAGAACACCAAAGGCGGAATTCCCGTAAGATTGCCTAACTTACGGTAGCACTGAAGGGACTCGCTTATCGATACCGACTCGACGGCCGCTGTCAAGGACGGGAAAATAGTCTACAAGGCGGCAAATCGTTGCCCTTTCCACGAAAACAAGCGGAAGCTATTTACAGTGCTAAGGAATTGGAACGCGGTGACACGAGATGAGGGTTACACGCATTACTTGCTCAGCTGATTTGCATGCAAAGTAAATTTGATCGAATATTAGTGGAAGCGTATTATGCTATAATTTTTCTTCTCCAGGTGGTCGTATTACTTCTTTCTGCAGGTTGAGGGGGAGAATAACGAGACGACCTCTTCTCCATTTTTCTTCTTTTTATTACGCCGAGTACTTTCGCCCGAAAGAGGCCGAAGAGGTCATCTCGTTATTCTCCCCCTCAACCTGTACGCTATAATTGCAAGCCACTGGTATTGTACACTTAACTTCCATGTGAGATAGGGAGACGAACCGAACGAAATTCAGTTGACATACAGGAAAATTCAAATTCCCCCAGCGTTGAAATATATTGTCCGTAAAAATCAAAATATAGTATCAACACGCGAAAGTACTATGGTATCTGACCCACGTGATAAAAATTGGTAGCTATAAGAGAAAACTCCGTAGCAACGATTGTAGTTTTAATTATTTTTGTATTTCTTAACTTTCAATTTAGAAGCTAAATTTTTCGCCTAAAGGTACAGCTGAAGAGAGTGTTTGACGACCGTTCCAACGAGCATGGGACGATTTTTATAGCTCCAAGAACTCTCGAGTAATACCCTCATGCCAAATTTCTGAGAATTTCCCAATTTAACACAAAAGAATCATTAAAGCTATCGAATTCGCGATGGTCTCATTCGATTCAGCGTCCAAAAATCTATAGAAATTGGTACCGAATACAACTTTTTTGAAAACGTTGGAAAATAAGAAATTTCTCCCCCTCGAATCCTCCAGAAATACCCTTAAAATTATGGTAGCGATTTGGTTAAAGAATGGAGGGTTGTAAGGGTAAGATTGACTTTTGGTGAAAATTTAAAACATGTAGCTTTTATATTTTCGTCGGACAAGTGTTGACGGAGTGCGAACGGATTTTTTTGATTAGTTATTCGGATTCTACATGCTTCAAAACGTAAAGCATCAAATTTAAGGGAGGGGGGAGATAAATAATTTTTTATTAGGCTATTACAATGGTTTATTATTGATAATAAACCAAAAATCGTATAGAATGTAACATTGAACGGATATTTCACGGAAATACTGCGTGCTATCCCAAATCCGGAAACAGCTAATTTTGTACAATCATCGGGAGAAAATGTCATTAGCGCTCATGTGTCATTGAGTTTCATTAATTTTTCATGGAAATATGACGATTTTTGTCCACAGACTGACGGACACACAAACACTGGTTCAAAAAGTGTTCCGGAATATAGTGCTATGAAAATGTCTTTCGAATTCACCTCAGTTCGACGATCCCAATACTTCCCTTTTACTACGTAAACATGGTAGTAAGAACGTAGTACGTTTAGGCGGACAAAACTGCTCAATAATTAATTTCACAGTTCTTGGATCGTTGTTCTATTCAGTAATGTATTTGATTCATTTTCAAAGAATTTATTCCTCCGTCAAGTTTATCTATAACAACATTAATTGATTGAAAAATTGTTGAAAAATGAAACGTGATTGGGACACTGAATGTGACATATACCTACGATAAAACGCTTCTTCTTGAGCGTTCAAGTATATCGACTTCCCAGGTAGTAGAGAATGAAACATAGAATAACTGCCATCTATCTTTGATTGGTGTAACGCCTCGTAGGAATGGCCTAGTAAATAAGGCGCTTGGAAGGGTGTTTATTGGAAATGTCTAAGCTCTTTTTAAGTACACGTTTTCTGCTTGTCACCGATGTCGAGGGGTGCTACAGTGATAACGCCGTTGCTGTAGGTACAATTGCAGTGCTGGCAGTTTTCCCAAGTGCATGTTCACGAGATCCAAGGCTGCCACGCTTTGCTAACGCGACCCAAACTAAGCAACTGACCTCGCTCTTATGAACCGCAGTTTCGAACGGAATGCCGCTTTCGAACCGTTGAATTGGCCTAAGCCTTGGGGATTGTTAGACACCTTCAACAATCAATTATCGCACGGACCTCTTATCAAGCCAGCGGTTGTTGCTTTTCATTAGACGTCGCAGGTCAATGTAGACAAGCTAGTTTTGGTTTACTTGTTTTCTCACAATTGGCTATGCCGTAATGAGTTGAGAGACGAAGCTGAGTACAAACAGGCCGTTGATGGAGGTAGCTTAGGATGGATAGATTGTCTCGTCTACTTTCTTATAAGACCCGAAATTCTTTACAATCAACTAAATTCAGGTTCAGATCGCACTGAACTTCCATGTTTGGTCATCTGCTAATTATAAAATTGAACCATTTAGCACACCACTATCAAGTCTGTTTAACATAGAGGAGAGAATCGTGAAACAGAGGGCGAGGGAAGGAGGAGAAGGAGTAGTAGTAAAATTTACTACCATGTACTTAACTTGTAAATTTAATGTACAAGTTAAGTACATGACTGACAAAGAATAGAGGGAAACTAAAATCGCTTATATTCACTGAGCCGTTCATACTCATTCGAGCCACATAATAGTAATAAGTAATCGATTTTGCTCAATAGCACAGGGTGGGGAGATTTAAGTACAAACGTTGAGAGTCGTCGATTAATTGATACCCTAACTCGTTATCTTCAAAAAGTGACAACAATTTTTTCCAGCGATAGCGAGTTTTTTGTGGAGCAAGCCTATATCGTCTGCGTGTTACTTCAACAAGTCATTTTCCTCATATATACTGAAAAATCATTTTACACACACGCATACGTATTTTCTGTTTGCATTTCAGATTACACCGCTTCAATAATTATATTAATTTTATAACAATTTTTTTAAAAAAAAGCTCATCTCTGGACGCGAAATCTGGGAAAACGCCGCTCGAATTTCGGAGAGTCATGGAAAATCTCATGCTTCGACGTGCATAAGTAAGAATATATGGCTGGTGTCAGGCTATCGCAGTTTGACTCTCGCAGAAGAAAATACTTTTCTACCAACTATTGAAAAACGGCCGGTTCGGTCTTAGAAATGATCATGTCGGCCCTCGAACATTGAAAAACACGACAAATACGTGCAGGGGAGAGCAGTAGAAGAGGGGAAAAAAATCGGATGCCTTTCCAGCGTACGAGTGGTTAGTTGGTTAACACTGTCTGAAGCAATGTGCAGTAACAATCGCCTGATAGTATTGTACTAGTACAAAAGGGACAGCGGGCACATGTCTGACAGCCCACGCACGGAAGCTCTCGTCGCCACAATTTGGTACGTCGCATTAGAACAAGCGCAAAAAGAAGCGAGTAAAAAATATCACGCGCTGTGAACTTTGTGCAATGTCGAAATTTGCGACGCTCTTCCGCTTTGACATGATTTCATTTTGGTTTTCTATTCAATAATAAACCATTGTAATCGCCCAAGGAAAGAAATAATTTGATTCCCCTCAAAGTTTGATGTTTCAAGTATGTAGAATCCGAATATACAATAAAAAATAATTCTGTTCGTCCGCAGTCAACACTTTCCTGACGAAACTATAATACGTAACTGTTGGAGTGAGGGAGAGACAAACATGGCGTTTCTGTCTCCATTGTCTCTTTTATTTGGTGAGATCTTTCGCCAGATTTAGTAATGCTATACTTACTAATCCGTCAGCATTATTTGATTTTTCTCAAGCATCGAGCGGGAGAAAACTTTCTGAAACTGAAGTATTTTTCACTGAAATGTGACTACTTCCTTCGCTTGTTTTCATACAAATATTCAGTAAAGCAGACACTTACAAAAAGTGTACGTATATTATTTCCTTATTTGCCTCCGTTCGTCATTCGATTTTTAGAAGAAGATCGCGATATTATCATTCACTACGCGGAAGTGGTTAACGATAGGAAGCCGCAGCAAAACAACGTATCAGCAGTAGTGGAACTATTATTTCGAGCAGTGAATGAAAAAAGGGTTATCCTTGTATCGGGTGAGTCATGAGTGGAATTTCAATTAATCACCAAGTGCTGAAAATCTCCACAGTGATCTACATCTTCATGATACTTGATTATGCCGAACCGAAGCGCATTCATGTACAGCTCGATTACTAAACAAAGGCGGAAGGTTCCTCGAACGCTTTCTTTCCCAGCAAAAGAAAAAAAAGAAGGCAAATCGCCACGCCATTTGACTGCGGGAAGTATTGTTCGGACGTAATGGAAACCACCCAAGGTCTGTCTTCAGTGTAACTGTAAACGATCCGTTCCCTATTGTCCAATCGTCGAACCTTAGTGAGACAATTGCCACGTATAGGCTAGGACGATCAGTTTTTGATTTGCCGGTACAATATATTTTGCGAGTCATCCTTTTTTTCAATCATGACACTCGCTCGATTGATGGGCTTCTCGAAACCTGCGTAAAGATATTTTTGAGGGAGCGCATTAGGTTACGTTGTTTGTTGAGGCATGTGAATGAATGAGGAATAATATGCACCAAGATGGCATTCACTTCGAAAAAAAAAAATTGAATTAAAATTGATCATTTAACTGTCATGAGGTCAATTTTGCAGGTAGTCCCTTGGTTAGAACAAACGTCAGAGCGTCTGTCATTGGTACACAATAATAGAACTCATCGTATCTCGCAGTTAGTGTGCACAAATAATAGTTGTAGGCGACACGTACTACTCGATCTAAGCGTTCCCCGTTTAATTTGTATTTTGCTCTCGAGAGGTGGCAACGATCACTGAATTAGTTGCACGAGGTTGTAAAATGATCCCATCAGCGTCACCGTTTCAAAGATAGATCTGATCAGTGGGCTTCTTTCATTATTGTTGACTTTGTTCAGCTCTTGGGAACGCATTTCCGATATCCGATTAGTTCTTCGGCGGTAAGCGAGACGAAGGACTAATTACTGTGCGTATCATTGCTCCCTTAGGCTGCACGTCATACTCAAATCATGCCTCAACTCAATGTGCAGTTCGAAATTCTGCAGCAGCAGTAGCGCTAATTGACCCTGATCAAAATGTTAAACAACAGGCTCTTATTCAACGAAGAACTCCTACGAGAAAGAAAATTACCACAGTAATCAGGCCGTGAATGGCGGTCGTGAGGCGTTTCGCCCGACTATGCTCCGCGTCTGTGCTCTACTGCATTGATCTAGAAATCTGAAGTTACTCCACTCCCACAGTCCCCTTTCTGCCCTCAACTCACGACAAAACGTTTTGCCCAGAGCCCCTTTGATCCTTCGTTGTATCATTTTTCCACAATTGGGAAACGTTCGAAGGAAAGGGCTACTCGGACTTGGAGTTGATTAATTGGTCTCGATGCGACGCGTGCGAGGCTAAGATGCGCAATGGAACGGTTTCTCGGTCGAGAGGCATCGCGACGTTGCGACATTTCCACTTGTTGCCTAGCAACGTAAATCGGATCGCACATACTCCAATAGAATCATAACAAGTTTTGTACGAAACTGGTCTAAGCGTAAAATGAACTTGGTCCATCATTGTAGAAGCTTGAAAAACTGCCGACCTGATAAGTACATGAACTCGGAGTGAACGGGGAAGAATTTACAAAAACGGTTAAAAAATTGATTAGCCACTATTCCTTTCTCTACCTGGTTTTGAGCTCTATAATTGACGTTTGAGGTTTTAAAATGTTTGTTATTCATTATTCAAAATCTATTTAACACATCGTATTTCCGCGTTATTCGCGTATTGACAATATTTTGATCTTTATCAGACCGCAAGAAATGAATATATTTGAATGCTGGGACCTCCTTCTTACTGATGATCGTTTTTGTGATAATGAAACTTGTTACAATTCGCTGGATGTTCTCACGTAGTACTTCCTTTGTGGGATTTCATTTCATCGAGCAATTTACAACTGAATACTCCGCTAATTAGTATTTTGTAACATGGTAGTTGCATTATCAAAGTGAGATAATGTTTAATCAAATGTAGGTAAAAGTTATTGAGAAAGCATGTATTTATGAGTACTATTAAATTTTCATTTTTGAATAATCACTTAATATGGCACTTAGTTAAATACGAGTATTACCTCACTTTCGATTAAGTCATCCTACTATTCGGACTAACTTTACTCGGTCAAGTTATGATAATTACCGCTGGCAAAGGGCTTCTGGTCACTGGGGGTTGAGAAGAGTGTTGAATCGTGGCTTGTTCAAGCACGTCAAAGCTATAGCTTTCGTACAGACGGACGATGACCAAGCACTGGCCTAGTCGTGACACCAAATAAATTTACTCCTTTCGCTGTGAGTTGAAAGAGTCGAGTCAGTTGTTTTCTTCTCACAGATGATTTTGTGTTCCCTTCCACGTGATCCATTGCGACAACTTCGAGTTTTCGCGCTGATTTCGAACTAATCTCGAATAGAATTTTTTTTTTGCCGCGGTTCATCGGAAGTTCAAAAATAATGGGCAGATTTACAACCTGGGTAATTTGATTGCAGAAGCTTAGATTAATGGACTAAGCACCTCAGCTGCTCTGAACGACTCAAGTGGAATATCCTGTTCCAGGAGAAGCCAATGAAATCTGCTTTCTAATAAAAGCAATCAATCAAACTCCCTCGATAGAAGAATTGAAAAGAACGACTAGCACACATTACGTACTTAGCTAAAAATCTGTATTTCAGGCAGTAACAATAAATCTATTTTTCTTCCGTAATGTGTTAATTACTAGCTGCTGTAGACTATGGATTCCAATATTCAAGGTTTTACTCGATTTTTATAATTTTTAACCGACTTCAAACAAGGAGGAGGTTATTATTATTGGGACTTCATTTCTTTTTTTCATTCAACGACATTTTTGCACCAACTTGCCGCAGAGAATGCATACTTCCGAAAATAAGGTTGTATTTTTTGAGGCCGATTTAAAAAAAAATCACAAAGGACACAATATTCGTTCTAATGATAACTACGAATAGCTATAATAGCCCTTACCAGGATCCGCCACCGAACAGACTCGGTAAGTCGACGAGACATAAGAAGGCTAACAATTGAACAATCATGGATTACAAAGCGTTTCTGCTCTTTTTGGTTCGAGTCCGACGTAACGACTTCTCGCGATGGTCCAGAGAACCGCACGCATTTCTATGCCTAAACCAGGCGTCAAGTTCAAGATAATTCTACATGTAAGTCGTTAAGCAACAATTTTTCGGCATGTTTCGTCGGGCCGTGGTTCACCAAATGTAAAAACACCTGGCGCTCGGTTGAGAGGTCAACGTCGAGCTCGGAATAATGAGTTTGTTGAGAGCAGAATTGCTACACCTTGCTACCTTTCACTGACGAAGGGAAGGCCGAGCTTGGAAATTTCGTCCGTAATATCGTATCTATAAAATAAAATCTACCACGCAAACACGAGTTTCTTCGCCTCGTTTTACGCAACGCACGTACACTGAAAAATGCGGCATGGTTTTGAGCGAATTTTCGAAAAATGAAATTATGCAATTGGGATCGCTCCCGAATTTCTGGTAGCCTTAAAAACCAATCCGAATTCAAAATTTGAGGAGTCGCTGCTAAGGTTAAAAAGAAAGATTTGACTCTCTTTCGCGTGATAAATTTATTTCGAGCGCTTTCGCCTTTTAATGCCTCTTCAGAAGACGTCTACTATCGTCAAGAGTCGTCTTCTGGTTCATGTCGTTTACAATGGTATTCATAATCAAGTCTGACCCGGTTCAATGGGAATGGGATATTGGTGAACTTCAGAGTGTTTCGCTTCAGAAATCACGACGACCGCTCCTAGTGATGTAACGGGCAAAATCTGGGTCCAATCGAAATTCAAGGTTCGTTTAGATTGCATATCGCTCGAGAAGAGAATGTCATCACAGTGAAAAAATTGAGAACTTGGAGAAAATGAAGCGCCCTATGGTGGCTAGACGAACGTTGCACCCAGGGACTTCCCACTGCTGACAGCCTCCCAAAGAATCAAATGTATAGAACTGTAATCCTTAGCAAATAGTAAGATTGCAACATCGCCAAACAACGACTCCATCGATACGTACAGAAAACAGGAACGGGCTGATATGGGATCCTTGGGGAGCTTGTGGCTGGAGCTCAACCAGGACAATAATAAACCGCTTTAGTTGGGTCTTGAGATGGACGAGGGACAGACGATCAAAGGTCTTTACAAATTCCATCAAGACGACGAGACTTCAACTTGATGCCTCCACCAATCTCTTACGGGGGGCAAAATCAGGGTTGCTAGGGAATGAGAGGATAATTTCTTTTTGAAAGGATAGGGATAGATGGTATTGGTGGTTGGTAAAGGATTTTTTGTCGGATTGATGAATTGGAAATAGCATTTCCGGACACTGGGAAAGTGTTAAACAGATTCGTGAGGGGAGATGCAAAGACGGATGAACAAGCTCGGAGAGTTATAGGAGAGGCCATCGAGACCGATTCCAAACTCAGACTTCACGGATTGCAGCTCTTGCTGGACATCAGTAGTTAAAAACTTGTTGGTGGTCGAAAATGCCTCAACGGTCATTGAAACGAAGGAAAACAACATGTGACAGTGATGCAGCGGTTTTATTTATTTCGGCGCTCGCAGCTGCCAAAAAATATACAAATATCCCACTTCTCCTTCCCGTTCACAGGTTTCAGCACGACGGAAAAAAAATGATGCGATTTCCGCATCATGACGGGTTTTCATAGTTACGGGTTTACTTTTTAGACATTTGCTGTACTCACCAGGGAGGACATTAGGCACGTGTGTTATGCTTCAGTTATCCGATGCTTACGGTGGTTTAAAAGTGAAACCTTTGGGAGCGGAAGACGCCGTTCACCGAAGTGCTAGCTCTGACTGGAAGAGGTTGTACCTAACTCTCCTGCGAGTACTTACCCGTGTTGAAAAATGACAGGCTCAGCCAGGCTCGCATTTGAACTAGATTACGAAACGCTAATGGCAAAATGCGATTACGCTGTAAAAACGTTCGAAACGATTGTACGCCGGTTTATTATTCTTTACAGCCTCTACTTTTATTCCTACTGGTCAAGCCGATCACTTACGCCTAACAACTTGTTATTAGTTACTAAACTGAACAGCTGTTTATGTCCCCATCTAACAAAATAGTGGTAACTAGATAAAATGCGGTTCCCTAGTTGTTTTTGTTGGTTTTTGCGTCGTAAAATGTATGGATCGATCAACGTTTTAGACGAAACACCTTCAGAAACTCATTACTCGAACATTCCGAAGAGGTGATAACGCTCGAAACCAATTCAATCTTCACTTAATCTCACTTTTTTTAAATGTGAGCTGGGCGAATCAGCGTTCTACCAGGTTAATAATTACCCCACTACGAGGAATAGTCAAGATAACCAAAACTTAAATTTTTGGGAATTCCACTCTAATATCTGACGGTTTTGGGACAGAATCTGTGAAAGTATAACTTTCAAGCCTGACCAAACATTTAAAACAGTCGAATGTTAAAAATGTTATAATTTTTGGCAGCCTGTATCTGTGGAGATAAAAATATAAACTTTTTTTAACGATTATATAGCGGAAGTAGGTACTGCGAGTTATCCGAAATCCAATGAAGTCAGAGTTGCATATTCGCCGGGACAACACTTTTGTGGAAAGATTTTTCGCGTGGATATGGAGACTTTCACTATTTCACCGCACTCGTTCGGATTTTTTTTCTCCTCCAAAATCGACTTATAGCTCGACCCCGATATTTTGATGTACTAGATAGTCATAGTATTGTAAATGAACCCAATGCATTGAGCAATATTTCAGTGAAACGGAAGCATTTTTTCTTTGTATACCTTATCGTTTCCAATTCATCGGATAATGCCTTGAAGCCGCAGATCTTTGAGGAAGACACCCTGGCATCTCTCCGGTTACCTAATTACCAGAAACAGATTGATATAGGAAGTATTCGCCGAGTGAAAGTTCCCTTCGGTGGAAAACTCCCAGTTTCGCAGCAATATTACCGAAAGCGAAGAAAAAAGTGTTATTGTTAGAATCTCGGGTCAGCCAACGATGAAATAATTATAGGATGTATTCACTGGATGAACTAGACAGCTGTCCTGGTATCTTGCCAGACCAAGTACTAGTATTGCTTCGTAATTCGATTAAGTAGCTATTAATTAGTTGTTTTTCCTAAACTTCCTATTTTTTCCTAGTTTCTAAAAATAAACCCCTAATTTTTTCGAACCTCTGCGAACTAATCTTATCGAGATAAAACTGGCTCCACCTGGTTTCCTTATGTGCGGAAAGTCCATTAAAATCTACGTTCATAATGCGATCGTTTTCATCCTGCGCACTTCCTGCCTATTGTGTAAAATCATCGTGATTTAGTTTTTTGAAATTTACTGCACGGCTTGTGCAAGGCTATTGACACTCTAGCGATAAATAGTGTTACGAACGGAGCTCCTTCACGAATTTTAATCAATTAGTCAAAGAGATTGGATCTATATGACGCGGCTAATGTTGACCATTATAGGCAACATGACAAAGCGTTCGGACCAATGTCGTCGCCCGAGTCGAGCGTTGCGCTGTGAAAAAGTGTGCGGCTATTATCCGGCTACAGGGCATTTAAAAAGAAATAATACAACGACATCCATGTACTCGGCTGTGGGGGTTTCACTTGCAATTTTTTCGATCATTACGGTTTACGATGTAAGCGTTCATTATTGGGTGTTTAAGCTCATGGCCAAAAGCCGATAACTCGGATGAGGGATGAACAGTGGTATAAATTACGATTACCTAGCGGTAACAGGATCGGAACGATCTAGCACAAGCAGATTGCACGCAAATAGCGCGGCAAAGGATTATCGATTGCTAAATCGGCCAGTCATGATGAACGGTCGGCAATACTTAGCTGTATTCTCCTGTGACGTTCCATCGATGAATCATCAAATAAAGTATCGCTGGATAAAAATTAAAACGGGACAGCATAATTTTTACACGTTTTCAGCGTATATTAAAGCGTCTTGCCGATGTGAATGATGAGTGCAACTCTGATACCAATACATTACTATCGAATTACGAAATAACTGGTACAAGCTACGGAAACGTTAACCACACAATACACGAAGGTACAACGACCCAAGGTTTCAAGGTCATTGATATTAACAGATTTCCATTGGGACCCAGGACATATTCAAAATATCATAGGACAAAGGGCAGCAGCAAACTGCGAAAAATACACAGTAGACAAAGCAGACATGGACCAATTAACAAATGCTTAGCAACCTCACAACCACGACAGACATTAACGCTCAAGTAAACTTAGATCAGTTCAACAATTAATTTGTAGAGCTTTTAAATGTCTTCCGGTCGCACCTTTCTGAAACAGCATGAACCCCTTGAGAACAAATGTCACGATAGATGTTTTTGTTAGCTCGCTTTTGTGACATAAACGGTCTTGAAGTTTGCAAGGACTATCATAGCAAGTACTTAGCCAACGGCCATGGAACTGACAATAGCTACACTAGGGCTTTGTGCTGTTTACTTGTCTGAACTCGCCGCGCGAATAAGGTCATCGTTTTTCCACGGCCGCTAGCAAAAACTACCAAGAATCTGTTCAACCGGAATAGGAGTCGAAATGAAATGCGACTTTCTCGAATCAGAGCTTGCGGTTTAGCCTTCCGTGAATGCTTCCCTCCCGAATTCCAAAGTGAAACGATGGCTCAGCGGTTTCAAAAAGTCGCGACGAAAAACTAACGAGGGCTTTTTTCTATCGCTATTGTTGCCGATAAAATGGCATGTCGCGGCGGGTTTACTTACCCAATGGGAAGGCGTGCTAATTACCAGGTGACCAAGGACTCATCAATCGGTAATACTTTCGACGATAACGAGTAGGTAGAAGTTGTGTACCTTGGGGTGCAAAAAATAATACAGAAAACTACTAACGCCGAGCACTACACGCAAAAACGCATATTACAGTTAATCACTACTACCTGCTATTACTTCCGTATATGCGAGTATGGAAGGTATTCAATTATTCTGGAACCTCATTTACCTGGCTCAGGTAAAAATTTCGATCGGAAAGTTTTTGTAATCCGAATTCACTTCACCCCACCGGTGTGCCTGAAGCGAGCATCGATGATCAATATTTGTTTGATTTTTTCTCTTATGAAAGGGCCACGTGAGATAATAATGAACGAAAATTCAATTTTAACCGCTGTTTACGTAATGATTAGCCCATTGTTAGATTCTTCAATGATTTATTTAACATACTGAAACGGCATTGATATATGGTCGTAAATCTTGAAATCAATCTAGAATCATTTATTAATTTAAATTATGATGCAATAAAAAACTTATGCTTGTTTGCTCTCATTGCTGAGAAGGAAACATTTCATGTGGCCAGTCCGATTCAAAATGTAAGTCAGTAAACTACTGGATATTAGATAATACGATGAACTTTAAGATTTGATTTTGTGATTGTTAGAGTATCCGCAGACATTTTTACTCATTATGAAAAATGGCGATCTTGGCTCATGATTCCCTTGAGGGGAAATACTAACGTTTTTTACTACAAAATTCTACAGTTTGCCCCCGCATATTTTTTGAAACGATTTTAGTTTTTATGATACTGGACACACTTTAGATTTCCCCAGATTTAAGGAGGAGGTCCTGGTGTATAAAAAAAACCACCAGAACCTGGAAAAACACGTTGTATGTATAGGGAAGCGATTCCGCATTGATAATCGGGGGAACTACTTAAGAACACTTGCGCAAACTTACGGGAAGGCCATAAAAAAACTCCCGCAGACATTAAAATTGAAGATAAGGAAAATTCGATCACCAGGCGTTGTGGTACTCATTACCATCTGAACTTTGTCAAAATCAAGTTTGAGTGAAACAAGTTTGAATTCGGTGTGAGGTTTTCCACAAAAATACAAATAAATCGCATCTCTAAGATCGGAAAAAATCCAAGGTGTACCTTTTCTTCCGAATTCCATAGTTGGTGGCGCTCTCGAGGCCTGAAAAACTGATGAGCCGATAACGCTTTATCCGTCTTGCGAGTTATGTTAACGCTTGCTTCATCCTATCGTTTTGATCTCGGCAAACAATTTTCCTCTCAAGAGATTGCCTAATGACACATCTCATCGACAATTGCGTTCTTAAACGTCGCTGACGCGAACACGCGAAGTATCTAACGCTCCGAGCGCTCACTATAGTCACTTTACCGCAAGCGACCTTCTGCTAAAAAGACGGTTGTTATTTTAAACATTGCAGTTGAAGAAAATGGAGAAACTTGAGAAAAATACGGAATGCTTTGTCTTCACTTTGACATTTCAAGCGATCGGCGATATTTGTGAAATTTGATTGAACTGTCGCTCGGCACGATTTTGTACACACTAGGGTTGAGCCTAAAGCGGTAGAAATTTTTAACAGCGTTTTTAAAATGTACACAAATTTCTTCTTACCTCAGAAGTGGCTATCCGAAAACTATCGGGCGATACTTCTGAAACAGAAAATTACAATGTTTTGATTACACAAAATATTAATAATCCTTTCATTCATAATCAGGAAAAGGAACCTATTTTGAACGCATTTGAGCGGCAGTGCTAGATTTCTGAAAAACCACGAGGTGTTCTACTGAGTAAAATTTAATTACCCAATTAAATAATAATAACAAATAATCTAATCAATAATGAAAACCGCGTCTGTGTATTAATCTGATTAATTTGTTTTAATTTAATTTAATTTAAATTATCTCCACTACATAGCAATTTACTCTGTGATATTTTTCGATAGATACAGCCATTTTCGAGCTACAGCTAACACTTGGATCGTTGCACTTGCCTGATCAAGATTAGCAATGTAATTTGCTTCGGAAGGTACCGTTATTTCGTTAGGTTCTGCTCACCTTTGTTACGAAGTTTAAATAAGAATTCACGATGAAGAAATACGTGATCTGAAATCTGATCGGACGAATGCCGGCGAATTGCCAACTATTTAGCGCTACTGGTACTGCTACTCGCAATGCGAATTCTCAATTTCCTACTTTGTTTTTCCAGATATAAGCGGATTGTTTTCCTGATTTCATCTGAAGAAAAATATTGAAGGAATTCTACATTATCAAATAATTTTTATATCCTTAGATTCAATTAGCATCTCAAATTTTTCACACATCTAGTACTGTAAACACTCAACTATGAAGGTTCGAATGAGTTTCCTTTCTGAATAAAATAAAATGCGAACATAAATATTAGTAACGTATTAATCATCATATGAGATGAAGGATTTAAAGATTTTATAGCTGCTTCAAGTGTTTTTTACTGTTATAGTTGAGAGACAAAATCGTAGCATAGTCAGTATGATTGTGCTTCAGATTCAAGAAGTCTGAATATGAGGTAGCGATCTTCCGAAACGTTACCATAGAATATACGACGTTAAGAAGTAGAAACTTTTTATTGGCCGAACCCCGAATATTTTTTATTTGAGCCGTATACATTAGGAACTTAAGTTTCTTAACTCGAAGGACATTAGGAACTTCAATTATGGGAGTCTTGTTAAATGTGGCTTCAGCATAAATTTCTCGATTTTATAATTGGTTATACACGTTCGCCGACTTAAAACAAGGAAGTGCTCGGTGTAGACACCGATTTTTTAAATGATTAATCGAAGATATTTTTTCTATCCTATATTTTTCTGCCCAGAAGATTTCGCCTAAAAACAAGACGAAGTCGTTTCAAAACGGCTTTTAAGTTCTACGAAGATCATAGGGCTGAATACAATAGGGCTGTGATTGAGTATCCGAGTTCATACTGCGTCGGTCAAGAACGGTTGAGAAATGGTCGAAAGAAAATAGAAATTCCCTCGGCAAACAGTGGTAACATAATGGGCCTGCTCAATAGCGACGCAAAAAGCCTCTCCTCGAAACGTCTAATTTGCCTAAAAAAGAAGCGTGCAGTGTTGGCTCAACAAGGCATAGGTTCTGCAGAAGTCAAAACCGAAGAAATGAACGCGTATCTCCTCTAATGGAGCATCACTAAACGCGTTGAATTCACCAGAACGTGCGGCGCTTGCAACGGTCGGCTCGAATGCCGCGCATACCGTCTCTGGGAATTTCACGAGACAGCTTCGCAATATCCTTTCGATTCGATTGTGTGTAGTTCCTCTCCAACTGTAATATGCGTAGGTATCGCTCACAATCGTACGGTGTGCGAGAAAGACAAAAGCTAACTGGACCTGGACCGGCTTCGTTCTCCAAGGCTGAGACAAGAGGCGAGCGCGAAGCCGGAACACTGGAGGGAGACAGGCGGGAATTGAAAGCGAAAGTATCATAGAAACGGAAGGGAACGCGTACGAAGGTGAAATTTACGACATCACAAAGCGACGAACGCGGACGAAGTTGAGAAGAAAAAACCTTCGGAAGAAAAGTTTCTGTGTTTCAAAACAAAACAAAAAATAATTAAATATAATAATAAAAAAATCAATAAACGTAGATAACACCGCTCCCACCACCTTACCAGCAATAAGTTAGGTAAGTTAGTGAAACTGCGACCAGCTTCTGAGTAAGACGAGTGAATTAATTATTGCCTAATTATTGCAAATAAATCAAAAATGAGCAATCGATTCATTCAATGGAGATGATAAATTTTCCAAGTGTTCGCTGTTCGCTGTTTGCACGAGACACAGGTAAATTATCTACATACAGTATTAACATAGAACTAAGTAGGATTCATTATCCAGAACCCCGCGAGACTTGGGCTATACTAAAAAACCTGACGTTTCTAGGTATTGAACTACAAATTCCTCCTCTAAAACGACGTGTAATTATAAAATCAATAACACCGTTGGATAGCTGAGATCTCAGTGCACTTGAGAGCATTCTTGCTTAATGGAAAAATGATCGGCTTCCGGGTTTCCCAAATCGATTCCGTCGAAAATCTTGTTCGCGCCAATTCAGTTCCTTTGTCAAATTTATTTTGAAAACAAATAAGATTTTCCGGCTTTGCTAAAATGTCCTTTTCCGTGGCTTGAACCATAATTAATTTGAAAAAGTAAGACACATCAGCTAGCAATTCCATGCTCTTTCCAACGGTGTCCTCAGAGAAGATTGAAAATTTGCATTGACTTTTTCCTTTAAGTACATGCCACGCGTATAACCGAATGTGTCCTCCCATCGAATTTACCTTATTGACCGGTAATGGATTTTGGACAACACGCAGAGGTTTAAGCAGTCGATTTTTTTTTCTGTTTTGATTAGCACGGTGATTAACATTTTCTATTTTTGTCCGGGGGTTGTGAGGTGGAGAAAAACCAGGCGACTCCTTCTCCAATTCTTTATTAGCTGGCCGAGCACTTTCGCCGATTCGGGCATCCTCAGGGCGACCTAATTATATATATCATTTTTTAATGTTTTTTTGTCATGGAGGCACAGGACAATCTTAAAATTTATAGAATTCTCAAGCTAGGTACTTACGTGGAGCCATAGGGTCCACAGCCAAGTCGGCTCAGTCACTAGGTTATTTATATTAAATCACATCTTGTCTGCCTGGCGAAAGTGCTCGGCCAGCTAATAAAGAATTGGAGAATGAGTCGCCTGGTTTTTCTCCACCTCACAGCCCCCGGACATCAAGAAATGCGACGAGAAGGAAAATAATATTTTCTATTGTTGATTAATGAACCAAAAATGAAATTAAAATCAACATCAGGGCGACTACACGCTGAACCCACTTTTCAACTCACTAGACTAGGAGAGTCTGAAGAAGAACGCCTTCCGACTGGCGGGCTCGAATTAACGAATATGGTAGGTCGACATAGATTCCTTGCATCACTTGAAAGAACACTTCAAAAGACGTTCACTACCCATTTGTTTGGCATCTCCAGATTCTAGGCCGGCCTATGAAAAAAATCATGTCATTGACTTACGACATCAGCCCTGTCCTCTCGTATTCCACGCTGCCCACAAATTCGTAGTCGAAATTGCTTTTGAAACGCGTTGTGTTCGTGGAACGGAGGATGACTTTGAAATATCAAAACAACGCGCCGGATTCGAAAAGTGATGAACAAAATGTCAGATACGAACTTGTTTTGGTTCCTTATCCAATAATAAACCGTTTGTAATAGCCCAAGAAAAAACGTCTAACCCCCTCAAAATTTAGCCAAACCGCTACTTCAATTTTGAAAATATTTTGGAGGGGGAAAATTCGTATTTTCCACTGTTTTTGAATATCGCTTGAAATATGCTGAATCGAATGAGACCATGACGGAGTCTCAAGCGATGGTATTGGTAATGGTGTTCTCAAGTTATCACAGGTTTTTTGTGAAATGTTGGAGATTTTGAAAATTTCGCTATAGGTAATATATGGTTAGCCCGACTATAAATGGCTAACTCGGAAATTTTAAGGCTATAAAGATCGTTCTATACTTGATGGAATACTCATAAAACACTCTTTCGAGGTGTATCGTAAGGCGAATAATCCAACTCTTAATTAGATAATTAAGAAAAATGAAAATAATTAAAATTACGATGATTACTAAGAAGCCTTATAGTTACCAATCTGTGGTTAGGTGGACACGTTCAGAAATGTTGGGGATAGCTACTTTCACAAGTGAAAGGTCTTATTAAGTCATTATTGGAAGAAATAATAAATCACTGTATGATCATTTGAAGTGTTTAATTTTTCAGAAGTTATGTCATGAAACGTGGGAATGGCAGGATCTAAACCGGACAAGAATCATTGAGAAGAAAGGAGTAAAAAGAAGTATCAATGTTATAAATGGAAAACCAACTGGCTCGCATGTGCAAACTCATCATTAGACGTACCAGATAGTTTTAATTTTTAAAAACAAATTTTTATCTGGAACGCCTCTAATGAATGGGTTAAAAAAGTGAATTGTGTTACGACTGTAAGAACGATCTAAAAACGTATAACGTATGAAAGATAAAAACGTATAAAACGTATCAAAATCATCCATTTGAGTAAGCGACGCTGTTTTTGTATGACAAAAAATCTAAAAAAAAAAAAAAAAAACGAAAAAACATCTTCATACAGTATTTCAGGCGCAGTATGGCTACCAAACAGTTGATGGAAAAGTTACTTGAGTTCAATAATCGAAATAAGAGATCGATTAGTCTTATTGTCGTCAATTATTCTTAGAACGAAACTGATAAACATGTTTTTCCTGAATCACCACCGTTCCGAATTAAACTTCTCAAACGATTACAATACTTACTTCATTTCCAAACATGAAAGTAAGAATAGAGTATAGGATACTACCTAATAATCGGAACAACTAGATTAATTTATCTCTTTGTTTTAGATCTTTGAGATACGGACCAGAAACAAATCAAGTTAGGCTTGGCGAAGGTTTTAGAATTTTTTACTTCTGATCACTAATCACGATGGATCGGTAGTTTTTTAAAAACTTTTAGAATCTAACAACAACGTAAAAAAAACTACGTGTGACTAGTATTATGCAATAGTCGTCCACGGCCGCCACAGAAAATATCGGCATTATAGATTCAACACCTTTCGTCCAACCGAACGTCTGAAGCCCTATGATAAACCTTAAAATAATAATATTTACGCTCAAGTCCGAACTGATCCGATTGCACAATAGCCGAGGCCGTCGCTACTGCAACTGTTTCTTGGACGTAGACGGAAGGTTTGTTGTCGAATTCAATCACTCAAGGGCCTGAGTAGGTGGAAGTAAATGGAATGTGTGAAGGGCGTAGAATGGCAAAATTGGGCTAGTTTTCACTTTCATGATTTTCCCTAGTAAATAGAACGTCATAAAACTCTTAGTCGGAACGGAACTTTCGAAAAGTATCTGTGTTGTAGTAAAATAATTTTATAAATCCCGCAGCACCTCCATGTTCGAGTAAATAGGTATAACCAGTTGTAAAATCAAGAAATTTTACAGTTTGCAATTATAAGAAAAATTAATCGAGGAAAGATTTTCAAGCGGACTTGATGAGACACTAATGATATCAAGTCTATTTATTCGAGTTACTAGACTACGATTATTCAAAAGAAACAAACATTTCGAGCGGACTTCCTTCAAAAATTGGATTGCTCGAAAAAATAGAATCAATAGCGTGAGGATTCGAATAATGCGTTAAAAAGCTGCCGAAAAAACTTTAAATTACTAATCGCTTTGAACTCATCGTTCAATAAGTACTGTTCAGGGTTCGACGAGTAATGATAGGTTTAAGGTCTGCTCCAAAGATGACTTCAACCCCTACACAACGAACGTGAATTGGCGACAAAACCCAACACTACTGAAAAAAGTCGGGAAATTCGGGATTTTTTATTCTCTTGATCTATACGTAGACGTTTGTACTATTATAGGTCACTATCGGATTAAACTGCAAGATATAGATTTGATTAGCTCAAATTGGGGAACAGCCACAGCCGAAGATTTATCAAAAATCGATTGCCTAATCTTTCCTAATTCTTTCTGAGTTTCCGCTCAGATTTTATTACGTTGAGCCGAGTTGACTCGAGCGAAGAGGTTCTCATAGAAAAATAGGGGCCTCGAATGGGCATTTAGACGTAAGTTTCTCATAGAAGTGATAGCGACGCTGGGAAGCCATTGACCAACAAAGTAAACCGATTAAATCGCTCGCACAAAACTCATTGCTTCACAACTTCGAAGAGGATTGTTCTTTTCTATAGTCGAAAAACGTATTTTCTCATTCGGCCAATCCTATTCGCCTTGAGATAATATTGTTGACATTTCTCCAAACGCAATGCCATTGACTCAGCGTCCAATATATTTTGTCAGCTTCTTTCGAATATTATCAAGTCTCCTGCATTATAATGTTGCCATAATAATTTTAAAAAATCACGACTTCGGCTTCGATCCGCTAAACCGGGATTTTCGCTGTTGAATCTATCATCATACGAGTTCGTATACAATAAAAATGTATTCATGGCCGGTATTATACGATGTGTTGAGTCTGTTAACAGCGCTGAAAGTGATATCGATCGAGAAGAATGTGATATAGGTCGACACTACACGACTCTTGTATCGTTAGCAGAGTCTGAGGTCTGTTATCGACCCTCGTATAGGTGGTTCCCTGTAACTTATCTTTTTGTCAATAAATGGCAAGAAAATTCCCTCATTAGCTGCTAGGGTCGACACATTTGCTATGATCAGACGACTCGATGCTACCGGCAACCTCATGATGACCTGATTACAGCATGTAGTCGTAAGCGATCAAGGATGTGTTCAATTTTTTTAATGAAAGAAAACTATAGCTAATTGCTGCGAATGACTTTAGGAGTCTGAACGTTTCTGTTATTATAAAACGAATAATTATTTCTTAATAATTAAGATTAATATTTATTGCTGAAAACTCATCAGAGCCATTTCTACCGAACAATTAACTGGTAACTGGCCATAAGTGACAGCTCCTAGATTAATAATAGCCTCTGATTTTTAATTATTTCCATTCTAAAGGAAGAACATAAATTTTGGTTTATTATTCAATAATAAACCATTGTGATCGCCCAAGAAAAAAAAATTTTCTAACCCCCCTCCAAATTTGATGTTTTACGTTTCAAGGCATGCAGAATCCGAATATCCAATAAAAAAATTCTGTCTATCCGCCGTTAACACTTTTCCGGCCGAACTATAATTGCTACATTCATGACGATTTCACCAAAAATCAATCTCGGACTCACAACGGCCGAATTCTTGAACCTATAAACATCGTTCTATACTCGTTGGAATGGTCGTCAAACACCATCTCCTGCTGTACCGTTAGGCAAAAAATTTAGCTTTAATTAAGAAATTAAGAAAAAGAAAAACTATTAAAATTACAATAGTTGCTACGGAATTTTCCCCGATAGTTACCAATCTGTTTTTCGGTGGGAACGTCAAACAAATGTTCGGAATAATTACTATCACAAATGGATAGTCTTATTAAATCAATATTGAAGCGAAGGAATAATAAACCACTGTACAATCATTTACAGCGTTTTTTGTGAAACAAAGTCACTTTATGACTCAATATTTTTTTCGAACCATACATATTTATGTCCAGGGAGTTTGAGGGGAGAAAAACCAGGCGACCCCTTTCCGATTCTTTATTTGCTGGCCGAGCATTTTCGCCCGTTCGGCCAGCAAATAAAGAATCGGAGAATGAGTCGCCTGGTTTTTCTCCCCCTCTCACCCCCTGGACATGAAAAAAATGCGATGTCAAGGAAAATAATTATTATTTATAATATGATATTTCACAGATGTTATTGATATATAATGTCATTTTTTTCAAATTCATTTTTCAAAGTTGTGTTGACGATGAGGAGTCATTTTTCATATTTTCTGGAATGGGACTTTTTACCATTCTCCTTGGCGATTAGAATTATTGTATCATTGAAAAATAACCCGAAAAGGTTTCTAGCTGAGCAGGAATAACTTTTGATTTCTTTCTTCACTGTTCGTTAGTCATTGATGTTTCACGAGTAGGTCATCAGCGTGTCAGGAATGTCTACATCTGTTTTGAATATGCTTAATTTAGCAGCAATAAAATTGATCAACGCGTCGGATCAGAAAGGCGGAAAAATTCACCGTATCTACGCAATTGAAACGTTTTTGTCATTTATGGTTGAATAGCCGCCGTAAAACTAACGAGTTGAAAAGAAATATTCTCGACAAAATAATAATCAAAATAATTGGTAAACGTTTTATTTTCTAACGTGAATGAAAATATTATTGAAAAAAGTAAAAATGTAGAAGTTAAAAAATGAAAAATGCCAATCAATTTAATCAACTGCCAGTTTCGTCATAAAGGATGATTAGATGGATTCAAGGATTATTGTAATCTTTAAATTACGAGAAATGCGAAGGAAAAGCCTGTAGTATTTGACAAATTACAACAGTATTGAATATTTCATTTTATCACTTCAAGTCCCATTGTTCGTCAGTACCCAAGGAAGAATTAAAAATAGTAGGTAGAACGAAATAAATGAGAAAGATTAATTTTGGAGAATTTGACAATTATACATTCTTTACCCTTCAGTTTTTATGATGTAATAATTGTACGGAATAATATCTGAAGCACCTCGCTCAGTGAATATTTTAATCGTGCTTCAATCGGGCGTCTACTTAAATTTTTTTATCATTTATTCAAAAATTACTATAAAAAATTTGATTTATGATCTCATTTTTGGGTTTCCTTTATTAGCGTTTTATCGAAGTGGAAAATTTTCTTTGTTCGTGAACACCAAAATTTCGTTTCATGTAGAAAAAACAACGCGGTCGAAAGAAGTGATGGGGAGCAAGCGGGAGATTGTGGAAAGTGCTGTAAGAGTGAAAGTTACCTCGGGAGTTCTGTTGTAGTGAGCTGAAGTCTGGCCGGCCGAAGACTGAAGCATTGGTACATCTTCGGGTCCTGCATAGCTCAGAGGGGAGATCCTGCCCCTCTCCCATTGCGTCCTCTGGATAACGTTGACTAGGGCTTCAGGGGGCAAACGACCCAACAACGCTAGCCCTACGAATTTGTCCGAGGCAAGGAGCGAATAGCTAAAAACCACTAACACCACTTAATTGTTCGGATAGTTACAAATATAAAGAGTGAGCCCAATAGGTTCAGAAAAGCTTCCAGATCTAGAAGGAAAAGAAAGATCATAACCGTAAGGATCATCAAAGTAAGAAAATCCTAGTTAACAGTCACGAACTTTTCAACGTAACAACATAATATTTGCAATTATGGGGCAACTTAGCGAATAAGCGAATTTTTCAAAATTACTACAGTCTAAATCATATTAATTTTCTATCGATATAGCAGAAGAGAGCGTTGAACGAGCGTAAATAAGAGAATAGAACGATTTCGTTGCATATGCATTTTCAAGTTATGACACTGCCGAATTTCTTATTTTGCTAACAGCACTCAAAGTCTGCAATAACGAGAACTATAATTAAACCCACCTGCCCCGTTACTTTCTCATTATTTGGTTCAGCGTCTACAACGCCGTAGAACTTGATACCAAACACATCTTGGATTCTGCTCAGTGCCTACTCGTATGGCTACCATACCTGTCGGGCTATTCGAGCACCACGATCGATCCTGGAAAAGGAATAAAAGAAGTAACCAAGTTACAGTGTCAAATCGAAGTCGCAGATTTTGGTTTTAAGCATAAACAAAGAAGAAGAAACATTTTGACGAGAAAATGTTTGCAACTAGTTCATTGATGCATTTCTCAATTTTAGTAATACAGCAATAAATTCATTGCGAATACTTACAGTACTGTTCAATGTAATTTTATTAATTTTTCTTACAGGAGCTTAGACGTATAATTCGAATTTGAAAGTGGAAAATGACAAATTTGTATAAATAAAAATCAGCTTCAATAAACTTTTTTTAGATTTTCGTACTTTCAAAGTTTTAACTTAGGAATTTTGTTCAAGTTGTAAATCTCAACCATGGGGCAGGTGAGCGAACGAGAAATTTTAACCTCTTTCACCCGTAATT
Organism: Tupiocoris notatus; assembly: GCA_037159825.1. Taxonomy (NCBI): domain Eukaryota; kingdom Metazoa; phylum Arthropoda; class Insecta; order Hemiptera; family Miridae; genus Tupiocoris; species Tupiocoris notatus. The sequence goes on along the minus strand of JASJUZ010000015.1, from coordinate 1,976,927 downwards.
TTAGTGATCAGATTTTTCAATGTGAATTTACTTGATTGCATTTTAGGCTCCTTGAAGGGGGGGTTAAACCCAAGGCAAGAGGTCTCTTGGGTTGGCAACAGCGGTCGACCAAAACCAGTGGTGTGCATAGATCACACAGTACTTCCATGTTTGAGTCGGTAACTGGTATAACCAATTAAAAATCGAGAAAATCGTACGAAGGCCGAAACGTACTATGACCCTAGCGGTAAAGATCAGGCGTCATTCACTCGCCATTACAAATATTAATACCTCTAGCGTCGAACGTATTGATTTTTGCACCCTGTAAAAAGCTCAACAGCGATAAACGGCGTAGGGCGGAAGTAAGGTATGTGATCAAAACAAAACAAAACATGATCGTTGTTGGTCACATTTAAAGCAGAGACCCGAAAGTTACAAGAGCGCTAGAATGAAATAACTGAATCGCGTTTAACGAGGAAGTACTGCACGTGACCCCGGTAATAAAAATCAAGCAAAATTCAACTGTCGTAAAGAAAAATTCAAAGTCTAAAGTATATTCACTCTTGTGGTCTATAAAAATCTCTAATGCAAAAAACGGCATACGGCGGAAGTACTGTGTGTTATCCAAACTATACAAAACAAGTTCTGTGAACGTGGTCAGAGTTGGTCAAATATATAGCAAAGAGCCCCAAAAAGTACAGTAACTGAAAATGCGTTTTGCGAGGAAGTACTGCAGGTGACCCCAATAATAAAAAACGAGCAATATTCAGCTGTCATATAGAAAATTTAAAGTCTAATGTATATTCACTCTTGCGGTCTATTAAAATCTCAAAAGTTAAAAAATGGCATAAAGCGGAAGTACTGTGTGTTACCCAAACCATACAAAACTAGTTTTGTGAACGAGGTCAAAGTTGGTCATATTTATAGCAAAGAGACCCTAAAAGTACAATAACGCTTAATAAAATAACTGAAAATGGTTTTACGAGGAAGTACTGCAGGTGACCCCAATAATAAAAATCAAGCAATATTAGGCTGTCATATAGAAAATTCAAAGTCAATGTATATTCACTCTTGCGGTCTATTAAAATCTCAAAAGTTAAAAAAAGGCATAATGCGGAAGTACTGTGTGTTATCCAAACTATGCAAAACAAGTTTTGTGAACGAGGTCAAAGTTGGTGATATTTAAAGCAAAGAAACCCAAAAAATACAAATTAAACAACTGAAAATGCGTTTTACGAGGAGGTACTGCATGTGACCCCAATAATAAAAATCAAGCGATATTCAACTGTCATATAGAAAAATTTTAAGTCCTCCAGCGTTCAAATATACTCATTTTTGTGGTCTATAAAAATCAAAATGTAGCAAATGTGCAAATAACGCGGATGTACTGCATGTGACCCATTTGATAAAAATCAGGCATCATTCAATCGCCAACCCCAACATTTTAAGACCTCAAACATTCAAATACATTGAGTTTTGCGGCCTGTAAAAATCAAAATACAAAACATGCACTTGTGAAATCGTGAAAAACGCTCATAACGTGGAGGCATTGTATGTGACCCACTATACAAAAAATCTAGTGTTTTCTGCTTGTCATAACCGACATTTCAAGCCCTCAAACGTAGAAAAAGATTGACTCTCATAGCCTGTAAAAATCGAAACAGAAAAAACTTTGAACGCTTATATCTCGGAAGTACTGTGTGTAATTCAAAATCCGGAAAAACCTAATTTTGCACAATCACTGGGAAAACATTCCCTTAAAATTTCATAGGGTTTCATCCATTTTTCAGGGAGATATGGCGATTTATGTCAGTTTGTGACCACAGACGGACGGACAGACGGACACACAGACACACAGACACACAGACACACAGACACACAGACACACAGACACTTGTTCAGAAAGTGTTTCTGAGTATACTACTATGAAAATTTCTTCCATCAGGACCTCGGTTCCGAATTCGACTTTTCAGACGATCTCAATACTTCCATTTACTACGTAAACATGGAAGTAATAAATGATTAAAAAAGTGCGAAGTAAGTGTAAAAGTTGAAGTGTTAACAACTCCATATGAAAAGCGACATCTATACAGAGATTTAAGCATAATATTTAGTAATGTAAGATTCCAAAATCGTCAATTTGTGGCGGATTCGTGCAGTAAAAATATAGCAAAATTCCCAGATGACTTTATCGAAGTTCTAGTAAACCTGAGACATTTTGAATGTTTCGAACACGAATCTCAGCAAGGGAAATGTTGTAGGCCGGTATCTAACGAGGACAGGGCAGGACCGACCGAGAAATGCTGAACCAGATAAATCGAACAGTTTGTGAAGTGAGGAGGTAGGAAGTGTCCTTGGAAAACACGCGGGTCACAGTTCAGGGGTACATACCAACAACAGACGTTCACTTAGTTCTAAAAACCTTCCAGCCTTAAACGTACACGCCTTACACTAACGATATCATTGAGCGAGGACATATAAAAATCGAGTTTGAATTAGTCGGATGTCAATCAACGTACGAATTTTTTTCAGTCATACATCCCATAAAAATACGGATAGGTGCAGAATAGGCTTCCGCAATTCAGTCAAAATTATGTTTGGTTCCTAAATATTTACTGTACTGTCTCTGACCAATGGCATTGAATAAACGTCGAATATATATTCTAGTTTACAGTCAGTGCCAGTGAATTTAAAATAAACCAATTCTGATATTAGTCGGCTTTGCAAATGAGAAGCGTTCTCTCCAACTTCTTACATCAATTTAATGAATTTTAATCTATTGCGTTTGCACAAGTTTGCTCATTGTTTCACAGATTTCCTTGATAACTGTATTCTTTCGCAACCCTTCTGAATAACTGTATACAAATGGTTATTTCAACGGTGAACCGGAGCGAAGTTATCATACAAATCCATAAATACTCGAGCTATATACTATCATAGCAAATTTTGAAAAATCTCGAAAATTCCATACAAAAGCTAAGATAACTCGAGCACCATTTTAAGCTATGGCAGCAAAAAAACCCTATATAAACTGATATCAAACATACCTATCCTTCAAAAACATTGGGGAATAATAGCCCCCCCCCCCCCCAACAATACCCTGGAAATTTAAGTAGTGATTTGGCCAAAGAACAGCCATTTTCAGGCCAAGATTGATTTTTGGTGATACCTAATTTAAAATATGTAGCCAATATAGTTTCCTAAGAAAACTGTTGTAGCCGTACAGCACAGGGACAGGAGTTTTATTGAGTAATCGAATTCTACATGCCTTGAACGTGAAACATAAAATTTTGAGGAGCATTAGAATTTTTTATTGGTCTATCATGGAATAATAAACCAAAAATGAATTAAAATAAAGAAATATTCCCAAACCATAAACAGCTCAATTATTCATACTTGAGTACATAGTCCATAAGATTGTACGCTTATTAAGGAGAGGAATTGAAAATACTTCGCCACTATTAACTTTATTTTCGTCGAGATTTGAGTCATTACATTGAGTACGTGATTGATGGTGGATTAAAATCAAAAAGAAGTACTCGATTTCTGGATCAGTTCAATTTCGATCAAAATCGAAATTGGTTGTTCTCTTCATTCAAATATTTGATCGACTCGAGGCCTTGATTGAACCTTTTTTCCAAGCCGGCAGATCCTTACATACAACAACACACGAAACATTATGTGAACAATGTACGGTGTGTGACCTAATTAGGTGTCGTTCGCTCACTGTAACAAACATTTCAAGACCCGTCCAAAAAATAGCCTGATTATTCACTTTTCACCATGAAATTGCATTGATTACACGAATGTGGAAATTTATGCCTCAGTTTATGTAGATTATCGGCTCGAGTTTAGCTGCGAGACCGTTGAAACCAATGATAATAATAGTGAGAAATTCTTGTCCGAAATAGGCACTGATTTAATTTAAGACCTTCCCAACCACACTAATTCTCAAACCGTATTTCCTACGGCCATTTTTGTTTGCGGCTATGCATTTTATTTGCTTTTATTTACATGTCAAATACCTTCGAGTAACATTCAAATTTCTCTACCTCGAAGGCCTTCGGGGCCGAAAGGTAACTGTCATTCCCTCGAATGGCACAACGGATGGCCCCAGGGAGCAGCTGCATGAATGTGTGGTATAGCTTCTCCGACCCAAGTATTGAGGAAGGTTGGTATTATTAGAGCAGATCATGTGCAGACATGGTGTCGGCACTTGGTCCAAACGGAAGGAGTCGATTCCGCCACTAATTTGCAACGAAAAATGTCACCTTGTGATTTTTATTACTGTGCTAAAAAAATCTTCTTTTTTTGGTTTATTATTCAATAATAAACCATTGTAATCGCCCAAGTAAAAATTTTTCTAACCCCCCTCAAAAATTAATACGTTTCAAGGTATGTAGAATCCGAATATCCAATAAAAAAAATTCTGTTCGTCCTCCGTACGCCGTTAGCAGTTTTCCGGCCAAACTATAATAGCTACATTCTTGAAATTTTCACCAAAAATCAATCTCGGTCCTACGACGGTCCAATTCTTGAACCACATTGCTAGCTCAATTTTATGGGTATTTTTAGGGGGTTTTGAGGGGGAGAAAATTCATGTTTTCCAGGGTTTTTCCGAAAAATGTGTATTTGGTATCAAATTATATTATTCAAATCATATTCATCAAATTATTTTTGGACGCTGGATCGAATGAGACTCCTCACTATCCCTGGACATCAAGAAATGCGACGAGAAAGAAAAGAAGAACATTTATTGTTGATTAGGGGAAAAAGAATACTTGACTATCACAAAATATCAAGAAAATCATATTTAGAGGCTTTTCGAAATTGGTAAACTAAAAAAAAAAGAAAGTAAGTGGTACGATCACGAGAACTATTTCGACTCGCTTCTAGCTTCAAAAAGTAGGGAAAAAAGCTGCAAAAATGATTGTACGGAGTTTTACTATTCCTTTGTTTCCATCATGATTTGGGAAGTCCACTTGCTAGGTATAAATACCTAATCAAAACACTAGTGAGCGTTTCTGCCCGAGAACCTATGGAAGCTATCGACTCCGTTACGGCCCCATTCGGTTTGTAAAAAATCTATAAGAATAGATATCCAGCACAACTAGTATGATTGAAAAAACATAATACAAAGCAGAATTATTTTCATTATATATTCGGATTAGACTTTCTCGTGAACAAAGTGAATAATAAACCGAAATGAAAATTGTGAAGACTCTTTCTCACGAATCGGTAGAAAATGAGACCTTTTTCAGCAAGGAAAGACAAGTAAATGAACGAAAGATTAATATCGCAGAAGTGCGGCGTGTGAGCTTAACGGTACAAAACGTATTGTGTGAAATAAATTCAAAATTATATCAGAGATCCAAACATAAGGAAAAATCTTGAATAAAATAACGGAAAATGAGAATCATTCGGAAGTGCGGTGTGTGATACTACCGACAAAAATCAACGTCAAACACGTTACGACGCCGAATCAAACATTTCAATGCCACGAGCGTTCAAATATCTCGCTCTCGCGTCCTGTAAAAATGGAAATACAATGAGTTGGTCTTTCAAAAATATTTAATCTAATAGCCTGCAAAAATCGAAACAGAAACCAGTGGTGTGCATAGATCACACAGTACTTCCATGTTTGAGTCGGTAACAGTTATAACCATGGTATAGTATGGTATGCGTCTTTCACTCGCCATTACAATGTTGAATACCTCTAGCGTCAAATATATTGATTTTTGCAGCCTGTAAAAAGCTCAACAGCGATAAACTGCGTAAGGCGGAAGTACGGTGTGTGATCAAAACAAGGATTTTGAACATTGTCGAAGTTGGTCATATTTAAAGCAAAGAGACGCGAAAGTTACAAAAGCGCTAGAATAAAAGAACTGAAAATGCGTTTTACGAGGAAGTAATGCAGCTGCAGGTGACCCCGATAATAAAAATCAAGCAATATTCAACTGCCATAAAGAAAAATTCACAGTCTAAAGTATATTCACTCTTGCAGCATATAAAAATCTCTAAAGCAAAAAAAAAAAACGGCATAAGGCGGAAGTACTGTGTGTTATCCCAACTATACAAAACAAGTTTTGTGAACTTGGTCAAAGTTGGTCGTATATAGAGCAAATAGACCCAAAAAGTCCAATAACAGAAAATGCGTTTTACCTAGGAAGTACTGCATGTGACCCGGAAATTAAAACTCAAGCAATATGGAGCTTTCATATACAAAAATGTAAAGTCTCCCAGCCTTCATATATATTCACTCTTCCGGTCTATAAAAATCTCTTAAGCAAAAGAACGGCATGCGGCGGAATTACTGTGTGTTATCCAAACTATACAAAACAAGTTCTGTGAACGTGGTCAGAGCTGGACAAAAAAATATACAGCAAACAGCCCCAAAAAGTCCAATAACAGAAAATGCGTTTTACCTAGGAAGTACTGCATGTGACGCTGATAATAAAAATCGAGCAATATAATTATTCAGCTGTCATGTAGAAGAATTTAAAGTCTAAAGTACATTCACTCTTGCGGTTTATAATACTCTCAAAAGTCAATAAACGGCATGAAGCGGAAGTACTGTGTGTTACCCAAACCATGCAAAACAAGTTTTGTGAACGAGGTCAAAGTTGGTCATATTTAAAGCAAAGAGACCCAAAAAGTACAATAACGCTTAATAAAATAACTGAAAATCCTTTTACGAGGAAATACTGCATGTGACCCTGATAGTAAAAATCAAGCGATATTCAGCTATCATATGAAAAATTTGAGGTCTAAAGTATTCACTCTTTCGGTTTATAATTAGTATCAAAAGCCAAAAAATGTCATTAAGAGGAAGCACTGTGTGTTACCCAAACTATACAAAACAAGTTTTGTGAACGAGTTCAAAGTTGGTCATATTTATAGCAAAGAGACCCTAAAAGTACAATAACGCTTAATAAAATAACTGAAAATGGTTTTACGAGGAAGTACTGCAGGTGACCCCAATAATAAAAATCAAGCAGTATTCTGCTGTCATATAGAAAATTCAAAGTCTAATGTATATTCACTCTTGGGGTCTATTAAATCTCAAAAGTTAAAAAAAGGCATAATGCGGAAGTACTGTGTGTTATACAAACTATGCAAAACAAGTTTTGTGAACGAGGTCAAAGTTGGTCATATTTAAAGCAAAGAAACCCAAAAAATACAAATTAAACAACTGAAAATGCGTTTTACGAGGAGGTACTGCATGTGACCCCAATAATAAAAATCAAGCGATATTCAACTGTCATATAGAAAAATTTTGAGTCCTCCAGCGTTCAAATATATTCATTTTTGTGGTCTATAAAAATCAAAATGTAGCAAATGTGCCAATAACGCGGAAGTACTGCATGTGACCCATTTGATAAAAATCAGGCATCATTCAATCGCCGACCCCATCATTTTAAGACCTTGAACGTTCAAATACATTGAGTTTTGCGGCCTGTAAAAATCAAAATACAAAACATGCACTAGTGAAATCGTGAAAAACGCTCATAACGTGGAGGCATTGTATGTGACCCACTATACAAAAAATCTCGTGTTTTCTGCTTGCTATAACCGACATTTCAAGCCCTCAAACGTAGAAAAAGATTGACTCTCGTAGCCTGTAAAAATCGAAACAGAAAAAACTTTGAACGCTTATATCTCGGAAGTACTGTGTGTAATCCAAAATTCGGAAAACTCTAATTTTGCAGAATCACTGGGAGAACATTCCCTTAAAATTTCATCAGGTTTCATCCATTTTTCAGGGAGATATGGCGATTTATGTCAGTTTGTGACCACAGACAGACGGACACACAGACACACAGACACACAGACACACAGACACACAGACACACAGACACACAGACACACAGACACACAGACACACAGACACTTGTTCAGAAAGTGATTCTGAGTATACTACTATCAAAATTTCTTCCATCAGGACCTCGGTTCCGAATTCGACTTTTCAGACGATCTCAATACTTCCATTTACTACGTAAACATGGAAGTAAAAACTTTGAACGGTTATATATCTCGGAAGTCATGTGTGCTATCCAAAATTAAACATCGGTTAATCACTCGGTCACTTACGCTGGGAGAAAATTGTCTCAAAATATCATTGTTTTTTCACGAAGATATTATGAAGACTTTTATCACTTTTTAACCTCAGACGGACACACTTCTACACACACACACACACACGTTAACACTAACTTGTACGTTGTGCACATCATATTGACACACTTGTTGAGAAAGTTCTTCTGAATAGTACCTATTACGAAAATTTATCCCGAATTCAACTACGTTCCGAATTCGTCACTCCGATCGATCACAATCCTTTCGTTTACTTAATATGGCGGCAAATCGTTCATCATCCAGATGATAGATGAAAATCTTCAACTGCAACGAAAAAATTAAATGGAGGTTACGGTTTACACGATGATATATAATTTTTTCAGTTAATTATTATCAATAGGAACTACCTAAATGAGGAGTGAGGGCCCTCGAATATTCAATAATTTGCACAATGTTTCATGCTTCGAATGCTGAACGTATTTTGTTGATAACGTAAGGGTGCGAAATTAGTATCGTGCGTCGCCAGATACGAAGTGGGTTCCTGGTTCCAGTGGCTTGAGCTCATCGAGACGGTAATGCTATCTGACGTCTACCCTCAGACTTAGTTGGTCGGACGAAGCGAGTTCCTCCCAATTCAACCTCGTTCACGTTCCATGTTCACTTAGTACTAGATTGAGTATTGTGAGCGACTTAAAGTTCGATATTGGAAAAAAGACTTTTTTGTAGCTGGTAGGCACTGTAATTGAGCAACAGTTTCCGAAGAAATATCATCTGTGGTCAAATGTAAAAAAATAGTTGAAATCTTAGTACGAAAACAATCGAGTCCCATAAAATCTTCAAAACGTATCAGACTTGCAACTTGCGAGGGGGAATAAGATATTGAAACCAATATTTAATGTTCATATTTAGAATCAGTCCGCCTAAAAAATCGGGCCAATAAAAAGCAGCATTTTTTTCACCCCAGAAAATCAAAGGTAGAAAAATCGGATACTTACTACGCGACTCATGTATTCCCAATGAAACAATGTTCTAAGAACTATCAAGAATGTTGCAATTTATTATTGATATACACACCACCAACTATCATTAAGCACAATTTGAACGAAATCGAAATCAACAAATTTTTTACAAAACATCCCCTGCGAATTTTTTGCTATGATCAATTGATGATTTTTTACTCGTCTTCCAATACAGATAAAAATCTGAAATTTTCAGGAAAGTTGTATTTAAGCAAGATGTATTCTTGTGATTTTTTTCAATTCTGCAAAAAAATTGCAAGTGGTCCAAAAAAATCCGTTTTTGATCTCACAAAAGTCGAACTTCGTCAAAATGCTCATAAATCAGTTGTTTTAAATTTAGGAGTCTTCATGTAGACGTTTAGCCGAGATGATTTCTATGGGGACAACAGCTCAACTTAATAAGCTGGATGAACGGCTGAGAGGATTTGAAAAAAGGCAAAAATCGACTCATGGCAATAGTGCTAGTAAGTGCCGCTAGAGAGCTCGAGACTTCGTACTGATACAGTGTGTCAGGCCTTAACTTCTCCTTCTCAGTTAAGTATTGCTATCTTCTAGCTTGTGTTGTCAGTTGTCACGTTCCCTTGGCCGTGGGCAGTGTTATTTTTTCATTTGATTTGGTGTGATTGTGTTGAATACTGTGTTTTTATTTCGTCACGGTTGAGATAATATACCCAGATAAGGATTATCCTTGCGTTCGTGATTGGAGGGCATGTTAATCCTCGTCTAGGTAAAATGTAAAGTTTTCGCCTTGACTCGTCCAGACATCGAGTTGATTGTGCCTGCTACTCTCCTTCCCATGGAATGTGATAAACTCCCCTCTCTCCAAACATCCTGTTCCGAGTTTTTTTTTTTTTTTTTTTTTTTTTTTTTTTTTTTTTTTTTTTTTTTTTTTTTTTTTTTTTTTTTTGTGGTATCAGCAGATCTGGGTTATTTTATTTCTCTTCGAAAAAAGGTCAGACGTTTATTTTTCCTATTTTGAATTTTGCTAGTAGTCACATTGGATAGTCAGTAGATGATGTTCTTTGGCTCGTTGCAAATGAATTTCGACCCGACAACTGAAACGAAATTAATCATGGACTATAGAAGATAATATAAAAAAAAATCATACAATTACAGGATGTCCCAGAATGATTCGACTAGCACTTTCATTGTGTGAAGAGTGTGCTTGAGAAAAATTTGAAACCCCCCTCTATTTCTTAAAAAAAAAATTGTGATTACCACGTGTGCACATAAGCGAAGCGCGCACAAAAGAAAATGGCACAGGGGACAAAACAAAATGGATTCTTCGCGAGAAAATAATAGGGATTTCTGTTAGAAGTTTTTCTTTAGTACCTACTCATACTATCGAAATGAAAGTGGCTGCCCATTCATTCTGGGAGACCATGAATGAATTTGTATTATGTATTGGTATTATGAATTGATCCATCCTCTTCATGATGATTCACAACACAATCAATTAAATCAATTTATAGGAAATCAGCAGGTATTGAACGACGAAAATGTTAGAGTAAATAAATAAAAAATGTATTTTTAACGTACAATATAAAACCACGAAAGGCTCTTTACATTGAAAATAATTGTGGTACAATTTTTGTTGTTATTCCAACAATTTAATGGTCGTTTTACGTGTGTATATCAAATAGTGTTGTCGATTTTCAATTTTCTTAGCGGTATGTACTAGTAAAAACTTAATTATCTGTATGATAATCATCATTTATCACATAGTAGGTATCCAAGTTACGTCTACTTCTCATATATCCTTACGAATTAAAATAAAACATACGATAAACGCGAAATATCCTCAGCTATGGTACATTTTCCGAATCTGTATGATCAAGCATTTGGTTCCGACAAAGATGATTTCGATAAATGCCCAGTTTAACTGAAGTAAGACCTTGCTTAAAAGAAAATATTACATTACAGAAATGCAGTTAATTGTAAACTGATAGTCGAGGTACTTCATCACATTTAACACCATGTGATTGAGGCTCTTGAAGTTTCATTTTTTACATTCGCCGAAGAGAAGAAAAAAATTAGTTGCCTGTATTGTGGATCATAGGAATAATGACCAAAATAGAAACCGGTTGGCACATAAAAGCACTCTACTTGATATTACATTCGTTCACGATCGAACTCATTTTAGAGTACACAACCAATTGTAATTGTTAGCTTTCGCACTGTTACGATGTTGATAATTCAAACATTGCGGTTCAAAAATGTTTTATACACCTTAAAGTATAATAGGTATGCTTTTTTATTTCTCACCTCTGTTGCCTAAGGCGTTCATAATTGATTATTATTTCTCTTATTAAAATATCAGACTCTGCAGACAATGGTGTGTATAATAAAATGTGTTGTACTGCTGGTACTGCACTCGATCAATGCTTAACTGCACTGAAAGTAATTTGTTCCTTGTTTACATCTTTCAAATTGTCTAAATATAATATTTTCCTTCGTGTTGGTTTATCTTCTCCATGAAATCGACAATGCGAACTGCTACTAGTTCCAAACAAGGACGAAAAAGTCATTTAGTTTGTTACAATAATTTTGAAAAAGAAAAAAAAAACTCCCGCATTAAAAACGTTAACAGACGGACGGAAAAAATTGCCATCCCTCAATCACTATCTACATGCTTCAAGATATATACAATCTTTCCTGAGGGGTGTCTACATTTTTCTAACCAATTTCAATTAATTAATTTTTTCGCCAGAAACAAAATAAAATTACAATTAATTGCACCAATTCTTTTACATATCTTAATTTGTTATTTAAAACTCTTAAGAAAATATCACAATAGTTGTTTACGAACGAATCAACTTGCAATTTTTTTGAGCGTCCTCATGCACTACACGGTGAAACAGATCAATTAAATTTACAATGTAAAATTTTTAATTTTCTTCGCCTTTTATTTATCTATGCGGTAAATTGAAGTGCTGCGAACGTGCGAAATTCGGTAAACGGATATGGGTGAGTGTGAGCGTTTTCGCCGAATTCGGCCCGTCCGTGATCAGTTTAGAAGGTATGGTTAATATTACAATATCGTCACGTTTTGAATCATCTTATCATTTTTTACCTACTTGGACCTACTCCGTCAACACTTTTGTTATTTTTACTTATCCTTTTTTATTTTATTAATTTCAATAGAATTTTTTCTCTCTTCGTATCAAGGTTTTCCCTTCTTTCTTCCCCTGTAAATCATCCTATTATAAACTTAATTATTACTCCAGCCAGTCCAATCGTGAGGATAGAAATATTATGAATTATTAATATGAAGTGATGATTTTAAGTGCGATATAAACGGTGATGACTTAGTAAGATAATTGTCACTTCTGCACTGTCCCTGGAAAGGCTGAATTTGGTGAAATCGCTTGAAAGAATTACAAGTCCAATAAGTGAGTATAACATCCCCTCACTCACCCGTAGACCCACTCTCAATCAGAAACTCTTTCTAAACATGATTGCGTCTGATTGAGGTGTAAAAATGACAGAAAAGACGATGCCTACAATAAATTTCGGGTCGCTTAATGGGATTTTATAACACCTGCCTAGATTTTTCATTTTACAGGCGCGTCAGTATTTCATTTAAATATAAACAGTTAGGGTAACAATTATGGTAATCTACAATTCTCGCACGCAGCAGATTACTTATAAATTATTTGTTTGAGTGGTACGCAATTTAGGTTGACCTTGCAGCGCAATGGGACGCTCCTATTATACACTATAATATTTACAGGATCGCTTACGTATCTTTTCCATACTTCTAAATCAGTGAACATGACCGATTCACTATGGCAAACATTCAATAAGTTAGAATTTAATTATGTTCAGCTGTTACTTAATCTATTCTTAATATTGCAGAGGCACAAAATAGTAGGGATCATAAAAATAGCGCACAAGCAATATAGGGTTGACAGACGAGAGGTTAAAATAGGTTACACTAATCTTTTCAGCAACTTATGTACAAAATTGTATAATACACTTATTGGAATTCTCAAATTGATAGTCTTCTGAGTATAAGATTCTGCCTTAACTGCCGACAAACGTTGTGCAGGCGGATATGAATAGGAAGTTTTCATGTTTGAGCACGTTAGTTTGTAAATGAGAAATACAAGAACTGTTTGATTGAATGAGCTGGATTGGAATATCCAGATTCCTCCAAAGCAATATCAGTCGAATTAGCACACTGATTTATAGGTTGTCCAGGGGGTATTTCAAAAGTAATTACATAAATTTATCGACCCTCGAGGTATGCTGAATTCAAGTTATGATCTAGTGTATTTTTGGTATTTCCAGTACCTATATACGATGTATTTTATTTTCTAAGGATCGAAATCTTATTGTGAAATCAGATGTCCGAGGCGAATACGTGGAAAAATGGATTTATGTAGGTTACTGAATCCATATATAACATCGATTTTTCAATTAGAGTTTTAAAAAGAAAAATTTTCCTGTGGGGTGTAAAGTTATTTTTGGAATACCCCTCATAGTCGGCAGTTATGGCATCTAACGGTCTCATCACTTAATTCTTTACATTCCATATTCCTTGGAAAACCGTGAAACATTGAATTTGAAGGGGGTTTTAGGGCAAGTTCATTGGTTTATCAAATAATAAGAAAAACTGCAGAAACAAAATGTAAACGAGGTTACCGCATAAAATAGAGGCACTAAGGGAATATATTTACATCTAGGTTCAATTGTGTTGCTCTGAATATATGGTATTATTGAAACAGTCGCTGTGAAACGTCAGTTTTTGAACAATAGTGATCATTCTTAAACTTGTATGATATAAGGATACGTCGTGGATCACCTGTTAATCAAATGATGGGTCGATCTTGAATAATTTGATGTAGTTATAATTGATTTCCATAAGCTCCAAAGGCGGACAGAGATAAAAGTTTGCTAATCGTAGCACTGAAATATCCAAGGTACGTAGTACGTTGACTAATGATTTGTGAATGGTCAATTTCCATACTTGTAATGGTTTGATTTATTATTCATACTTAAGTGAAAATATACCTATATAGAAGAAAGGCATCTTAACTATACATCTACTCTAGAGGTCCCTATAAAATCAGTCGGGTGAAAAATGTCCCATTATTCAAGTTGTTGCTCTTGAGCGTAAGCAGGGTTCTGCTTAGGGAGAGGGAGAGGGGAATTAAGCAGTTTTCAATGAGGGAGTGGGGAGCTAATCGTTTAATCGTTTTCAAAGGATGTCCTGTTAACTAATCATGCCCCCGTGCATATTTTACCAAATTTAGAACCTGAAAATCCTAGACCAACGCTATTTCGCATAGCATTTTCTATAAAAAATTACGATTCGTCTTGTGCTTGTAACGCAACTTTTTATTGCAAAGTTGGGTACTTCTAAAAGTGTTGAGATCACATGATCCCTTAATTGATTTCTCTTGTTGTGGGCCCCAAAGCACAACCTTGGGGTTTCTCCAAAATTCAGATGAAGCCTCACGAAGCCGCAAGTGAACCTCAAGTTACATGATCTAGAACTGTTTTATCAAAACTGAATCGCATGGTGGACTGCTGATCAGACCTAATTTCATCACATTTCAAGCTATGGTTTTAAAAACACATGATCAATTTTCAATAGCTTAATTTGGGATATTGTTTCCTCAACGAATTTTATTTCCATTAGCGACAATTTGAATGATCATCCATCATAGAAAAATCAATGATCATCTTCTCAAAAACTGATGCTGTGGTCAAATATCACCCATCCAGCGTTGGTGCGACATGTGCCATACTGGAGATCTACCCTTATCACAGCTTTTGCATTCGTTCTCAAAAGAAGCAAGCTTAAATAATAACCCTGTCTACGCTCATATTGTATTTTCCGAATGAGTGTGAAATCATTGTACATCCTTGTTACAATAGTCATGTAAACAACGTCTTTGAGAAGGGGAAGGAACACTTTCAGAAATTCAGTGGAAATAACAAGAAATTACAATAAATGTAGTGTTATACAAGAACGGTGAAAACGTCACTCGATCGCTGTTGATCCGTTGGTCTCAACGTCCGTTGAACTGGGGTCACCACGTTCAAATTGATCCGTTTACACTCAAAATCGCGATTCAGATTCGCCTCGGATGACGAATTCTGGGCTTTGTAAAGAAGTTCATGGCTGGGACCAGCCTTTTCACTGCTCGTCCCTTCACTCATCATTTCCAAGGCTTCGCTCGCCGACGTTGACAGGGGCCGGACGACACTCACTCGCGTGGGAATATCGCTTGAGCTCCCTGAAGTCTCTTCTTTTAGCGGATTCGCATACCGCCGCATGTTCTCCTCGTTTTGGATGTTGTTTGATTTCTCGTCCTCGTGGCTCCGACCGCACGGTTCACGCACTGGTTCGTGCCTTCGAATCCTTGTCCAATATAGTATGCAGACGAGCACCGGTAGGAGTATTACTGTACCTAAGATTAACGTCGACAACAGCCAACGGTCTTTGACATCTGAAAGAAGAATAACGAAAATCAGTTCAATGATTTTCAGGGAGTTGAGGGATGTGATAACCGTAAAAAATGCCTATGAACATCCTCAATTATGCACAACACAATTATCTCCAACATAATCCCATTAATTATTACTGGAAATAGACTCATAATATACAATGAACAATGATGAGGATGAGACAGTGAGCCTGAATTGAGAAAGAAGGGATCAATTTCATTGGCATCCAAAAAGTGACTGGGTGGTGACCTCTTTTCTAAAAAACGAGGGCTCCAAGGAAGTCCCTTGTTGGACACAAAGGTGTCGGACATGTTGTGTAGTGCTTCTTTAGTTTTTGGAAAAATTTGTAAACATTTCAAGATGAAACACATCGTTTTTTTTTTGCCATAGTGAAGAAAGAATCCATTACGAGTTATTACCACTATAAGTCACCATAAGCTTCAGGGTAACCAGAGAAACTAGAAACCCGCACACTATGCAGGGTGCAATATTCTATTAACAAAAAACCCAACTATTGCTAACAGAAACTTGAAGAACTTTCTTAATTATTAGCCCATAAATTTACCTTCTTCCAAAGGAGCTGCCAGTGCGGTTTGAACGTCAACTTCAGTGACCGAAGCTAGCGCTGATGCATACGGTTCTCCTTGATTATGCGTTATCAGTTCAGCAATGACACGAACGGCTTCCTTCACTCCATCTCCCGATTTTTCATTGTTCCACTGAAAAAGAGTAACATGAAATATTGCCTGTGAGCTTTGCATTCGCTTCGTTTGTGTGCCTCAATTCTTACAAAATCATGTCAAGGATTCAGTTGAAAAAAAAACTCCTTACGTCAAAACGTCTGGGTATAAATTAATGATGGAAGCCTTCTCAAGATGATGATTGTAGCAATGAAAATCTTACCATTGTTATTGCCAAGGTATTGTTGGTATTGATCTTCATGTCGCACAATATGATGACATTGTGTAGAGCTGCGTGCGTGGTCGCCAAAAGGCTGCGGAGCTCTTTGCACAGTGTTTCACTACTAACACCTGACCCAAGAGTTTGCAGGTTGATTGACAAGAACAGGTGAACACAGTTGTTTGTCAGCGTTGCTTGGTTTGGCCAGCATGACTCTGGAGTGGGAACGTTGGGTGGGCCTACGATTTTGCCACCGTTGAGCAGCTCACGGCATTCACCTCTTCCTTCGCACCCACGAGAGAGACAGCCATCTCTAACCCATGGTACGCACACCTAAAACAATTCAAAATCATGTATAAATAACTCAATGCCAACGTCAGTAAATCACAAATCGTTTACAGTTCGAGTGATAATATCACCTGGTTGTGGCTACAAGTATTTGGTGGTTGGAGACAGTTATTAAGCCCGCACCAGACCTCAGTGCAGGTGGCGATGTTCTCATTGCAGTGACATCGGTTGCAATTGTCCTTCCAATTTGTTCCATTACTGAAGTATTGGCCTTTCCATTGACAAACTCCGCTGGAAAGTACTATATCCTCAACTGCAAGAGAGTGATAAAAATGAACATAAGATGTGGATACTGGGTCGGCATTCCATTGGTAATGAACTCTCTCAGCGCTCTCGACAATGACATAACCAAGTGAGTATTACATGAGGCCTCTTCTGCCTCTTCTGAACAAAAGTGGTAGCAGGGCCGTTTAGAGAATAGATGAACACTGTTGCAAACAGCTCCTGTGAAGCACAATAGAAGTGAAGCTCAGTATAAAAACTGCCTGAATGTCTTGACTCTTGCCACAAAATACTCAACCCAAACTATAGATTGAAGACTCGGGAAAAGTGTGATCTCCATTTGGTGGTGATAACTGACCGAATGGTTTGTAGTAATTATATAAAGTAAATCCTGATCTCACCTTGATTGCAAGATGCGCCCGTTCTACCAGGAGGACACAAACATGTATAAGAAGCGATTTGATCGACGCATGTTGCCCCATGAGCGCAAGGATTGGACGCACAGTCGTTGATATTGATGCGACAATCGGGCCCCGCAAAACCAGGCGCACATTCGCACAAGAACCAGTTAACACCGTCAGTGCATTTTGCGCCATTATAGCAGGGCGAGGATTGGCAGTCGTTGATATCACGCTCACAATGCGGCCCCTCAAATCCATCTCTGCAGACGCAGGTGTAGGTCGTGCCTGTATTGACGCATGTTGCTCCATTCTTGCACGGATTGGGTTTGCACGCATTGTTTTTAGCTGAAACAAATGAATAACATTGTCAAAATAAATGTTTGCAATTAAAATCGGATGAAAGTGTGATAACACAGTAATGCTTCTATGCAGGCATCAGTTGTGGATGATGGAAAACATTGAGAAATACTAAGAAAGGTAAGCTTATTTCTATTCACCATATTGGAGAGTGTTTGTGCTGAAAGGCAAGAAGCGCTCCACTGATGCAGGGAAAATACCCTTCAAGAGCAAGCTTTAAGCCAAAGATCACATCAAAAAGTAATTGTGTGCCAGGTTGCTGATTTCTGCAGCTAGTTACTAGTAGGGTTTGTAGTTGATTAAGATTAGCTCCAGAGTGGAAGTATGATGTGGGAAGGAATGCAGCCACAGTCACATCAATTTACCAGTATGTATGGAAATCCTGACTTCAAAGAGACCTTGCTCTGTCTGCATTGGAGGAACTCATCTACATTTTGCAGTGTTACAGCAGAAAGCACTTTTGATTGCCAGTGGCTTGATGGAACAAACGTTCCATCTCCTCGGCAACAAACAATACTACTTGAAATTACTCTTATAATCATCAGTATTGAGGAGTCTTGAATCAACTACTAGCTAAAATTACCTGCATTGCATTTTATCTTTCATAGCAATATTGTAACCTAGCAACCATTTATTTATTTCCATCATCATCAATTCTATCTAAATCAACAACAAACTTGGTCTGCATGAGATGCAGTTCGGGCCGAAGGTAGTCACGGAGAAAAACCGGACTCCTGCTTTAACAGACTGAACTTATCTCACTATATAGCCTATCTTCACATTTCCCAAAGAACTGGTGTGATTGGTCTGCAAAAATTATCTTGAAACATGCTGTCATCATTGCTCTTGTTCAGGCAACCAACGAATTTCGACCGTTACAACAGTTGATTTCTAGAGAAGTATAAAAAACAGGCAAAAAGATAAAAACAAACAAATAACTGGCTTTTTATATCTAGAGCTTACCCAAATGGCAGACGGATCCTCCCCAATAAGGTGGACATCTACACGCAAAGGAATACCCAAGATCTTGGCATGTCCCGCCATTTTGACACGTAGTTGCGTCACAGTGGCTGTTCAATAACGAACACGTTTTTCCTTTCCAGCTGCTTGAGCAGATGCACGTGAAGTCTGCTATGCTGTCAATACACGTGCCATTGTTGTGGCATGGATTGCTACTGCAGTCATCAATGTCTGGAATAGAAGGAATATTCGCTTTTAGAAAATATATTATGCTACCGTACTCTGTGAAATCAGTTGGGAAGTTGTCCATTACCTACATTTTCCAATGATCCACCATTTGAAAGAAATGAGTACAAATCAGGGATTTTAAACGGTTTTATTGGTAACTAGAGGATTCCATTGTGTTTATATTGGTCTCCTATGATTGCAACATGATTTCAACTTAGCGCTTGCTCCGGTGGCAATCATCATTCGAACACTTATGACATCTCCCTAATTCTCCATCAGCTCATTTCAACTCTCGAATAATGCATGGAAGTATAGAATTAAGCAATGCTCACTTTCTGTACAAAGATCTCCTGTCCAACCTTCACGACAGATACATTGAAACGAGTTGACTTTGTCCACGCATGTGCCACCATTTTGACATGGGTTGTGCCTGCAATCGTTGATATCTAGAAGAGAAAATTTCACATGTAAAAGAAATTCATAACACTTGTTGGTGCAATTAACGACCATCTCAGTCAATTTTGGCCAAGTCGAGTACTTTGCCCTTTCAAACATTGTCTGGGCTAGAACCATTGTGGCCACTCCAGAACGGATTAGTTCTTCTCCTCAGCACCACAACAAAAGAGGGAATTCACGACCACAAAAAAAAAAAAAATTTTTTTATGGTATCCAATAATAGATGGAGCCTGCGTTCCTGTGTCCAAGACAGTTCCCTGACATCTATTCAGCCCAAAAACTTTAGCAGTTTGTGGCAAAGATTATAGAGGGCTAAGAAAACGTCTTGAGTCTTTGGGGGAGATGATACTTCAAGGATGGGTCCTTTGGAATTTGAGCTCAATCTATTACAGCTGGTAACAGCAAGGGGACTCGTAATATTTACTCAGGGACATGACCTGTTGGTAGCACACAAAGGCAATGAACACATTATTCCCGGTTTCAGTCATTAAGGTATGGACGATTCATACTTGAACTAGACGCTCTCTCAGTTTCATCTGGGAACATAATTATGTTACGGCACCACCATGTAAATCTTGAAAACTATTGGCCTTGCACAGCCACGATTAGCTGGTTTTTAGGACACATGCTTACTTTCATGGCATAGTTTTCCAGTATATCCAGGATCGCAGGTGCACCTGAAAGATCCGTTCGGAAGTGCAAAACATTGCCCATGATCGCCGCATATTTCAGTTGTTGCTGAACCGTTGGACGTTCCGACGCAACTGTCCAGCTGGTAACCAACTTAAACAACAACAAAAAAAAAAAATAATAATAATAAAATAAAATGAAGCAAATATTACACGGCATTTCCAACAATTCATTGAGCCAAGGCGGATCATTAGACTGGAATTGATGATCCTACCGTCACATGGAGGATTCAAGCATTCAGTTTTTGCAGTGGAACAGTTTTTGCCTTCAAAGCTTGACGGGCAATGGCAATAGTAATCGGTTTGTGTTTTGAAACAGGGAGCCCCGTTCTCGCATGGATTCGGTAGACAGTGATCGTGATCAATCTGGAAACAAACAAGGACAAATATGGTAGTAATTTTGAGACACAGAAATTCATCACATACCTCATACATGTGGAATTGAAGATAGTTCCATTATAATATACTGTTATCAACAAATCGAATAACCAAGTGATAGTAAGCTTACTTCACACAGCTGCCCTATAAAATCGACAGGGCATATGCAGCGGAAACTGTTGACTTGATCGATGCACTCGCCTCCGTTCATACAAGGATTACTCTCACAATCATCCATGTCTATAGCGCAGTTTCTGCCTGAAAATCGAATTTCATCATTTAACATCGCTCCCATGGTTGAAATCCCTTTCCCACGGGAATGTGTAGAAATCTTATAAGAAATTAGGGTTCAATCCGATGGGCCAATCTAAAATCGACGTCCATTATTTACAAGACTGTTTCAAGTCGGCAGACTCTGAAATGCCCTATATTTCATGCAGTCAGTTTAAATTTTATTTTGCGACAACTTAATAACGTCAACTGACTAAATGCAAAAAGAAAATAAATCAACAATTTCTATCGCATTTGGTACAGCGGCTGGAACCAACGGTTCGCTGCTGCGTAGTACAGTACAATCTTACCATTGAATCCAGGTTGGCAGGCGCAATGGTAATCGTTAACTAAATCGATGCAAGTCGCTCCATTCAGACATTGGCCGACGCAATCATTTATGTTGAGCGTGCAGTTTTTGCCGGACCATCCCTGCTGACACTTGCATTGATAGTCGCCGGCCAAATTTAGGCAGGAGATTGAATTAATGCAGACATCGAGGGCGCATTCGTCAACGTCTACAATCACGAGTCAATACGGTTAAGAAAGATGGGTCTATTATAGAAATTTGAAAATCTGGATGCTTTATCAATAAGATACAAGAACAAATGACACAGAGATAAGCCTTGGTGAAATTGGGTGATAATGAGAGATGCTCATTTTGTAATGATGATCAAAAGTGTCTAACACAGATGGCGCAAAATTCTCCCTGCTGGGAGTTCAAGTTCGTTAACAGTCAAAAATCGGGTAAAGTGCCGAGTAATATCAGGGCCAAGTTGAGAGGCGTTTGAAAGGTAGCAACGGATCTGCATTCTTGACTAATTTGACATCGGAACACTTGGGTCCTGAGCGATGGGTTTCTTTCCCAAGACTATTCTGAGCTGGTAAAAGCCTGTTATACAGAACGTTGCCAAATAATTTGTCACGGTTAATCAGAAGTACTCACTGATTAGCCCTCCCAGAGTGTCACTTAAAGACTCCAGACTTTTCCACTACCCATCCCTCCTACTTTTATTAGTAATGCAGGTTTATAATTACCATCGACAACACTGGTACCTATCAAAGGTCAGTTACTTGTAAACACTGATGCATGAACAGTTGGGAGCACCTCGGACCTATTCAATCAAACACCTTGCGACAACCCAATTTTTGACCGTTTTCAGTTCTGGCGCTCGAAGGTTCTCAAAAAGGAGTAGAATTACAATATGATCTACATGGGTCAATATCAGCTGTCACCTTTTGGAAAAACTCATATCTTTAATTATTGCATGTTGTCGTTTTTAGTGGTGGTTGGTGTGAGTAATCGAAATGTTTCATCTGGCACTCAATTCAAGGGACTCGAGAGAGTATTGGGCTTACCGTATTGGCATAAAGAACCTTCCCATCCACTAGGGCAGACGCAGTTGAAGCCGTCCACAAGGTCCACGCAACTTGCGCCGTTTTGGCATGGCATTGATGCGCATTCGTCAATATCTGCAACAGAGATACTAAACCTTAAGTAACTGAGCAAGTGATCGGCAGACACTGGGAAAAAGTACCCAAGTACCAGCCACCAATCTCTAGTACTTGAATCAGGCTTCAATGTTACAATGATTGATAGGTATATAATGTAGAATGTGCTTCATTGGTAGTTCCTAGGCTAAGGGTTCGTTCCTGACCTATGCACCAAAGGAGTGGGGGAATCTAAATGGTAGATTCCTGAACTTGCTGGCCCTTCTTGAGTGAGGAAATTTACTGAACTCAGTTCACTAAAGACGCGTTTTGAACTCAAGTCTGAGGCCAGACTGGCTTCTAAATCGAATTTGAAATGATGAACTGAAGGGGTAGCAACAGTTAAGGCATGCGCGACCTGTATCATGAGTTCATCGCAGCACGAAAAAATTTTTCGAAACAAAGGCGCGACGGTCTCTACAAATATCCGCTACTATTGGTTTATTACTCAATTATGAATCTTTGAAATCGCAAATTAAGTCCAAACCCCATTTTATGTTATATTTTTACGGTGCAATGAACCGAAAAATGCTGTTCATCCACCGCCAGCGATTTTGAGGTATACTATCAAAGCTACGTGAAAGTATCGAATTTTCACCCTGAATCATTCTTGGAACAACGATGGCTCTATTTTTCCACTAATTTTCACCTCAACTGTAGAGTTATATCTATCTGTTGTTGCAGTGGAACTTGCTTGCTCATAGTGGTCGCTAAGGGCAGTGGTAGTTCATCAATAAATTATGGTAAGTATGGGTGAAATGATGATCATTAAAGCAAAGGCTATTGGGAAAATTAACCGCTGTACAATGATTTGCAGCTCGTGGCTCAAGAATTTTATGGAGTTCAACTGTGATCTAGTTGCATTATACAAGTTACTGATGCGCAGTTTTGGGGACCTGCAACGGCGGGGCAATTCAGTGCTCGCTTGCTATGAGCGCCTGTGTTGTGAATGATGCAGCCAGCTTCTCAAGTCCGTCGTGCAGTAATGCCGCTCTGCCCTGAAGCTGAACTGTTAAACAAAAAGAAACTAATCCTGTTCTCAACACATAGGGGTAACCGTCTCTATTGCGCCTGATTATTATGCCGTTTTACGGTTTGGACATATCGCGTGATAATTGTTATTGAGTTACATCACTCCTGTTAAGTACACTGATTAGAAAACACATTAACAGCATGTTGACAGGTTCAACACTTATTTTCTCTTGAGGCAAAAAATAGTTCGTTTAACTAAAAACAGTTAAATTGCGTATTAGTATTATGTGATTGTGATCAAATTCTAGAGTGCAACGAAGCCGATAAAGCCATTTCAACCATCCCCTCCAGCAAGAATAGGAATAGTTAATTACCCGAAACGCTCAGATTGAGCGAATTTGCATGTCTAATTTGCATTTTCATTAAGTACTTAGATTGCTTGAAGATTTAACCACGCTCCGAGATAATCAATTGGAAACCTGCATCAGTGCACGGCATGCGGAGAATATCCCCAAAAAGTGTTTTCGAATAATCAAGTATCATGACTCGAGGAAACAATTCGTAGTACATCGTGTCTTCCTTTACTGAGTCACCAAAAAAGTATAACCAATTATAAAATCAGGAAATTTAAATTAATGCCAGACGAATTCAGTACCTACATTGGCACACCGTACTTCGCGTTATTCGTACTTCTTGAATATTTTCCGTGCGTTTTCCTATTTTTGGATTTGGCCACGGGACCATTTGAGTCTGAGTAGCCTACGATAGTATACGGTTTGGAAACGTTTCACGCCATTGTTTGGTGACCATTGTATTTGTATTCGAAACTCATCCCCCATTCCTCGCACTCTGTAGATACTCAATAAATTCTATCAATTTTTCAATAACAGTTGCATACCAGTTCGATTGCGACCTTTATACATTTCTTGATTTTATAATCCTTTAATAGGTGTTTGCCATTCCAAACGAGGAATTACTCGTGATCTATGCCCACCAATCAGTTTATAATGTCCATCGTATCCACTGCAGATCCGATATGAATACCTAATCGATCTCCGATAAAATCTGAACTAGATCGTATCAATTACGAAGCTGGTGGCGTTGAACATGATAATACAGCGCGTGTGTGGATAGAGACATCTCAACGTCACGGGTGTTTTGTGCCCGAAGCGGCCTATCAAATTCCGGGCACGGTGTCGCTCGCGGGGATCTTTATGAAACCATTCACCATCACTAATAGATGAGCGCCTTTCGTGCCGGTCCAATGCGGCTACGCTTGCCTAATGCTGAATGGTAGCCATCTCAGCTCGCCACACCTGGGCGAACCTCGTTTCGAGTTGGTGGTCGGTTAGGGCAGTTAAAGAAGCACCAGTAGCGACGAGTAAGAGTAAAACAAAAAATGATGAACCCCTATCGATTCCAATACGAATCGAAGTTGAAAAAAAAGAGAAGATGAATTCAGACAGCTGGGAAAAAAAAAAAACAATGTGAAATCTACCTAGAATGCATAAATATCGTAAACGCAAAGGAATAGTTTTAGTAAGAAGCTACATATGGTTTCTGCATCTAGATAAACTGTTGTGAGTCGAGACAATGGCCGTTTTGGTTTATTATCAAATAATAAACTATTGCAATCGCCCAAGACAAAAAAAAAAAAAAAAAAAAAAAAAAAAAAAAAAAAAAAAAAAAAAAAAAAAATTGTCTAACCCCCTCAAAATTTGATGTTTTTTGTTTCAAGGCATGCTGAATCCGAATATCCAATAAACAATTCTGTCCGTATACCGTCAACACTTTTCTGACGAAACTATCAATGATAGATTCTTGAAGTTTTCATCAAAAATCAACTGTGGTCTGTCTTGTCTAGCTATAAAAATCCAGATCACCAGTTTTGATTTTGGTTGAATAAACTATGCATAAAATAAGCTTCTTCTATTGAATTATAATCAACGATGTCTCATGAGGGTAATGTAAGTAAATAGGTACTCAAATTGATTTCATCGAAGAAGTAATAGGTAATGAACTGCCTACTTTAATACGACCTTTATTCAAATTTATTGATTCTGTGATTAGTAATACCTGTTTGCCGTCTCAATTACTGAAGTACTGTTAGGAACTATTTATACCAATTTATATGATATTGAAGCATTCAACTTGATTTGACAAAAATCAACAAATTTCGAGGATAGATTTCGAGGGAGGGCTCTAAGAATAGAAGTAACCGTGTGACATTATTTTTCCCCTTTCTATGAATTTGTATTCCGGCAGTAAATTGATGTATTGTTATGTCAGGTAGATACTTGGAGCGTTTTACAAAGACTCGCTTCCGAACAGGTGTCCGTTTTTAGGCGGAGCGGCCTGTGTCAGTGTTTACTCGAACACCTGTACACATAATGTTAATATATGCCACTGACTTGCAGCAACAGGAAGTTAGTGTTCAGTACAAAATTTCTAAAACGAGTGAAGTCAATAGTTTTCGGGTGTCGTTCGTAATTAATAACTGCGTTGAAATCATCGGCTGATTATATTGTTGTAACGAGATCTACAACGAAAAAATATTACGAGGATGTACAGATACTTAGTCAAGATCTACTGTTCCGATATAGAACCGGTTTTTTGTTCTTTGACCCGATCTAGGTGATAATTGTGAATAGAAATGATATAAAGGACTCCGACGATAACCCAGCACGTTATTACTCTAATTTTAGTCGCTATACTAAAAACGCTGCAAATTATTGTCCAGTGGTTTATTACTCCTTCGCTTCAATAATGATTTATTCATTAGCGATAGTAATTATTCCGAAAACTTGTGAATATTCCCACCGAAAAACAGATTGGTAGCTGTGAGGGAAAACTCTGAAGGTAATAATTGTAATTTTAATCATTTTTATTTTTCCTAATTTCCAAAATTAAGAGCTAAATTTTTCGCCTAACGGTACAGTTGAAGGGCATGCTTGAAGACCATTCCAACGAGTATAGAACGATTTTCATAACTCCAAGAACTCTCGAGTTATGCCATTTATGTGAAAATCTCCCAAATTCAACACAAAAGCTGCGATAACTCGAGAACCGTAAAAGCTATCGAACCCGCGATGGTCTCATTCGATTCAGCGTTCGAAAATCTATAGAATTTGAGTTTTTTTTTTAAAATACACCTTTTTTTGTTGGAAAAACGTTGTTGTATTATTCTAAATCTTAGTTGACTGCTGTGACGAAGCCCAAAATGGCGAAAGTACTCGGAGTAGACGAGGAATTAGGAAGGACGAGTCGCCGTCTCCCTTTTAGTCCAGCAGTAACGGTTTCGAAATTAAATCCTTCGACAAAACATTTGATAATTTTTCCGTTCGATAATATTTCTTTGGCGCGATTACGAAATTTATCGCCGACCATCTTTCAACGTAAACGGCCGGGAAATGGAATCTTTGACGTGATGCACGCATTATAGCCACGCATGGTAAATGGGCGGGCTCCAGCCCGTATGACGAGGAATCGTGTTCGCCGGAGAGTTAAGTGAGAAGCATTTAGTTTGGGCGAGTGAGGGTATCATCAGTAATCTGAAGAGAATTGTGCACGATATTTTCGTCCTGTAGCGTTCGAGCGTTAATGGTCTAGCAATTAGAAATTGCTTGAGCCCATAGTTTCCATCACGTTCAGTCGGAAGAAAATTGTTTATCATGCATGCTATAGTAAATACCACATATTTTTTTATAGCTTTTTTTGCTTGGGCATTAGGTACCAATTTTGCTTTTAAATAATTGGATTTTTCCAGGGCTTGGTATCAGTTATTTCACGGTTGGCTAATAATGATAATAGTGATGAAAAATAATAGTGATGTGTTTGAGTTCTGTCAGGCAAATTTGTGTGCCAACTCAGAGATGGAGTTAACATTTTACGATCGGTCAAAACAAAACCAAGTCCGCAGTTTTCTTCTATTTTTCGACATATTAGAACTTGTTATTTGGACAGTGTTATCATCAGGATCTGATATTTTGAGTAGGTAAGTCTTTCATTATCCAAGTTTATTGGAAAAAATTTCGAACTCCGGTTTTAGTTCGGGAGAAATAAAGCCATCGGTAATCGATTCAGGAAATCTTCATCAATAGATTAGATGTGCTGATATTTACGTAGGTAATTATAGTTAGATGAATCAAGGGATAAGATCAATCACACAATAACTCGAGAATCATCAAAGTTATTGACACTGGCAATGTTTCATTCTATTTAATTCAGTTTTATAAATACTGAGGTCTCACTAACGTCCCCCTCATCGTTATTTTCCATGGTAATTTTTTTCATTGAACCTTCATGCCTTTTTAGCTTTGGCCGCGGTACGAAAAATTGAACACTGGAATTGAACATTGGCGCTGCCCCTTAGTTTTTTTTCCTAATGGGTTGTATTGAATTACCTTTGAATTTAAAACTTCGGAAAATGTAAATTTTCCCATTTTAAAATTCCTTGAAATAGCGAGGGAGAAAAATAATTTATTTAAAAAATTACAAGAAATTTAGAATTAATAACTTGAGCATGAAAATAATTATGACAATTATTATTACGCCAAGATGGTCAAAGCTGCGTTGTCTTAAAACCCGCTTAAAATAACCTAAAAAATTGCCTTAAAATCGAGCACTTGTGGGAAAATTATTTAGATGGAAACAAGAAGAGAAGTGGACAGATTTTTATTCGATATTCGGATTCTAAATGCTTTTAAACGTAAGTCAACTAGTTGTAAAGGTGTGTTGAATTTTTTTCTTGAGCAATTACAACCGTTAATTACTGTGCAATAAACTAAAAATGTCATCTATCCGAGCTACATGTATGAACATGTACGAAAATTATTTATGGGCCAAAAATAACTCAATTGGCTCAACCACATCTAAATTTTGAAATTATTTTTTAAGGGTTTTAAGAATTAATATCGGTGAACCTTGGTATTAATGGTTGTCAACGGAAACCTATTTTCTACTTCAAAGAGCAAAGGATATTTAATATAGTAAACCATCGTCGAATCGATTGCAGCGTTTGAAACTAATTTTCCCCCTCAAAAGTTGGATATCCCTTAGAAACGAAAATATCTCGCCGAAATCGAGCATAAAAAACGTATACAACGGTGGTCGACTTTTAAGAAAAACTCCATCCTCGGCGGATGAGCTGACGAACTGCAGATAAACGTGAAACTCGAGTGTGTTCAACTTGAGAAAACGACGGCGAAAGAAGGCGCTGAGAAATCGAAGAAGAAGAGGAGGAACAGTAAAGCAACAATCCTTCAATAAATTAGTTTAAGGTAGAAGAGAGAAAAAGCATAACATGGGAGGAGCGATGGAGCGAGAGCGATTGACGCCGGTGCAAAGGAGAGAAGAGAAGGACGCTGGTCGGGCGGTGGCGTAGGGGAAACGACGGAGGGGAACGTAACGGGCGGAGGGGAGAGAGACGAAGTCACGACTCCTAATAAAACATAATCAGCAGCCAAGCAGCGAGAAGGAAGGAACCCTGTTATTTTTACTCAGGTTTAAATTAATTGGATTCCTGAGGTCGGGTCTACCTGTGCCGCCTTCGACTACTACCATGATCACCCAACTTCTCCCTCTCTTTTTATCCGTTCGTCCTACTACTCCACGAGAAAACATTATTTCCTTGAAGCCCTGAAGCGGGTTCCCTCCGGGCGGGTTCTCGTGTCTGTCCAGCGGAACCCCCCGAGGGCCGGCCTGCCCAGAGCTAGAGGCTCGCTCTGGCCTCAGGTCCAGTTCCGTCTCCTTGCTGTCTGTCCTTTCAAATAGTTGTCCGCTCTTCAGGCTGATAGATGTTCGTGGTGAGTCTCCACTGGAGACCGATGTACATCACGTTTGAGCAAGGATGTTTAACGTAATTCATAGACCATAGTTGATAGTCTTTGGCGTTGATGAAATTTTTGAAAAACGACCAGGAACGCTTCGTATACCGGAGCAGTGTTGCCAGGCCTTAAAATGGAGATTTGGGGGAAACCTCGACTACCAAATGAAAAAAATTGAC
The DNA here is from genome assembly GCA_037159825.1 of Tupiocoris notatus. Classification (NCBI taxonomy): domain Eukaryota; kingdom Metazoa; phylum Arthropoda; class Insecta; order Hemiptera; family Miridae; genus Tupiocoris; species Tupiocoris notatus. The sequence continues at coordinate 1,947,718 of JASJUZ010000015.1, read as the reverse complement.
TTTTTTGTTCTCTAATTATCTTTTTAAAGGGGAGAAATATACATGGCCTTGTATGACGTTGACCTCCATTTTTCCCATTCCTGTTTACGTAGTAAATGGAAGTATTGAGGTCGTCCGAAAAGTCAAATTCGGAACGGAAATGAATTAGAAAGAAATTTTATGTTATTACTATATGTACTCAGAAAAAAAAAACTGTAGTCAAAAAATGACAATTGTCATATCTCCGTGAAAAATTAATGTACCTAACTCTAAAAATGTTAAGATAATGGTTTCCCCGTAATTGTGCAAAATGAGCCCTTTCCGGATTCCGGATAACACATAGTACTTCCGAGACATAACCGTTCAAAGTTTTTTTCTGTTAAGATTTTTACAGGCTATTGAAGAGTTAATATTTTTAATTGTTTGTGGCCTAAAAATTTTCACACGGGCGATCAGATGATGGTTGATTTTTAGCATATTGGGTCACACGCCGTACCTCCACATTGTGAGCTTTTTCACGGTTTCACTGGTGCGTATTTTGTATTTTGTTTTTACAGGCCGCAAAAATGAATGCCTATTTAAACGCTCAAGTTCTTGAAATGTTTGGGACGGCTATTGAATGAAGCCTGATTCTTATCTTTTTCTTTTTGGACTTTGAGTGCTTACAAACGCATACCTCTGGAAGGTTACGAAAATTCTTAAGCGGCCAAAATGGTTTATTATTGAATTGTGAACAAAATGTGATTTGTTACTATGTGCGAAGGTTTTTCAATTGTTAGGCAGTTGGTAGATTAACATTATTAGGGACGAAACTCCGCGAGTCAATATTCAAACAATTAAGTCATGCCAGCTTTGTATTAATATCGTCGTCGAAAATTGTGAAAACGACAGTATGAAAAAGTTTTCATCATCACGGTTTAGAATATCGTCAAACGATTAATTATGAAATCGAACGTATAATGTGTTGTGTAGCCGTTAGAATCAACGTAAATAATTATGAAATTGATGAAGCGTAGGTAAATATTTGAACTTGCTATTTGCCAGTTTAAAAGAAAAAAGGAAATCGAACGAGTCGTAACTATCTGACTCTATATTATAGCTCTCGGAACTATCGAAAACAATCTCACAACGGTATAGAAGGATCGTGAAATATAAAACTGATGGTACGCGCGGATGAATCCGTCCGAGTCAGATGAGCTTCGTAAGTTGCAATCATCTCGGTCCGTAGTAATTTCGACTGGGCGCCCCAAATCTTACGTTCTCATAGGCGAATCATATCCGGTTGTTGAACTTTAATACCGATCAGATTGAGAATATGAGAATGCGTTATTTTTGAAAGGCTCGAGGGAACTCTATTATCGAACGATTACACAGCGATTATTTGGCCTCCTATTTTAACTAGCAATACAGATCTTACAGTAATAGGTATTCCATCGGTAATTGTAATCCGAATTTCTACCAGAACCGGACAGCGCGAACGAATTATTTTTTAGTAGCCGACTTAAGATTGATCGTGTCTGGAAAATAGCGATGTTGCCAGCTCTTGCCTTTGAAGAATGATGGAGGTGATAGTAGGCAAAAAATGGCGATCAGTGTTGCCGCCATTAGTGATTTGAATTCTGAATTACAACATTATTTAACGTAGCATTTATTTTTTATTTTAAATTATTATTATCATTATTTAATTTTTTTTTTTTTAGCAATGGTTCTCGAGTTATCGTAGCTTTCGTGTGGAATTTGGGAGATTTTCAGAAATTTGGCTCGAGGGTATAACTGTTGCGTTTTTGGAACTATAAAAATCGTTCTATACTCGTTGGAATGCTCGTAAAATAGTTTAGCTATACCGTTATGCGAATAATTCAGCTTTTAATTTGAAAATTAAGAAGAAGAATAATGATTAAAATTACCATAGTTCCTACGTACTCATGAACTTATAACCATTGTATCCGCCCAACTAAAATATTCTAGTCCACACCCTTAGAAAATGTTAAGTTCCTATGTAAATAAAATCTGACTATAGAATAAAATAAAAAAATCTGTCCGCCCTCAGTTAGCACTATACAGAGAAACATTTAAGGGCTATTATATGCCGAAGGTTTTAACCGAAAATCATTTTTGGACCAAGAAATGCCTCATTCTTGAGCCAAATATTTTCCTCAGTGTTTAGGGATTTTGTAAAAGGGAGGAAAATGCCATTATTTCAACGTTTTGAACATGGGCTCGTTCGGTATCAGTTTCAATAGTCTTTTGAACGCTGAATCAATTGAGACACTTGAGAAGTCGATAGCTTTGATGGTCGTCGAGATATCGCCGCATTAGTGAACGATTTTCAAGCACCTGAGCGTGACAATACGGCTCGAGAATTGTATTTCACATTATTTCTACCATCGATTGAATTATATTCAGACTCTTCTGCAATCATAGAAAATTGATTTATTCTTAATTAAGTCATTTTGGGAAAATAAAATTCTGATATTTGCTAAGAAGTTAGTCCTTATAAATGTGTTGAAAGATAGAAACGTTGTTAGCAGTTCGCTTGGTTACTATTACGTAGATGATCATTTAATATAAATCAATGCTATTAGGAATGGTAAACCACTTTTAAAGTTATTTGTAGCGTTTTTCTCAATTGATTAGAATGGTTTATTTTATCAAATTATAATCCAAGGTAAAACTGCTCAATGTTCATAAAATAAATTACAGAAAAAATAATTTTTTTTTTTTGAACGAGCAATTTTCAAATTAATTCCTCAACATGCGGTAGGAGTCGCTACACAAAATTGATCGAACGCATTTTTTCTCAACAAAACAACGCACATCAACGATAATCAACTGGAGGTAAAATAGGACGAAAACTAAGCGGGCGGCCGAACTTTCCACATTCCAAGTTAATGGTACGATATATCAGTAATCACGTTAATTACGTTAGAGTTCTAAGTGGGATCGAAGCTCGACTCGGCCACGTTAGCACTCCGGCGATAAGTCGTCGAACGATCAATAGGCCCGGATGGAGTGAACGTTGGAATGCTTAAATACTCTTGAGAATATTAAAATATCATCTCAACGTAACTAGTTATCCAGTTTGAATGGGGTTTCGAGAGACGAGCCAGTTACATTACAACTTCCACGTTGGATACCCTTTCGCAATATCGAAATAAATGCTCGCCGAGATGTAAGAGTAGCCCAGAAAAAAGCGACTTTTGCGGTTGAAGATGTATTTTACTGAATCCGGAGCGATAGTGGAGCAGCGGCGGGGGCAAAAAGGGGAAAAATAAAATGAGCATGATTTTCTAATGGACGCTCGGACTTGAGCTGCGCTTGCCGAGCGCATACCTACTAATTGGATCCAACTAATGGACGACCGCCTTCGAACTCCTAAAAATTTCTTCACAAAGTTTCACATTTGAAGTTTCCCCTTACTTACTCCTCATTCTTAATCGGGAGGCCTGAAAAAAACTGCAGGACAACGTAATGAGCACGTATAGCATCGTGGGAAAAGGGACGGCCGTCGGCAAATATGTGCGCATCTAACAGCCCCAGTTTATCCTCGACCATTGCATATCGCATTACGGATTCACTTTGATCGGCCATCAAAACATGCGCAGTCCTAGTAAATGGAAACGTGAAGGCAAACGATAAATAGAGTAAAAACAACTTGACCGATCTTCGTCTGGGGTCCATAATTTTTAAACGAGTGAACTTATAATGAAGCGTTTGCAGTTCAGTTGAACTATAAGCAAAATTACTGTTACCGCACAGTGAACCTTTCCCGACCGATTTCTCTCCATTAGAGACGAATGCCTGCTTTATGGAATTGAATGGAGGAAAAAATGTTTTACTAACAATAAATTCTGATAGACCGAAAAGTCGATTCGGTCCAGAGAAGTTATTATTATTGAATTCGAATTTTGGTGTCAAAAAACATTGATTATATTTAGCTTACCAAAAATTAAAAATAGCATTAAACATGAACTGAATCACCTCTTTAACATAGCTGAGTACCTGCTGAACAGTCAACATATTATGGCATCGTACTTCTCCGGGAGACAAATTAACAAATGATTTGAAAATTTACAATGTTACTGACTACAACGTCCGTTGTGATAAAGACAACGGGCACTAGATTAAACTTCATAACAATCGAATTGTAAAATAACGAGTCTAGCTAAAAACCTTAGTTTCGGAACAGAATTCCCATTGGTCAATATCATAATAGGATTTGAACTTTTGTCTTGAGTTCACATTATATTATATGCTGGAAAATAATTTCCTTTTTGAAAAAAAAAATCCTAAAAAAAACTTTATTCCAGTAGTGTTGGTCGGGTCTAGAACCATTACAACAATCCGTCCTCGGATTTGCTTAGTCCTTAGCAACCGTTGCTTAGGAAGAGCGCCAGTTAAATAGCAAAAAGTGAGTAATTTGTTAAGGAACCAGCATCTTTTTCAAGATGGGGAAGTTTTCCACGTTCTTATGTAAAATGAAAGTGATATCTTTTCGAGGTTACGTGTTTTATGGAACAGCCGGAGGGATGAAGAGAATCCGGAAAAATGAGCTCGGACCAAGGAGCTCATCCGAAATCCTCGTGAGTGAACGGAAACGGCTTTGCTAATGGGAGCGAGCGCTTTACGAGGCGGCCAGCGGAACGAAACGGTTCGACAGAGGGTGATTGATGTACCCATCAGCGAACTGTGAATTATTGCGGATTGGAATTCTGAATCTTCAGACAATTAAGGGAGGATCTTGTATTTTTCCATGAAAATGAGTCGGAGGCACTTAGTAGCGTTTCGTAAAAGAGTTCGGCTTCCTCATCGCTCACGAAACGTTCGAATCGCCGAATGCGCAACGTTTTCCTTATTCATTTCAACGTTTTATAGCGAACGATTTTCCTCAAGTAGGTACGAATTAAATTAATGCCAGTATCAGTGCCAACGTAGTTTAAGCAACTCGAAAAGAAATATGCTATCCTGTTTGACAGTACTATTCAAACCACCTACTAAGACGACTCAACAGTTCTTTTGAACGAAATAACGAGTTCAGAACTACAATTGCTACAGTATGAATCTCAATTGGTTCATTTTTCAATATAAAACAAATTTAATTGCATTTTTTTAAATATATATCTTGTCTCAAGATTTCTAGTTTTACGTTTGGAAGCAAATAGAACCATTTGGATATCAATTTTTGAAAATTCTTGCCCGTCAACAGTTTCTTGAGTTCCTTACGTTGCATGAACTTTCCACTATTTATGCACCAACGGAGGCTTAATCTTTTACCAGATCGCTTAGTCGATGTACTTGTATTTTCTGGGGTGTTATGAAAGAGAAAATTAATTTTTCCATGTTTTCAAGACACAGGTGTGTTCAGTATCAATTTTAATGGATTTTTAATCGCTGAAACGAATGAGAGCTTTAATGGTTGTCGAGATATTGCGGCTTTTGTGAGCAATTTTCTAGGACTAACAATGCTATAAAAATCGTTCTATACTCGTTGCAATGCTCGTCAGATACTTCCCACCACTGTATCGATGGGAGATTAATTTGACTATAAACTTATAAAATTTTGAAACAATATAATTCAAATTAGGATACTACCTGGAGGTTACCCCTCAAAGTTCACCAATGTTGTAGCGGCTTAGTTACTATGGTGATCTTCTTGAATGAAAATGAACGGAAGAGCATTGGCCACCGTTCCATATTCCTATCGGAACCAACAGCTATTATAATCAAAACACGATAAATGGTAGACATTGAAAGTCAATCCAGATCAACATCATGCTGGGCCCTTTACCTACTACTGGATGTATGCTGCCCATTTAACCGTTATTTATTGGAATTACTTTCAATCAACCACCATATCATATTTAAAAGACGTAATGGCGAAATTCGGGCCGCCTCGTGTCTCCAGTGCAGATCATTGGCGTTTTTCCTATTTTATTGCATTTCATCATTAGAATTTACTGAATTCACTTTCTAGCTGACAGCTGCGTTGAACGAATCGTCTGAAAGTTTTGGTGGAAGAGAAATGTTCGGTCGGGTGACAGTTCAACACTGCGTAGGTCGTGCGATCATGATTTTCGCGTCGAAGAGTTCCAAAATGTGGAACGTTTTTTAGAAAAACGGCGGATTAAATAGTCCTCTTGCTGATATATGCAGAGGTACCACTGACATCGTGTCATTTTCAAGTAGAAGCGCGTGGGTCGCCGACAAGGCATGACTCGCTGAACAACGTGCACGTCGGTGAGCGTTTGGAAGACGTTAATCTGAGGTGGAATCGAATCGACCAGTTCACCCACCACCTACCGCGGCGATGATGAAGGAATGCACAGCTTCGTCGCTTCTTTCTTAGGCAACTACCGATCGGTTCGTCTCACCTTGGATGAGGGAAGCCTGAACTGTTGAAAAGTTGTTCACAAACAGAGTCGTCTAAATGCGAATCGGTCGAGACGATTTTATTAGGCTATCAACCGTCCGCTGCCCAGCATCAGGACGCTCAGTCTCGAAGACAGGTTTAGTGGCCTGTTCAAGTAATAAAAAACTGAAAATGCTCTTTCTTATATCCCCTTTCAAGACTTGGCATCCTCCTTGTTCGCCTTTTTAGAGAAACCATCGCGTCAGGTTTTAGCCTAATGAAGTGATCGCCTTCCGAGATGAGCCGAGCGCACTCGGTTCAGAGATTCAAGCTCGTATCAGGAACCCATTCGAATGAAGGCGGCGAGTTTGTGCAAACCCGTTGGAACTGGACTGCTCTTACACCCGGGTGGTAAGACAAATAATGGTGGAACTGGCCGGGCGTTGATTGTACGATTATTAGCCGGTCATACAAAAGATGACGATCGATGATTTCTGCCATAGAGCCGTTCTCGTGTGGGACATCGTTGTTTTAACTGCAGCCCGACTTGACTCAAATTTTGGTGAAAATCAGCTACCCATGCCTCTACACTGGAAATGCCAACTCCGATTGCACTGAACGACCAGCTTATCAGCATTCCTATGCGAATGTTATCATGACAATTATTGCTGATCATCAGCATAACATAACTTCACTGTTGTTCTCTTTTTTGTTAAGGTTCTATTGTGTTTATCATGAGATATCACAATGGTAGCAAACACATGAAAATAATACGAGATACTTCGTCGTAGAGTCTTATAAAATTACGTTAATAATAAAACAATTACAGCTGTGAGGAGTCGCGAGACAAAAAAAAAGGGTTTTCCCGCATTCATTATTTAGCTCTCATGCATGTTGTACAACTTGAACATTTAGTAGAATACTAATTTTTAACTAATTTTTGTGTATTCTAAAATTACGTTGAGGTCAATCGATTGAGACCTTGAAAGACGTGTCGCGAAAGGCCAATCTTGCGCTAAGACGTTTTTTCCATCTGCTGTCTCAAGTATTGATCCAGATTCAATTTGATTTAGAAAAACGTCCCTTTTTTTACATATTATGAAGGTGAAGAAAATGATGAATAATCAAGCCGAACTCACTTGTGAGGCATGTCGGTCCGGTCCAGCCGGGTAAACATGAGCAGGCAAACTGCCCGCCGCTGAGTATGCATTTGCCACCATTAGCACAAGGAGCTGTTACACAAGGGTTGTCCACAACTTCGCAGTTCAAGCCCGAAAAGCCCTCGGGGCACCTGCACAAGTATTGGTCAGGGTGGGTGTTCTCGCAAGTGCCACCGTTTTCGCACGGCTCGTGAGTGCCGCAGTAGTTGAGATCTGGAAAACCGAGTTGAACAATTAGTGCATTCGTGCGTTGTGCATTACATTGCGCTGTGTAAACAAATTGGCGCACGATTAAATTCATGTGATTATAAAAGTAAAGTAGGATAAAAAATCTATTGATGTATTCGGATGATAAGTGATGATCAGTGAAGTTTTCAGGGTATAATGAAGTACAAATTTTAGATACGGCCATTTGATCTCTTCAATATTGAACAGCTCGGTATGGAAAGAAAACAACATTAATTCCAGAGCGGGCGAATTCACTTGAACTTTCTTGCCGACAATTTTGAACAGCTAACCGAATCGACTCCTCGTCAACTTCAAAGTGTTTACTGATGTGGAACATCGACGATAAAAAGTAAACTAGCCCGTTCCCTTGATAGAAGCGAGGAGCCAATAGATGTTAAATGTTTTCCCAAGCCCACCTTGGCGACTCGATCAACAAAAGGCACTCGCCGGCAAACGAAAATACGGGCAGCCCGACAGATGAAAATGCGAGACGTTTCGGCTCAAGTACATCCCTTTGAACTCGACTGGCATGACGTAGTTAACTAGCATAAACCACAATGCTCAATTCGAAGGACAATAATTCTTCGGAAAATAATGATTTTTCATTCCAAAGCAGTTACCTTATAGTGGTTGATCGATGTAGCATGAAATTGAAAATTAAAGATTGAATGACAATTATGTTCCGTGAATGCAACATGCTCCAGCAATATGTATCGATACTGTGTACAATGATGTATAATAATGAGAGGTGATGCAAAAAAATTACGAAAGTAGCCAACATCACACGATATACATTACGCCTGCATAACATATCGTCTAATGAATTTCATCAAAGACATCGCAATATGACTGTTACACATGGTGCTTCCATGTTCAGTCTGGCGGATATATTGACCGAAGAGAAATACTAAATCCAAAATTTATACAACGGCCACAAATAACGGATTATTTTGTTCTGAATTAATTTCGGAAAGTTCGTTTCACTATTAATTTTCCTTTTCACGTGTACTGAGACTTATCAAACGCCGATGAAATTCATGTCTTGAACACACTATAATTTAGTACTATACAATAATTATTATTAATTATATATCTCATTATTGTACACAGCACATTTTCTCAATTGTTATAGCAAAATTGGATCTAAACTGTTGGTAATGTGCAAACCACTTATAAGATCGAGGAATTTTTATAAATTCTCATTTTTATATAATACGCTACAACTGTTTATAAAAACGAATGGCGAAAAACGTTTCGAGCGGCATTTTGGATTGAAAAATTGAAAGTATCAGTTCAAATGTTCGTGATCATAACAGTAACTCCCCAGGTTTCGCATAATTCATATCAGTTTACAATTGTAGGATTAGATAAATACGCAACCAGGGCGTATATCACTCCCACAATGTATTCAATTAGCTTGGAGTAGAGTATTTGCGAGAGAGATTTTTGATCATATTTGTTGAAATTTTATCGAATTTGACTGGCTCGGAGATCTGATGATTTTTGACACTTTTGGACCGCAGTTCAATGTTTCCCAAATCATCTCCGTTTCGAATTCGATTTTTAGGGCGTTCGATTACTATTTAAATAACAAGAAAAATCGTTCTTCTTGATAGACACTCTCAGTTTGAGTACATGATGGGACATTAGGTTGGGAAACTAACCTCAAACCTACAAGAGTTGGTCCGTCTTTTAACACTTTATTTCGTTAATTTATAAAGTAACCATATTAAATTGCATTCATGACTCCAATTATTGTTTTAGAAGGAAACTTTCGCAACTGTTTGAACTTCGCAATAGTTACCAAGTAGATGATCATCGTATATGATCTTATTGAATCACCTCGAATGACACTATAATTATTCGACAAACAAGTGCAACGTATAAAAGCCAATCACACACTTTGATAGTTCAATGTGCAAACTACATAAAATATCTCATCTCAAATGGTAAAGAAAGGCGTAGAATTTTCGTGTAAAAATTGTTCGGCAGAAACCGATACACAAGTTGGTATTATGTAAAGAAGAAAGGCCGATTGATAAATTTTTATAATTAAAATTATGAAAACTTTTCGAGGTCAGCGAATGCAAAGTTATTCATTTTCGCTTCTCAAGACGAAGAAGCGTCCCGCGATAATTTATGTAGGACGGAACAAGAGCTTGGGCGAAGTTTTAGGATCGCGCAGCTCCAGCGGGAGACGCCGAATGAACACAAAGATCCTCTCGGCATGGCAGTGAATTCACACTGACGCCACTGCTAAAACCAGGGTGTGCGGTTGCTAGGCTATTTGAAGCGGAATATGCAATGACAAGGGTAAACTAATTCTACGCTAGTTAGCAAAGAGAGCACAGCCTTCTTGTGATGAATATTTCAGCTCTAGACGAGAAAATGAGCCTGACGAAGGGTAAGTAACAGAAGGAAGAAGAGGAGGTCCACGAGCCCGATTACAAAGACCAGTCGGATTTGGGACAGGCCGGCCTAGGCTATGGTCGGTGTATAACTAATCCGCCAAGGGACGGCCGGCTTAATAATCCTGAAATCTCTCAAATTTCCAAAAGCTCCCGACAATGGAATTTGTCCGATAATTCTAACGTCCCTCGGTCGAAGGTACTAGCTCGATTGTGGTTCGACAAACCGCAATAATATTAATCATTTACCTAACAAGTCAGCGCATAAATGGGAACTATTCAGAAAATTGAGCCATTCTCAAGAGTGAAATCCCACAACCTTCGTAGGATTTAATTCAACATTACATGCGTCATAATAATCCTTCGTAACAATATTGTATGGCAACTTGACTAACTCATTTTTTGCCCGTACACAGTAAAGAGTGTTTCTTGATCAAACTATTAGCTGAATCGATTGGAGTTCCCGGTTTTGCCAACATCACTATAAAAGGCGACAAATTACGTGTTGAGGCAACACTGCCTAAATCTGCCGTTTCTGCTTTCTATGTGGCGCTAAACTTGGGAAACATTTTTTCAAATCAACCATCATATGGTCAAAAATATCAAAAACATTTGGTTCATCGCTCAAAAGACAAGCAGTGAGCCGTATAAAATCAAGACCAGGGAAATCATTTTCCGAAACCAAAATTTCGAAACATTCGAGGTTTTTGCTGCTCGGGTATCTATGAAAAGAATCATTGCTCGCTACCTTTACTTATGATTTGCTGTTCAACGTTTCATGGCATATAGAAACCGAACTCTGGATCGAAAAACGATCCTGTTTAGCACTTTCTGAGAAAACTAGAATCGCGATACATGTTCAAGATTGATCCTTTGTCTTCAAACCAGTAGGCATGTTTTGCATCCATGTAAAATATTTTTGAAGTACAAGTTCAAGGAGAAAGGAGTAAACTGCATTGGGAAAATAATGACACTTGAGGTACTTGAAAAAAATTCGAGTACGCAAATGCACTTTTATTCGACATTCTTATTTCAAATACTTTTCCTATCATTATTCAAGTTCAAGTTGTTATACTTGTAATAGTCAAGTTTATATTCCGTGCTCCATTGAGTGCTTTCCATTCAAGTATTAATTGTCCCCATTCCAGTTTTAGCACTTCCAATTACGATCACCCAATTCCCACTATAAATTCTTCCACCTATAATTAGTATTTGTACGGACAGTTCGTGCAGTATTGTCTCCTTGGACAATAGTTAAAAAGCGTATGATGCGCGATTCGAAAATTGATCTGTAATTGGCGCTCTTAAATTACAATCACTTGTGATGGGAACTCCAAATACAATAATACGTGGATTAGCAATCACAAGTACAAATATTTTTACTCTCGAGTTTAAGTATTTGGCTTATGAAATACTTTTCAAGGACTTGAACCTTTTGAATCACTTGAGTGGCTTTCTTTCCATATTATGCTCATGTGTTTGAAGGTAACCATTCTGGTCCACTCAACTGCATTTGAAATAAACGCTGGAGAAAAATTTACTCAAGAACTCCCAACTCGATTAGGATTATGCAAAACTAGCATCTGCCGCAGCTACCACTGTAAACTATGGCCAATTAATTTCAGTGGATGAAATTCGCTTGCGAAATGTAATTAATCTACAACCTGGCAATTCGGATTTAGCTCCCGAACTTGGGAATATTGAGCGATGACCTACCGTAGGTACACAAACAATGCGTAAGTTGGGTTTTTATTGAAAGTAGAGAATTAATCTCTGAAAATGATGGGTTTTCTAAATTGAAACGGCTACAACAAAACAATGAAAAAATGACAGAATGAACTGCTACCGGCTGTAGGTAGATTGCCTGAACGGGCTCCAGAACCTAATGACCGCCTCGAGGCGACTCTTTACAATGTAGGTCAGACACCGGAGCTAAGATATTCAACCCTTAGGGGATGGATTCAGCGCCGAGATGAATCACGAATCGGCTCGTGAATACTGGAAGGCAACACGCCGTCTCTGAACTCCGTCGGTGTTGCCCTGGGGGTGTCTGGGGAAGCCCTTTCATACTATACAGTCAACACGCTCTGTGCCACGAGCCAGACGGCCCCACGGGCGACCTGTTCCTTAGCTGGTGACAATGGACCGTCTGCTCTTCTTATCGACTCATCCCGAAACAGGGGAACCAGTTATGATTTATTTATGTTCCAAACTTGAGGAAATTACTCCTTTTTATTTACGCAGTAAATGATAGTATTAATTCCTCGGAACGGAGTGGATTTTGTAAAAATATTTTCTTTCTCGGAAACACGGTTGCTTTGATCGTCTCGTAACTGAAACATTGCAAACAGTAATAGTAGTATCAATCAGTATCCATTGTAACTAGTATCAATGTTTCGTAGAATTGAGTTATCAACGATACGATGCCAGTAGTCGTCATAATTTATTTCCACAACCTTTCCTTCGGATTTGTGGTTTGTTCAAACAACATGCCAATATTGTTTATGTTGTTGTTCCAAAGTGATGCGGATATTTTTGGTTTTCGTTGTGAAAGTTGGTGAGCATCCTCAAGAAGTGTTCGTTGAGTGTGGATTGGTATGAATTTTTATGTGTGTTATTATGAACATCATGTATATTTTGTAACGTTCCCCAGAAGTAGTTTTCATTCTGAGTTGTTGCACTTCTGGACCTTTGGAGTATTTTTTTTTCTTTACGTGTTGTGGGCCAACTGCTTGTGTGTTAAAAAAAATACATTTAGGCCTTCAAAGTCATTCACACTCGTTGGAATACTTGTCAATAACATTAACAAATCGATCCTAAAAATCTAGTACGATTTGGGGCAGTCGAATGTCTGGAATAAAAAGAACATTAGTTGAAGACGTATTGTTCAAACGAACCAGAATCCTGTAGAAAACGTTTTGGTAATAATTTATGTCGATGGCTTGCATAGAGTCGTCGATAACTCAATTACTGTGGAACATGGATACTAGAATCACGGTGAGTATAGCTCTAAAAAGTCTTGAGTTACATCATGCCAAATTTCTCCCGAATAGCTCACAAAAACGTCGATACCCCGAGATCCATGAATGGTTAGGGCTGGTTTAGCGTTCAAAAATCAATGGTAATTCAAACAAAACACACCTAGTCTCAAAAATACGACTTTTCCCCTCCTCAGAACCCACAAAATAATATTACAATTGAGGTGGCGATTCAGTTGAGGAATTGATCCATTGTCAGGCATAGAATGACTTTCATTTTAAGACTTTTTTCCTTGGGCGATTACAATGTTTCATTATTGAATAACAAAGTAACAATACGTTTAAAATTTTTTTTCGTTTTCTCCCATAACTTTCAAAATCTCGTGAAAAAAAGGTGGTCCATTTATTTCAGACCACCCTGAACAAAAGAAAAAAAAAAAAAAAAAAACACATTTTTATGGTAATTAATTTTCACAAATGAATGACTACCTAACACTTTACTTAGGTGGCAATCGGCGATCTGTTCAGCTAAACTTGTAGATATTGGATTTTTTAATTTCGTTCCACTCAGACCATCTCGAATGAAAAAAACGGGATCGGTGTAACTATAGTGCCCCCGCTTCCAGTAGTTTTCAACGTCGGGAATATGAAAATGCACCTAACTAAGAAATTCGGAGGAGAGGAAGAACCCTTCAGGTTATTTACTATTGGTTTGGAAAAACACCATGCTCACGTCTGAGCGGCAGATCATTACCGGGGCTTAGGGAACCTCCTCAAGTTCAAACCTCACGTAGGAGGATCGGTGCGGTCACACTGATGGATACAAACAGTTAATTGGATTTGGAAGGTGGACTACGAGAACCCTAACTATAAAAGAGGCAGAAGAACGAACGATCCATGGTGGAAACGTAATCAAGGGAGATTGCCCTGGCCTGGCCGGTCAGGGCGGTGCGGCCCGACTCGAATCCGACGGAGAAGAAGTGGTATTTGAGAGAGTCGAGTCGATCGATAAAAGTTGAATACCTGGTTCAAGAAGTTGGAGAACCTTTGAGGAAGGGTGAATTTGAAGAGTGTTATCATAAATGAAGTAGCCTATCGAAGGTGGAGTTACTACTAGGTCGTGCTCGACCCCACCCACAGGCGCAACACCCCTTCCAATACTAAGACTCGACGAGGAAGCAAAAACAGAAAGAAAAATTCAACTACAGCCGACGCTAATGTACCAGATAGCATGACCAGTATTTGGGCACTCAGTTAATTGGGGATAAAAGAACCCGGTACCTCGATAATTGGAGACCGTTCCCAAGTATCTACGCAAACGAGCTTTCACAATAATCCCCGTGATGTTGCTTCGTATTTCCGAAGTTTTCTTCGGCTTCGGTATTTTATCGTGGCCGAGAGCTGTGGACGATTGCGATCCGAAACGGTCCGCGCCGGTGTGAGAAATCCGTCCATCTTCTCTTCACAGGACGACTTACTAGCACAGTTTTCATCGCACTGTCTGACGACACGACTTTTCTAAAAATTGACGGGTTTTATACTCAAGTCAATTACGCGCCGAATTTCACTTCGGATGCGAACCTCGATGATAAACCATTGTCATCGCCCAAAACGTTTCTCTTACCCCTCCTCAAAATAAGAAACCAAACAATATAAAAAATTAATTAAAATCATAAAAAATGAAGAAGATCATGTGCATCAACCATAAACGGGTTTTGTCAAAGCACTTCAGATGATTGTGGAGGAGGTATTCTAAACCGTTCTAAAGTGAAGGTCAACTGGAGTTTCGAACGTCGACATGGACGTAATACCGTAGAAAACAGACTTAGGTTTTTCACATTTCGTTTTTGCGATTGATTATCGTTGCGAGACAAGCGTTCACTGAATCATAATATTCGTACTTGAAAAGTTTGTATTACTAAAATTGGCGTTTCTCGCTAATTCCCTCAAGAGCCAATATAATACATTCGCCAAGAATCGTAGGCTTGATACGAGAAAAGGAAACCTCGTCCCCATTTACGCCAGTTTCGATGTAGCAGTATAATACCCCCAATATCAATACGGATTTTGCTATTAAAATCATCGCTCGTTTAACGTTTAACGATGGGTCAATTCTTCAGCCACTATGTCAATTCTTTTTTTCATATATATTTTTTTCTTTTTTTTAAAGGGATTTTGATTGGAGCGTAATTATGTTCGCTCCCAAAGCTACAGCTACCATCTTGAGAGTCAAACGATTGTCATACGCGTCACTGTACAACCATTTGCAGCCTTTACGTAAGAAGATCATCTATTTGTAATAGCTACTAAACTGAACAGTTCTGAACGTTTCAGATTGGAGTAATTGCTGAGAAATTCTTAGTAGATATCGTTCAAGTTTTAGGGTTATTTCTAAATTACCCAATTCACTGTCAAATCAATCTCCTATTGATTTGGTAGTGTTTGAGAAGAGCTCGCTCGATGTCAATAGCATTATGATTTTTTTTCAGACGTATCTCTGGCATACTGAGTTACTCAAATTCTCAACGATTACTCACAGGAGCAGCGATAGCTCAAGTAAGACATCTCTAGCGAAGATGAATGACAAATGATTTGTTTCGATAGATTTATAGGTGGATTTAATAGTTGTTTTTTATTGAATGGTTGAAATGTTGTGTATGAGTAGTTAGCTCCCCTGGAAAAAATTTCTACAAGCCTTGGTAAGAGCACCATAAATTAGTGTTCTCGCGATACTGTACTCAATACAGATTATTACCGCTTTCTTTCATTGATTTTGGAAGGTTGAAAATTTCCGGAATGAGATTCGATTCCAAATTTGTCAAAATTTACGGTTAAAATAATTTATTTCCAATGATTTTTGGAACAAATCAACTGTATTAGTTATCGGCCGTCTTTATTCCAGTTATTGCCCCCTGGAGATTATATAGTTATCCTGTTGTAACGGAGGCGGATTCACTTCCAATCCATTCCACCAACGATGCACTTCAAATTCTCTCAAAACCACGAGAAACCAAAATTAGACGAAGGAAACCCTCGATTTTCGATTGGATTTTTCTCTTTAGAGAATCTCAGTAAAATTTAACAGCGCGTAAACTATAGCTTTCGTGGAGAAAATCTTTACTTTTGAGAGATGCGTAATCATAAATTTTGCTGCACAATGGAAAATATAATTCGTGAAAGGGCGATTATTATCCTTGTTGAAAGTTTTGAGTAATTTTCCATTGAATTCGGCGATAAACAACGGTGATTCGTAACAAAAATTGTTTCTTTGCTTTCATTTTGTACAATCTGTGCCACACGAATTGCTGAGAGTCGAAATACAGAGAGTGGAAAAAATCTCATCCGATCGATATCTTCGTCCAATAATTTGCTCGGACTTGTGCAGAAAAGGTTACAAAGGAGGACTTACCATTCCCATCGAGCCCACTGACTTGACCTGTATTAAATCTACATCTTGGAAAAAATTGAATCGATCCCTCGAGGGGTGTGTTATTAGAGCAGAATAATGACAAGTCACTTACTCCACGTCATGAACGGGAACAAGCCCGTCTCTTACGACTGAATCTGTTCCTTATTATTGGAGGGTTATGACGATAAACGTTCAATCTGGCTAGACTTGGACGTTTTTGAAATTAAGGAGCAATTAGTTGAAAAAGTTTCGATGCAAACTTTGGGAAATTCGAATTGCACGTTGTAACGCTGAATAACGCGCTTTGGATCGCCTCATTAACGTCTGGCCCGTAATACGTA
Organism: Tupiocoris notatus; assembly: GCA_037159825.1. Lineage (NCBI taxonomy): Eukaryota > Metazoa > Arthropoda > Insecta > Hemiptera > Miridae > Tupiocoris > Tupiocoris notatus. The sequence continues at coordinate 1,930,866 of JASJUZ010000015.1, read as the reverse complement.
CCGAAGTGTCCGTATAATTTTGTAAAACGGTCTCAACCGTTTCCAATTGATCTCTAATATTGAGCGGACAACCTTGCCAATGATTTGTGCGGTAGCCAATGATTATTTCGCTGAACAGATTCCCACAGTTTTTAGGAAGTCTTGAAAGGATTATGAAATTTAAGTCAGGCGTTCGATCGAATTGTTCGCATGCGTGTCAGTTTTGAAGAAATCGCTTATTAAGTGCGATTAGTAATTAATTACAGTCCAGCTTTGTCACGAAAAGACTGAAAATGTAAAAAGGCGAAAATGAAATGAGGAGGTTTGGTAGTGCATCGTAGGATCATGGAAACTGCGGGAAATATTTTGATACAGTTGCTACTGAAACCCCTGAATTTTCAGCTATCGAATTTAACGCTCCAAGTTGTTGAAAATGTTTCATTTCTGCGATATCTCGTTAATTTAAAAAAAAGTCGCGTTACGTTTTGAGTTACCGGGATTATTTGGTAGTTTAAAACAGAAAAAGTATACTCAGTATATTTTTCGCAGAGGTAGTGACTCACGATCAACTTAAATTCCTGATCATCACTACCGCTCGACTTGTGATGCGTATGAAGCTGAAAACACTGCAAAGGATTTTGAAATAGTTAGGGTCTGTTTCCACAGCCAGTTCGGAATGGTGAACACCGTTCCCGAACAGACCACGCACCTCTCCAACTATTATTCGAATAATCCTTGCGTTGGTTACCGTTGAGGGATTCTAGCTCAACATCAAGTTATCCTTTATTATACAGGTGCGTGGTATAGATAGGTGCGCGGTACTTTAACAACGTATTCTATAACTAATTTGCAACAAAAAATGTCACCTCAACTTTTTTCCTACCGCTCCAACTTCAACTGTTTTTAAACGATTTTTTTCGTGTTTTGGACCTTATCTCACTAAAACCGCCTTAATCTACGTTAAATCCATTTTTTTTAGCGAATAATGTACACTAACAGTCTAAAAAGCGAGTGATGTGAGTTAAAAGCTCAAACTATGTTTCATGTGATCATGAATCATGTCACAAGTTAACTGTTGATGGTTTCGAGAAAAGCTCTTCTTCTAAACCGGCTCTTCTTCTTATTCTAAACCAGAGGTGTTCATAGATGCACAGTTCTTCCATCTTTGAGCCCGCAGACATATATAACCAATTATAAAATCGAGAAACTCATTCAAAAGCTGCAGCACGTTCCTACAATACAATATTATCACTGAAAAACTAGTCAGGAGACCCAAGAACCGAAAACTTCACTAATTAGGTTAATTACGCTGAGATACGGAGTGAGAGCCTTACGTTTCGTAAAGGTTCAGTGAAATAGATCATTTTTACAGCATTGAGACCCAAAGAGAAAACAAAACACGAATAAAATAACGAAAAAAGCGAATCACGTGGAAGTACGGTGAGTAACACTAACGATATCTGGGGAAGAAAAATCTCATCCAGCACGAGTTCGTTGGTCAACCACATTGAAGAAGAGGGAAGGGGTTAAATTGGCACATTCAGAATTCCAAAAAAAACAAGAAAAGTGTAATTTCTCTGAATTGAGGCTTTTGATACGGTATTGGAATCGAAGTATTTTTCAACTATCATGGAGTCGGTAGGTTCAACGGTTCTCGAGTTGTCGAAACTTCTGAGAGGCATTGCTAGCTTTAGAAAATACCTAATGATAATCATAATTCGAGCATTTATAAAGGTAGTAAAATCATTTTAAGATATTCTTCAGACACTCTGTTTCAAAATAAGATCAATCCAAATTCAATAAATCGTAAAAAAAATTAAGTCGGTTTTCCAAAGTTGAAATATTATAGATTTAGATATTAGCCAAGCAGTTTCATTCCATGCTTTGAAACTGTTTTCAGAACTGTTTCTTGCACGAGTTGTTACGTGGAATCGTTCACATCTATCTCTTCGGCAGTCAGACCTGAGTCGGTAATAACTAGGCTGAAAGCCGAAATGTTTCTTAAAAAATTCGGTATTAAAGCCGTGTTGCATGATTACAACGTTTAATTTTTAGTGCAATTTTTACTAAATCGCGTTTTGAGCGGTACAACCATATGAAAAGCTGCAGTCCTTAAAACGTTCTCCTCCATCTTTTCCTCCGTGGGACATCGACAATCGGTGCAGCAAACCAGTATAAACATCTTCCCATTGACGTTGAAAAAAATAAATAAATAAAAACGAGGAGCCAAAAGGAAAAAATTGCAATTTTTTCAACATCCGCTAATCCTCTTAAGGACGTTACGTCCGAGTCGACCCGGTGTGAGAATATAAAGGAACCTGTAACGACTGAACGGTTTCCTACCTTTTAATTCGGAAACCGTGTGAGTCACATCGAATGCCAGTTAACTCGCGGCATCGGCCCTGAGACGGAATGCGATGAGAATTTATTAAGGGGGATTTGTTTACAAGGATTGGGGGAGAGCGCAGGGATTTATTGAATAGTTTCGAGCCAATTAGGGAATACCCAGACCGGCCGTAATAGCTGGTACCCTGCCCTTTCGGCCCCGCTCGCTCCAGCAAACCATTATTTGTAACATTTTATCTCGTCTTTTCCCTTGAAAAATCTGTACCCATCATCAACGTGTTCTCAGTTCTTCTCTTGTATAGCGAAGCCGGAATGGAAAGAACCGGTTCAGCATCAACTTTGGTTTGGGCTGCGCGTAGCACCGACTCGACACATTGAAGCGCAATCGTTAGAAAACCACCCGTTCCTAGTAAACCGAATTCGATTCTATAGTCATTTGATCGGGTGATCATTTGGGCGAAACGACTCCTTGTACCACCGTGTTATATAATTTTAACAAGCTCTACTGAGAAAAACTCGCTCACCACCATTAAGCAAAAACAAAGCTGTGCGTCAGTTTACCTTCTTTTTTTCATAGGCGAATAAGTCCAATTGAAAAAAAGGAACCAACTTAGATAGCGTAGATTCCAGGTCGAGAATCTAACAAAATCGACAACCGCATTGATGCAATATTTTAGGATTTTTTTAATTCGAAGAGTAAATCTAAATCCTGGGTTTTTTTCAATAAATGTCCTCAAATTTCGAGTCCACCCTATTTTTTTTTCACCCATTTCCCTCCTCAATCATTCTTACAATTTGATAGACAGACATTTTTGTATGTATAGATCTATTCCGTACCAAGTTTTCCCAAGATGTCCTTTGTATCGAAATTTACCTTACGATGGGTTTAGATGTACGTTTCCCAGATTTAAGCTTATAATCAGACCTTTTCCATAGGAGAAGGTGAGATGATAAGAAACACGAGCTCTGAAAAAATTAATTAATAAATAAAAATCAAATTATAATAAATAAATAAACAGCGAGGTGTTGGGTCCACAAATGAATCTGAAGAGTATTTGGATATCAAATCCAAACTTTGCGCTAGCTATTTGCTCCAACGGCCTTGATCAAATTGTCAAGATTCTATGCACAGAACACTGCAGAAAACACCACTTTTAGATACTGCATGTCCCTCATGCAACGCCGTTAATTGAGAATTCGTTTCTCGAGAAAGCACGACTCCTGCCGGGATAGATGAAGCCATAAACACTTCTTCAACATCATCGTTCAAAGGATTCATTCGTTTCAAGTCGACTGAAATGGGTGATAAAGCTAAGTCTTCTGCTCTCACGTGGAGAAAATACACATTGTTAATACAGGTGAAATAGGTACTGAGAAAGATGAAGATCATCAACGGCTACTACAGTCAGCTGAGGCAAGAGAAGTGGCGAGAAATCCCCGCCGAGAGAGCGAGGGATCATGGTCTGCGTCAGAATGACTGTGACGGCCTGGACGATTTCCCTTGATGTGCCGGAAATGAGGGTGAAACCAACTTGCCATCGGCAGGGCAGCGTAAAAATTGAAAATGAAATTCTTCATTCTGTAGGTTGAGGGGGAGAAAACGAGGCGACCTCTTCTCCATTTTTTTATTCAGCCGAGTACTTTCGCCCGTTCGGGCTTCTTCAGGGCATTATAGGACCAAGGGTACCTATGGCCACCTTGGTCCTATAATGCCATATCATATCTATATCGATTGGATGTCACAATACAATTGTCTACAATGGAATTTCCAGCTTATGGTGGTTTAATCATTCAAAACACATTCATTTTGACCATTATTGACTTGTCTAATGACAGATGGTGAAATTACATGATAAATCAGCAACAGGTTGAGGGCGAGAGTAGGCTTGAGAACGTTCAAGATAAATGATCAAGAATCGCGTTGAAGTGATGTTTTATTTACATCAATTACATCGAACAGGTGCCAATAGGGATATACCTGTTTTGACGTAAATCTTCCTCCAACGAGTCCTTCCTTATTCTGTTCAAAATTATCTCGTTTTCGACAGTTCCATGCGTTAATTGATTGATATGAATTCTTTTCTCAATCGACAGGCAGATTTGATCGATTGTAAAAAGGGTAAAATTATTATTAGAAGCAAATTAGTATGCTTACCAAGAAGGCCTAATTTTTTCGACGATTAACTACCTAATTTATATAATTTCAGCGTTCTCACTTTACGCTCAATTTGGTGTTGAAATCGCGAAAGGGAAACTTCCCGAAAATGGGAGGTTTATATAGAGCAAATAGAATATTGAATAAAGAATCTGAAAAAAATGACGACGGATTTCGTGAAAATGATGGAAAACCATTGGAAAATTTTCATGGTACTGTTAAAATTGAATTCGAAATATTTCGAGAACGCACCTTGATCGCAGAGGATACCACCCCAGTTGGTATCGCAAATACACTGCCAAGAGGATCCGTTGCAATATCCGTGTTTGCATCCGGGGTACGGCTGACAGTGGCCACAGAGCTCTCCTCGCCAGCCCAATCGGCATCTGGAACCGACAACATTGAACTATCCACTATAGATGAGTAAATACAAATAGTCGAGCTCATTATTTGATAATGCAGCTGGACCGTTCATCTGCATAGTTCCTACACCAAAGGAACCGAAAATCAAAAACGCTCAAAAATTTGACCATAAGCTCGAGTATTCGCAATATATTCTAGTCGCATTTTTATTTCGCCGTCGAATTTCTGTTTGTCAAAGGCGACTGGTATAGCGACAGGTCCTTATTTTTTTCCAATACATGTTTTACAAGAATTCTTTAGTCTCTTGGGGCATCTTCAGGCATGACAAGAGGCAGGACAATCAGCAATTGAGCAGTACTGAGCAATGTCAATTCCAATACTGTTTTTTTTTTTTTTTTTAAATTTTATATAGCTAAATGACTTTCTAGGAATAAGAATACATTCTTATTTCGAAATAAGGATTAAGCATGCTGGAAATACTCACATGCACTCGCCAGGTTCGTCACATCTTCCATGGATAGGGTGGCAACCATCCTTACATACGGCTGAAAAAAAAAATTTTCTTCTGAAATACTATTTCTGAAAACACATTATTATGATTCGTAATTAAATTCATAAGAGAACCAAGGAATTTGCACGAAAACCAAGTATTTTGAAAATTTAATGCTGAATTTGAATCTTTCATGGAAAACTACAGCACGTGTAGCTTCTTCCTCTAGTGCCTTCAATATCACAAAAAATATTGTATCAAAGAAGCTATTTTAGAATTATGGCCTCGAAAGTATCTCTTTTTTGTCCAATCAAGACCAACGTTTGAGCGTGCAAACAAGAAAGACATAATTTGAACAGTTCAAGAAAACGAACAATGAAAAAGGTTTATTCGTGTGGGGTCTCATTATCTCATAGCTTTGTCTTTCTATTTTTTTACGGGGTCTCAAAACGTGAATTACTCTCTCCATATGATACGTAGACCTAACTTGAAACCATCGCTGGAAAGCTCTTGTTAAGTACTATCGATTACAAGAATTGAAAATTTTGTCTGAAAAACCTCAAACATTTGAAAATCTGTAAATAAAATCTGAAATAAATCTGAAATTCTGGGGATATGTGCAGGATGTAATGACAAAATTCCGTGTCCTAATCAAGATACCCAACAGTGAAAAAAATCGCATTGTTCATGACGTAACAACTTTCACACTTACCGACTTCACAATTGGCTCCGTTCCAGCCGGAAATGCAAATCTTGTCGCCGTTCGAATCGCACGTGTAATGGCCGAATTTGTCGTTGCGAGGGCGGCAGAATTTCGTACATGTGGTATTATAGTAGTGGTGGTCGCACATGACTCGAACCCGGTACGTGATCCGAGCTACGGCACCTTCGTGTTTGAGCGTGTGCCACTCGGTGCCTGGCAAGATGATACCTGAGTAAGTTGCTTCTTCTATTACGCCTACAGATTCTGGAAAAATAAATCAAACGAACGCACAAATAAATATCTAATGAATAAGAATCGGTTTCGAGAATGCGAATTTACTAACGTTTTCATTGTGAATCTTGATAGCCAAAAAGTGGTCAAGTGAGTGGTCAGTAATCACTGTTTAGGTGCGCGGTTTTTCCCATACGGCTATTGTCCATCCGAAACTTTTTAAAATTGCCTATAAGTGACTGATCTCCCAATAAAGGGCAATTAAAGGCGGAGGATGATACGCAAAATGCGCCATTTTCTAGTTCTGCTATTTTCTCGAGTTTTTGCCAGACGTTTTTATCCATAACTTCAAAACAAACCCTCCACTGAAAATGACAAATTTTCGGATGAAAATTTGAGCTAGTGAAATTGCAAGTAAATATTCTTAACCGTCGGATTTAGCAAAGACTATTATTTGTGGTCAAAGCAAGAATGAATTTTTACAAATAAATGTTGAAACCTTTTAATACGGCGAGATGAATAATAAGAACTAAAAATTTTAACCTTGCGGATATCCATCCAATAATCTAAAACTTCTTTCAAACCCCTAAGTCGTAGTAGCCGCTCGACGAAACGACGGTACACGAGAAGGTCTGAAGATTAATACTGTCGAGCTGTAATCGAAGGCTACCTCTCTCTACAAAAAAAGGTGGAAACGAAAGTGTTGTAATAAAGAACATTAATAGAGTAGGCATCGAGTTGGTAGAGCGCGGCGACACATTCGAATCCCGATTTCTTGGAGAATGCCCGTGTGGAGAACGAGGGGGCCGGCACGGAAAAAAAAGTAAAGATTCGACCTACCTACTGTTGTGTTCGCCATCAGAAATATCGAAGGATGTGCGTTTTCAATGGTGCTTCTTAAGATTACCGGACAGTTGCTCTTGGATTCCAATGGGATCACGTTTCACCTGAATTAGTTCCACGAGAAACAAAGAACGAGCCGTTCCAGCCTATTCTTTCCAATGCGGTGGCCGTCCAACAGATTGGTGCTCAATCGGACCAAAAAACATCCCGGCCGAGTCCACTTCGCCTGCAGTTGAAACGGCTTCACGTGAGCTACAACAGCAGCTAGAATTTTTCTGGTTATGTTGGGACAAGGGACGGTTCTCTTTATCATATCGTTTCATAGGCGTCAAAATGTCCTGCCCAACTCGGGGGCCCTTATATTTCGCGAGTTACGAACGGAAATCATGCAAAAGCAAAGGCGACCCGCGTTTTACGAATATAAAGCACCACTGGGACTTCAACCGACGGCGGGGACTTTTTTCCATCCTTACGTAGTACTATAAATACCTCTTTCATGTCTTAGAGTCTCGTTTAATAGTGTCCAAATGCTAGTGGCATGTGGACAGTTCTCTCAACCGTACCTTGCGAAGAAATCGCTACGCAAAAAATTCTTTTACATTTTCTACAACTCTATATTTATCTAAACGTTCAAGTCCCGGCAAGTTTGAGCAGCTTATCGAGCAGAAGTAGGGCCAAAGACCTTTAGAACCGACCAAGTCGATTTCCTATGCCCGAATGATGGAGCAGAGTAACGCAAAATAGTAGCCTAAAACCTAGCGCCAGAGTTCGATGAGCTACCTAATTAAAACTTTACTTAGAAGAAATTAAATGATTTCAGATAACGGATTAAAATTGATATTCGTTTGATCGTGATTGAGTCACATATAGACAGACATCCTTAGCTTTTTATAAATACGAGAATAATCTACTCTAACCGCAAATAGGGGAAAAAATATCCCCCTCAATATTTGAATTATTTTTGTCGACTGAATATATTTCTGGCATATCGATGGCCACCATATACATGAGCCAATTTTCTTTTTACGAGTATCGCTCGTAAACGGAAAGATACTAGCATAATATTGTAGTTGAAGCCACCTAATCGATACGCCAGAAGAGAGAATCTGAGCACTCTTCTAACAAATAAAACGATATTTATGGGCTTATAAATTCCTTTTTCTCATAAATTATTTTTTCTAAAATTGACGGAAATTGCTCACAAAAACGATGGGACCCTTAAACGTTGTTATCTCATTCGAATCAGCGCTCAATAATTTATAAGAAAATTTCTACCTAACATGCTCAGGCATTTGAAACTTAGAAAAATGTATGTTTTTTGCTCTTGAAATGTGATAGCGATCTGGCTGAATAATTGAGCCATAGACCGTTGAAATTAGTCCTGGTAACTTTATTGTAGGGCATACGATTTCTTCGAAAAATACTCTTGAGGCATAGACAAAACTTGAAATAAAAATTTTTCAATGGGGCTCAGAAAATGGTTTTTCTTGGGCAATAATGGTTCATTATTGAAAAATGATCCGACATGGTCCTCATCATAAATCGATGCAATGACTATTAGATTTAAATTATAAACCGCTACACACTAGTTTTTTTTTCCCTCAATAACCGAACGATTTGGCATAACTGATAATTTCTGCAGGTTGAGGGGGAATATAACGAGACGACCTCTTCTCCATTTTTTTTTCTTTTTATTACGCCGAGTACTTTCGCCCGTTCGGGCTTCTTCAGGGCATTATAGGACCAAGGGTACCTATGGCCCTTGTAACGGTACCCCCTTGTAAGGGTACCTATGGCTAGTAATAGTAACTAAGCGGGGTAAATTTATGCGGATACCCAGCAATGAAATAATAATGCGATTTTGATCATGTTCTGACCGGAATTCGCCCTCGCATCAAGCAATTATACCGACATTAAATATTACTGGAACGATAACTGTTCCACTGGTAATACAAGTTCGGCGAACCGGTTTTATCTTTCGTATACAACACGAGCTGAAAAATTCGCCGTGGAAGATATAATAGCGTTCGAACGCCGGTCGGCAATAAAGCGATGACGAAAGCCGAGTTTTTGGATCGCTGTGAACCTGAAGAACTTAATGGGAAACGGTAGACCGGGAATCAGAAATGTATTCGAACCGAGGAAGCGGACGTCGGTTTATTAGACTCGTTCGGAATGAGTCAGCTCCTTTCTCGAAAGGGATAATCTAAACAAAAGGAACTAGAGTCCGGGCGGTGGACGATGTCATCTCGTCGGACGGACAACTCAAGTGTTCAACATGGCTATACCGTTCGTATGTATAGATCAGGATCTAGACGACTAGTGGTAGGAGAAGATGTATGATAGGCTTATGGAGCGAGATACATTGAAGTTAGAAGCTCTGAGAGCAGCAGTAGCTATCATCTGAAGACCCAGAGCCACCATGCGAGAAATACCTTTGACATTTTAATAAGGTAGCTATCGAGGTTACATTACCAGCTAGCCACTAGCGAACTGGACGATAGAATGGGAATGCAAAACAGGGCAAACTCGACCCGACCTGCTCCCGGTCACTCGTCGTCAGAGGCTCCCCTCCCACATTTGATGAAAGAGGTAGAACTTCTTCAACGGGCCTTGAAAGCAAAATCCCCTAACAACCGGAAAGACACGGACATTTTCGGACTCAGAAGCAATAAATTAAGCCTGATGCATTATTCAGGTGCAGGCGTCCTACGATCTGTAACATCTTCGTAACCGAGCGTTCTAGATGTGTCCGAATGCGAATAATACATTTAATTAGGTGAAACGACGTAATCCTTATGCTGATGTTTTATGTAACAACTACCAATCAGGGATTTGGAAAAGAGGAGGGAAAAACAATTAATACATTCGTCTGGCTTGCGGTTGAAGGGGGAGCTCCGAGAACTCAAAGACTCCCCTCAAGACTACGAAGGCGTCGAAATCTCATTCATGAAAACGTGTGCTTATAAATTTCTGGTTACCAAGCAACGGAAAGGCTGTTTGTAATTTCAAAAGTAAATAAACAGTTCATACTCGGGTTCAGTGTAACAATGTATATCAATTACCGATATATAATTGGGGTACTGGTGAGGTGTGGGACTTATAACCAATGATGAAATAAATTATAACAGCATACAATTGGAAAAATGCACTCGGACAATTGTGAAAAAATCCAATGAACCAGTGTGACGAAAACTATAAAAATAAGTTGTCAACTACAAGAACGTTGCTAGATCTTTAACGTGAAAGTATTCTTCGCAGCGCGTAAAAACTAAGAAAGAAAAAGGCTGCAAATGATTATGCAGTGGTTCATTTATTCATTTTATTCAATCATGATTTAAGGAGACCGTACATTTGTAACTAACCCGTCCGTTAGTGAATTTTTCAACCTAACAACAGATTGGTAAATATGAGGGAAAACTATAACAAACCACAGTATAATCATTCGCATAATTTTTATTTGGTATTCGGATTCTATATTCGCCTTGAACCAAAAAACATCAGATTTTGAGGAAGTTGAAAATGTTCTTTTCTTGAGCGATTACAATAATGGTTTATTATTGAATCATACCAATACCAAAACCAAACCACCAAAGCCAGTGACAAGCAATACCGTGTTTTGAATAATAAACCAAAACCTGGAACCTAGACGTCACCGAGGAAGTTCTCTGGGTTGTCAAAAATATAACGAAGACTGATTTTTCCCTCGGTGGAATATCTAATTTCCAATCTAAAATTAAATAATATAAAATCTAAATTTTTGTTAAGTTTGAACAATTTCCTTTGGGGCATGAGCCCCAAAGTCAGCCTTACCATGATGTGATCATGCAAGTATTCCTCCATTGGGCTGAAAATTTAGGGACAATGGGAAACTAGCGGGTTAAAAAAACATTCAGGGTAGATATCGTTCTGAATCAGACAGAAGTAACCAATGATGTTTGAAAAAACGCCTCCATTTATTGTCAGGAATTAGAATTACTCAGGTAGTTCGAATTTCGTGGACAGTGAATCAGGGTGGCGAAATAGAATCATGCTGGTCAAAAGGTCGCGTGACATCACGAACTAATCGTGAGATGGCGAGGTAATTACACTCACCCACGCTTTGGCCAAAGAGTTTTTTTCATTTTTCTATATCATTACCCACCGAATCAAATGTATTTTGTGATTTATCAGACAAAAAAAAAATCATAATTTTTGAATGGGTAAAACTTTTGAAGTTAGTTTCATATCAAACTAACTCCCATACTTTTATCCATTCAAAAAAAATTTTTTTTTCTTTTTTCGCCTGAGACGTGGTACTTGCTGTAGTTTGGGCTCGTTTCTCTGTATTTATCCAACTTACCTAATTACTACCTGTCAAGTCGAACGAAACGGATTTACTGGCTGAAATCGGTCGGATTCCATGAACGCCTACGAGCGGTATCGTACAGCCGAAAAAATATCAGTGAACTCTAATCAGTGTACAGTGCTAGTTAATTACACGTAAGTTGGCTACGCAAAAGCGTATTATTCACCGTTAAACAGATGTAAATCCTCGAAACGAGCCGACGCATACGAAACGGCGCGCTATCTTCTCTTTAATGGAGATGAAAAGACAGACAAGGTTGTGCGTGGGAGGGCCGATGTGAAGGAATGACAAAAAGACGTGTTTTCTTTGTAGATAGATAACATCTCAACGTATCGAAGCTCTTATTTATGCGAAAGCGTATTTTATCCGTCTCGTCTGTGCGGGCAGCCCTTGGCCCCCGGGATTTAAAGGAGATGCTACCGATAAGGCTGCCCCGGTTGACATGACGTTTTGCTATCAGTTTTGACCAAAACTTCAAGGCGGCAGGAAACGATTGACGGGACCTTCAAGTCAGTGTCTGCGCATTTTTCTCCTCCCAAACAACAATAATTTTTACAAAGAACCCGGCCATATTTGTAGCAACGAAAAAGCCTAACAAAAAAAAAAATTACACGATTTGCGTTTCATAAAAAATCCGAAAATCTGCATTAAAAAATCTATACGTACACCTTCAACATTTTTTCCAGAAAACTGATAGAGGTACATCGTTGAAATTTCCACCAAAAATCATTCTCGGACCGTTAATCGCACAATATTCAGCCGTGGCAATGGTTAGCCCTTCAAAACCCCTCAAACGTCGGTATTTTACATTTCGAGGCATGTAGAATCCGAATATCCTATAAAAAAAATCAGTGCGTCCACCGTGCGCCATACACCGTATGCCATCAACGCTTTTCTAGCAAATCTATAATTCTTGAAATGGTCACCAAAAATCAATCTTGGTCTGAAAATGTCTAATTGAATAATTCTTCAACCGCAAATCGCTATCTCAATTTTAGGGGATTTTGAGGGGAATCACAGGTGTATTTGGTATCAATTTCTTCAGATTTTTGGCCGCTGAATCGAAGTACAATGTACAAGTACACAGTACTGTATAAAGGTACCCTCCCACCTTTAGGATTAATTCATTTCACTAAATCTAATCTATTTATTACACTATTTATTATTACATTTCTCAATTGTCATTCGGCCACAAGTCAACTAAAAAAAATAAATAAATAAATAAAATAAAATGAATACGTACACTTAAAATACTTCAAAATTTTATTTTGATTTTTTTGAGAAGCTGCATGTTTGTAACCAATGGTCTTTATTAGAGATTTATCGTTTGGAGATAGCACATTGTATTACCGCGTTATTCGCGATTCCCGTTATTTTGTTCAAGCTGTTTCTCATTTTTGGTCTGTTTGCATGATCATGAAGATGATTTCAATTTATTCCCAATATTTAATTATCTAATTTATTTATACTCAACCCCAATTCAGAAGATCGCTATTTATTTTGCCCAATCTTATGGGCTATGGCGCAGATTCGCCAGCTTTGTAAATCCTGGGACCCATTTTCGTTTTCGAAACGGCGAACTAGGTACGCTGAATCATTCAATATTTCATTCCTACTGATAATATATTATTTAGTTACCAATGTATTCCATTCCAGAAAAACATGCCACCTTCGAAGTCGAAGATAGATAGTCGTTCGAACGGAAGATGGGCTAATCGAACGTAAACTTTCATACGTTCTTGAACGATGGAAAAAAACCGACAAATGTGGGACCGATCGTTAGTATGAGTTCGTCATAACGTACGAGTGGGACGGGTCATAGGAGAAACGAAAGCATTATATGAATTCCTAATTTGATTATATTACCGGGATAACTCGAGGCGAGCCATAAATAATGCGCAAAAAGAAGAAATAGATGTCAAGGCGGTGTGTGTGAGCAAGGGTGCACGTATACGAATAGATTGTAGGTACAGGACGGGCTTTACCTGGTGAAGTCAAATTGTTGAGATCCATCGCTTGGAGAATGAGCGTGAACGAGCGCTGCAACAGAACAAAAAAGCGAACATTATTCGGTGAATCATCGAAAGGACAGTATATTTATCGTACGAGGCGTAATACGTCTTTGCGGTTTTGTAAATACCACAGCAGTGCATACTCGGAACAGAATTCTCCTATTCAATGGGGAATTTGCATAGATTTTTTATTACGAATGTCATCATTACGAATAGTTATTATACATCCAAAAAGACACTAATGTCTAGTGAAATCAAAATCCTATAGCAAACATTGAAGGAGGAATTGTCAAGAGAAGAGAAACGCTTTCGAAAAGTAGCGGAAAAAAGAGGAGAATGGCTGACGTCACAAGCCCAATCTCCTGGGCTTGAAAAATGCTGACGTAGACAACGTCGTAACTGCCATTCATTATTTCACCAATGATCGGACAAATAACTTGACTCGAAAATTAAATAATTGATGTCATTGAAAGTGAATTATTTAATTATTCCTATACTCAAGGTTTTCCTCGATTGACCTATATATTCAAATCGAATGTGATCCTTTAGCTTCACAAACCGAGATAATCGTTTACCCAGCTTTTTTTTTTAAATTTATAATATTGATCGATTTAATGTATTCAATATTATTACCAACATCTATTTTCCCAGGTTGTGCTATCAGTCCAACAGTCATATTTGATCATAATTTACTTACATGAGAATGAAATATTTAACGATTTTTTGTTGAAAAGCTTATAAAACATCGACCATAAATGTTCAGGGTTCGATTTCCCGACCCTATCTTGGAGATAGTGAGACAAAAGATATAACTTTATCTTGATAACACTACTCTCAAAAGTCATTAAAAATTTTTTGCGGAACATATTTACGCTCCATTATTACAATTGGTTATTTATTTTATTTATTTTTAAAAGTCCAATAATCCTCACTGTTCAATTCCGTGTCAGCTTCGTATCAACACTTCACCTGCTCGTTGCACCATTTTGCATACTGTTACGACTCTTAGATCTATTGTATCTGAGGGAAAAAACAATCTAAAAGGCTCATGCTGTTTGAAATTGGACGAAAGTAGTTTTTCAACCCCCTGCAACGTGGAAGGTAACTCGAAAAAACCATCGACCCGGGGAGCAGATGATTGATGCCTTTTATCGGCATGAAAACAGTGAGATGGTTTCATAAGGTGTAGACAAATATCAATAGATATTCATGAGCACCCCCGTCTCCGTTCGAACATCTAACCCCATAAGGTAACTCTCAACTGGGTTCCTACTTCAACGAACGCCGATTCCTAATCGCTAAATATCATTTCCATAAAAAACGAATCCGCATTTATCAACCGAGTTCAGGTGACCTATTGAAATGCATGAAAACAGCGTGAATAATAGAATAATGAATACGACTCGGGAGTTCATTCCTTGCCCTGAAATGAAGCTGCTTCATCGTTACTGTTACGAAATGAAATCCCAATAACGAGCTTGAATTATAATTGATAGTGTGTGATGCATCAGTGTTGGACACCACGCGATTTTTTGGCCCAGTTTTTGAAATTTAATTCTGATTCTCCGAAAAATGCACTGTTAAGGACTGTGAGAGAACAATCGAATGAATAAGTGTCATGTTCTCCAACCCTTTTCCCAGCGTTTCTTCTCGAATGATTCTGACTAAACAAGTTGCGTCTTCTGCTCCAAATTTCAAAACCGGTGAGTTTCCATTTTCATTTTCTCCTCCACTTATCCCTGATTATTTCACGTTTCGTTTCTTTCTTTTTTTTACCACTAACTCTTGGAACGCGAAGGGTGTCTTTTTTGTCAATTCGAGCCGTCTCCATTCTCATGGGTGCCTCGATAGTATTCCCGGGAATCTGGACGTCTTCTTCCCTGCCTTCACTCGTAAAAGTGGCACTACGTTAGCAGTGAAGACGGTATTTATCGTCCTCCGAAGTATGTCTGCGGATGAATACGGATAATGAAATCGATTAGATATTTTTAATTAGTTGAAAATAGGTGTTTTGCCGTCGGCGATTTTCTCCTGGCTAAGTGCAATATACTCTTTCTCGGCCAAGTGCTTGCTCCTAAACAATTAATTGCAAACATAAAGCATCGATTAAAAATCGTCAAATCGCAGATCAAATTTCCGATGGGCTAAGCTGTCGTGGTATTTTAGCAAGCAGAAGCACTAACTAAATTGCCAGTAGGATCCTCCTCGATTAAATGCACTCCCTTGGTGAAAGTGAGGTATCCCGAGAGAGTAGGTAACGCTGCTGCTGGTTTCATGTAATTAAAGTAGAAATGAGTAATCTATGTTTTTTGCTTCCATGTTGACGTAGTAAATGGAAGTATTGTGGTCGTCTGAAAAGTCGAATTCGAAACGGAGGTGAATTTGGAAAAAAGTTTTATAGATCTATACTCAGAAACACATTCCGAACAAGTGTCAGGGTGTGGTTAAAAAGTTACATAAAATCGCTATATCTCCCTGAAAAATGAATGTAACTCGAAATTGTAAGGAAATGTTCTCCCAGTGGATGAGCAAAATTAGCATTTTCTATATCCTTGAATCGCACATAGTACTTCTGAGATATAACTGTTCAAAGTTTATTCTATTTTGATTTTCGCAGGCTATAATAGTCAATGTTTTTGGTCGTTATGGCAAGCAGATGACCTTTGATTTTGTTAGCTGTTGGGTCACACGCAGTAATTCCTCGTTATGAGCACTTGTTCCTATTTTACTAGTGCGTATTTTGTATTTTGATTTTTACAGGCCGCGAATATCAATATATTTGAACTTTCGATGTCTTGAAATGTTCGGGACGGCGATTGAATGAAGTACAATTTTTATTAAGTGGGTCACAAACTGTACTTCCGGGTTATTCGCGTATTGACAATACTTTAATTTTTCGCACACTACTGGGAGAGTTAACATTTGTCTTTAGGTCACATGAACGTCGCTTGATTTTTAATATTTGTGTCACACACCGCACTTCCTAGTGATGCGCATTTTAAATTATTTCAGTTGTGGGCTTTGGTGTTTTTAGATCTCCTTGCTATAATGACGCCATTTCACAATAATTGTCTCGTATAGTTTGCATCACACCAGTACTTCCGCATTATTTCGATTTCCAACAGGCCGCAAAAATCAATATGTTTGACGCGTGGAGTCTTAAAATGTTTGTAATGGCAGTGAAAGTGGCCTGATTTTTATCGCTAGGATCACACTCCGTACTTCCGTGCTATGCGGATGCGGTATTTTATAAAAATATAGAATGACTCGCGCGGCCCCAAAAGTCAATGTATATCTAATCATTTAAAGTGCTAAAGGTTTTTTTTATGGCGGGTGAATGACGAATGGTTTTTATTGCTAAGGTCACATAACGTACTTCCGAGTTATCCAAATATTGTTCGTACTTGAAAAGATATAATAGGCAAAAACTATATGGCGAAAACGGATTGCCGGGAATAAAGGCAGATTTATTTTCAATCCTTCCTCAGTCCATCCTTTTGGTCGGAAATTGGTTGCAAAACTCATGTTGCACGAGAACGATACCGAACGTGGAAATTATGCAAGTTATGATATTCAAGCAATGTCATGTCAAATGCGAGTTCCAAGATTCGAAATCAAACAACTGCTTCGCACAGATGTCCGATGATTAATTCTCCAATTACTGAATCCGAACAAAAAAAATAGCTTCTAAGACGGTATTTGCACACCGACCTTAGGTAAGCTTAGATTTTTTGAAACAATGGAAACTATCCAATTTTTGTATTATTAAGGTCAGCTTCCTGAAAATATTATCATACGGTCGCTATCTAGTCACCAGGAAACGTAGATAACTCACCCGATCTAACTTACTTGTAGGCTGACATCTCCTCGCTTCCCTTTAACTGGAATTCATGAATGATTTCATAGTAAAACCAGAACGTCTCCGGCGGGAGAAATTGCCGTAGAAACAGGTAGGAAGCACTGTAAGGACGGAAGCGGAAGCGACCAACGGATGGTGTACTTTTACCACTTTTACGTGTTTAGTCGAAGAACTGTGATCTTCCTGAACGCCAGAGCGGGGGCTATTTTGAAAACAATAGCTATTGCTGGTGTGCATAGATCACACAGTACTTCCATGTTTGAGTCGGTAACTGGAATAACCAATTATAAAATCAAGAAGGGCCTACTAAAAAGTTATTACTCCACAACTGTTATTGAAAAACTAGCTTGGAGAACCAAAAAATAGAAAAACTCACCAATTAGGTTAATAATGCGGAAGTGCAGTATGTGAGCCTAAGATAACGGTTCAAGCCAAGTTTTGTAAAATGGGATAACTTTTAAAAACCTCCAACGTCAAAAATTTTGATTTTTTCACGGCCTGTAAAAATCTAAATATTCAATAAACCGTATCAGTCGGAAGTACGGTGTATGATCCGATCGATACATAACATGTTTGGTGAAATGGAGTCATTTTTAAAGCAAGTAAGTATACTTGAATATTCACACTGTGCACAAAAAAAAAAAAATTAACGAAAATGCGAATTATGTGGAAGTACGGTGTGTGACACACTTCCATTTTACTCCGTATACATGGAAGTAAAAAATCATAGCAGTACAGCACCATAATCAAAATCCTTTTTTGAAAAAGTGTCTCTATATCCGTGAGTATTTGTATCCGTCGTCGAAAAACGATAGAACGATTTTTTTCTTTAACTATGAGAAAAATAATTTTTCTCAAAAAATCAAAAGAAAGTTTGATTAATTATTAATCAAACTTTCTGAAAGTATTCACTTTGGATACGTGCAAAATCAGGCATCACTGGTTTTTGTCTAGCACGCCGTATTCCCACGAATTCATTATTTATTTCTTTTATAATTTCCACAAGCCGCAAAAACCAATATATTTGACCTTTCTAGGTCTTAAAATGTGTTTTGTGACGTATTTAAGACGCCTGATTGTGAGTGTCATGATCACACATGACACGTTATTATCATTTTTGTCCATTTTTCTTGGGTGTTGAGCATTCCTTTTGTGGCTACCGTCCATCAGTTACTCTCAGTTTCTCCAACCGTACAATTGGAATTTGGATTTAGCCGTATTGATTTGACGAACTTACCATTTTTATTCGACAAAGAGAGGGTTACTTTTTGTTCATAATAATAGGTCGAGAAATTCGCATCATTAAGGCCTTCCACTAATTGGAAGACAGATAGTATCATTTAATTGATCATTAGAAGTTGGAGGAATTCCTTTTCGTTTGAACTGAGCATAAATCTTAAGCAAGGGAGGATACTTTCCGCTCTTTTCGACTCGAGAAAATAATATCACGACAGTTTCTTTTCAAGATTATAAGGCTTAACTATTTTTGTTTGTTTCAACTATTACCCGTAATAATTTCCCAAAGAAGCCCCAGCTTTTGTGAGATTTTTCAATAATGGAATAATTCTGGCTAGCGCTTGGAAATATCCGACTTTGCTCTTTTACTTGTTGTAAGAAAAGTGAACCTCGAAAATGTGAAGACACAAACGGAACTATTTTTCTTGAGACCCAAGGCCTTCCAAGCTCCTTCCTTCGACTCAGCATGGCTGCCAATACCAGTTGGAAATTAGCCTCTTTAATTTTCAACAATACTTTGGGGTCCTTCAACATCTATTGTTCACTGCAGAAACCCATCAAAATAATTTTCTAAAACAAACAGGAGCAAAAGCGTTCGGCCAGGGCAGAATAAAAATCCCAAAAATCAACCGCCGAGATTTTTCCTCCTCATCACTATACAATAAATGTGTCGACCTTGAGAATTATTTCAGGTGGAATACAAGTACGTTAAAACCAGTAATGCGGAACCTGAGGTGGATTCAGTGTCCGTCAGAGAAATTTTCATGCGTAAATGCGTTTATTCTTATGATTAGGTGGAAAAACAGTAACGAGTAAATTGAATAAAAACCGTGAAAGAGGTCTGTAACGACAGTCAGAACACGCATCACGAGGTAGTTTATATCCCTTGAAGCCAAAAGTCGACCAATCTGACGTGAGGTAGTTTCACCACCCTGATTCCCGCAGTCCGCCAGATAACATTCAATCTACCTAATTTCTCATAATTAATAGAGGCTACAATTAATACGGATATTTTCAACATTTCTATCGCATGTAAAATGATATTTACCCGGGGGAAAAATTCAAAACCTTCAACTTTCATCTTCCTCAATCCAACCAACGGCTTCAACACTCCAACAACTTTTTTTCGCGGAGTTTTTCATGCGGCAGACGCGACGAGAGGAATCGAATTCCCTTGAAGTCGGTAGCCGTGCATTTTCAAAATAGACCACGAACTGAAGTGGCGAGCAAACGTCGTTACCGGTAAACGGACAGCTAGGAAAACCGTCGTGAAGTTGAAGCAGTGGAAGACAAACAGCGGAGGATTGTAGTGTCCTCGTGCGTGTGGTATTTTTGACGTCCGAGTGTGTGTGACCGACGAGATGGGATGCGGTGACCTCACATCTGGACTCTCGCGAGCCAAGCCGAAGCCCAAGCCCAACTACTTCCAACTGGGTCTAGGATGACCAAGCACAGCTCTTTCAAAGCGACCAACGGCGTGCCGGCCGAATGCCAACTCATCCTCTCCCGCAGCGGTTGGGCAGGTGTGTAGGTGAGCGTCCTTTATCCCGGTGATTCCATTCGACTTGTAACGGGCTGAGTTAAGCCTAGCCAAGTTTTGACGACGTGTCACACTCTGTATAATGCGTCTCTATCGATATGATCGCCGGTCAAAACAGTGGGAGAGGTTGTATAGAATAATATTGCCCGCTTTACAACCCTATCGAACGTTTATGTTTTAGATCAACAAACACTTACGAAAATTTCAACTTTGTTGAAATAATCACTCTTACGCTAGTAAGTATGTTTAGGTTGTTTTTGTTTCTCCTTTTTGTTTACGTTGACGTCACTTTTAACATAGCTACATACAGTACTTACACTTCCAAATTTAGCGCGAGGATTTAGATAAAAAGTTGTACGCTTGAAAATCGAAATAAATTGGATATTCGACCCAGGATAATTTTTCAATGGAAACCGATAATAGAAGAACGCCTCAATCAATGGTGTACAATAAAGAGAGGCTTGAGGCGAGATGAAGATGGTTTTGCGGTCAGGGCGGATCGTCAGCCAGAAAGAACGGCCGCAAACGTCATTAGATTCTAGTGCATAAACAATACCTTGCGGTTGGAGATCGGAAGCCGCGGTCAACTTTACAAACATAGACTCTGCGGATGAGATTGAGTAGCACGAGCATCCGAAATGATTCGGCGTGATTTCCGCGGGTATAATGTGAACTCAATTTTACGCGAATTGATCCGTATGCAAACAACAAAAGTCTCATTTGGAAACGTCTTATAATCGTTGTTTGATTGAGGACGATATAAAAACGCTGCAAATGATTAGAACTTTATTTTATTCCTATGTTTCAATTACGATTTTGGGAGATCATCGACATGTTAATAATTTACTATTTCTTATAATCTTTTCTTTGCAGTTGAACTTTATTATTACTATTATTATTTTATTATTCAATAATAAACATTGTAATCATTGGCAGCGTTTCCAAGGGGACAAGAAGCTATATTCCGTTTCCTTTACGATGTTGATACGCACACTTATGAGTCCCCTTGTAATACCTTACGGTTGTACAATAAACGATATTTCATTTCATTTCATTTCATTTCATTTCACTTATGAGTCAAATCCGTTTCATGAACCTACTTTTCGAGAAAAGTTGAGCTTTCTCTCAATGTATACCAACCAAAACAAACGAACACCCAAACATAAGTAAATCATCACCTTTTACGGTCATCTAAGAAAATGCTATTCCCAATGCATTAAAAAAAAATCTTTTATTGTCATCACAAAAAGCAAAGTCGCAAAAAGAAGTAGGAAATTCTTATGCAGTCGGACAGAGAATTTTATCTTTTATTTAGTACCAGCTTGGTTTATTTTAATGTTACTTACTTCCTGGTAGTTCGTCGCATTTTCAATTATTTTATTTCTACACTTTTTGTATTTTTGTATTGGATCTCTTACTCCTTGAAATTATATAATATACTTAACATTATATTATAATTTCATATACTATATACTACATACTATAGTATATTATACTATATTATGCGGTTTATTGACTATTACGATTTTTGCAGGCCGCGAGAAAATAAATATCTTTGACGCTCGAGGTCTATAAAAATGATTCCATTTTACAAAACTTGGCTTGTATCGTTGGGCAAGGCTCACATACTGCACTTCTGCATTAGTAACCAAATTCGTGCATTT
The DNA here is from genome assembly GCA_037159825.1 of Tupiocoris notatus. Classification (NCBI taxonomy): domain Eukaryota; kingdom Metazoa; phylum Arthropoda; class Insecta; order Hemiptera; family Miridae; genus Tupiocoris; species Tupiocoris notatus. Next base: position 1,909,097 of record JASJUZ010000015.1, on the reverse strand, counting down.
TCTTATTTTCGGTTCTGCTTGCTAGTTTTTCAATAACAGTTAGAGTACCTAATAAGGGTGCGCCCTTATTATGAGCTTTTCGATTATATAATTGGTTATACCTGTTACCGACTCAAACATGGAAGTACTTTGTGATCTATGCACACCATTGGTTTTAATATTGAAATTATATTATTTTTATTAAGACCGCCGATTCTTCAACATTTTTTGAAACACTGCTGGCTGCTCCCATGATCTATAATGTTTTCAATTTTTAAGCATATAACTAAACGGATAAATATGAAATTTCACTCACAGTCCATCTGAAGGTGAAGTGTAGGCGAAGCGAAGCGTCGGACGGGTCGACGAGGGTGAAAGAGTTGCCCCCGACGACGGGGCTGGACGCATTACCGAACGAACACGAACCAGCCGAGGTGACATTGCTCTGATATTCTTTCAAACAGAGGCGGAAAAAAGTCTGACACTTGGCTGCTAGGCAAGGCACAGCCACTGGCCCGAGGGGCCTTGGTGGCATGCCACCCCCGCAGCACCCGTCCCGCCGCGCCCCTAAATAGTTCGACATTTCCAGGATTTGCACTTCAAGATAGCCCGAGCCGTCTCCTTCCTGCAAAAAAAGCACAACGAGAAAACTCTGTTAATTCAAGAGATCGAACGATTCCGTTGTGCAACAACAATGAACCCAGAAACAGAGTAAGTATAGGTACCTATATTTAAAGAAAAAAAAAAAATAATAATAAGAAAATAAATAAATAGATTGTATCGCTCTGCAGATTGTTGTAGAGTGGTACATTCTACAAATTTTTGTAGAGTGGTTTATTATCAATATTAGCCTTGAACGCTTCAATTATGATCATCTACTGGCTGTAGTGCTGAGCTAAAAAGTTGTGATTGTTTCTACAAAGTAGAGTGGAAAACCGGCTCATGGAATAGAGTGGCAGAATTGAGCGCATCACTAGTTATTCAAAAAATTAGTTTAAAATTAAATGCATCCATTTATAAAATGTATTAAATCTATTATCAATTTTTCCATTATCAACTAAATTCAGATTTTTCGGAAGGGACATTCAACCGCAATTAGTTGACACATGATTTCTCGCCATATCCGTTATGACCATAATGAAATTGCTAAAGAACCATTAAACTCTCAACTTAACTTACTCGACTCTTTCAATCGCTCCAACTCCTTAGCGAATACCCTTATAAATTTTAATTTATTTATTCTCTTTCAAAATTCAATGTCAAATTAATCTCCCGTCAGTATCGTAATAGAGAGTATCGAACGAGTATACAATAGACGTCTATTTTGAATATTTTCGTTATATTCAGTCACATCTCATCGTGCCGTAATTTTCAAATAATCAAAAATTGCTCGAGAAAATTACTGGACATCAACGTGAAAAATAAATTAAATTCAATGAAGGTTGTCAGAAAATGTGCACCGAGCGAATAAGGCAAATTTGACGCTATTGAATTTTTGATAACACGCAGTATTTCCAATGTTTTGTTTCACTGACCATAATATATTCAATATTTTTGAATATTTTGTTCAGAGTCTTCTGTTTTAAATTAAAGTGGTAGTGTAATAAATTTAATGTAATCTTACTATATTCATGTAGGTTGTACAACCCTTTGATAATCACGTCCACGAAATCATTATAACAAACGTATTATCAACATGTATTCGCTCGAGCGATATCCAATCACTGAAACAATATTGTGTACCTATGTATGCAAATTAGATCCACAAGCCGGCCGATTTCCGGAAAGGCATCGCATATCAAGCTCAACGTGTTTAATCAAACTTCAACGTGTGGCCTGAGTAGAGTAGACGTGAGGCGATAGGTCGACTGCTTCTCCGCGCATGATTTTGGTGTACGATTATTGCTCGAGCACGATTCGCTCGACCAGCAACCATCGCAACCATAGCTCGGTCACCACCCGCCTTGACTATCTCTCCAAGTTTAGATACGTTCAACTGCTTTCGAAACAATTCAAACGTAACCTTCTCGTACGAAAAACGAAATGTTGAGACGTATTTTGGATTAATATTCGTAGTTAATTTTTGTTGAGGAAGAATCGTCTAGAAAATGTCATGATGTGATAAAGTGATAAAACACTATTTGGGCATAAGTGAACGAATAAGGTGTCAAGATCATTGTGATAAATTAAGAGTGGCCACGTAATTTTATGAGTCCGGAATATTCTTTGGGGACGGGAGAGATGAGGCGACGAATATACACCGAACAATATGCTAGGAAAAATGTTGAAAATCCGTACATTGTCTTCGCTTTTTTACGTAAGGTCGTAAGCAAGTTGTAATAAGAGGCCAATAGTGCTTAAATCAAGGGTGCGTTGGAGTAACTGTAGATAAACTCAACTTGAGGTTTTTTTGGTTTATTATTCAATAATAAACGATTGTAATCGCCCAAGAAAAAAAAACATTTCTAGTGGAGTTTGAAGTGGAGAATTTTACGCAGATGTGTTAATAATGTTTGTTTCTTTTTCTTACCTATTATAGCTGATCTAACAAAATATAGCTATCGTGTAGATAGTAACATTTGTCAAGTTAAGTTGGGTTCTAAGATCACACTCGAATACCGCGTTGGACGATACGGTAGCAGTGCGTGGGCGCGTCGTAAGCCTCTGGGACCCTAGTCATGATCGTGAGGGGGGTTCAGTCTGTCATCACAGTCAGCACTCATTTCTTCGACCTTCACAGACGGCGGCCGAGGTGCTCGCATGAACAATGCCCTGGCCTCTCTTTGGCTTAGCATAACAAATAACTCAGACGTGGGAAGCTCCGCATTCTGGCCCTGTCATACGCTTCTAATTGATCACGATATGCTGTGCTCTTCTGATGTAAAGAGCGTCTAACGAGTTCGGAGAGCACTGTGTTCACAGCTTGCATACATTTCGTCCACGCAGTGTTTCACTTACCTTTCTTAACACGTCTATTTGAAAACTTTCAGAATGACGGTTAGGAGAACACTGAGATGAAGTATCGTTTTCCTAGCCCGATCGTATTGTAACTGTTTACCTGAAAAAAAAAAAAAATTCTGCTTTCGGGAGAGCTACGGTTCAGAAAAATGTGCGTGTGAACCCTAAAGATTGAAATCAAGCGTCGTCTAACCAACCATTTCAACCATTTGAAATCAACCATCTCAAAACCCAAAGCGTACGAATATATTGATTTTCGCGGCTGGTGGAAATCCAAATAATATTGCATGGCATTTCATCCTATTAGTAATGTGAAGTTTCCGCGCGCATATCGTTGTCTCAAGAACACAATGTCATGGAGTGAGCCGTAGTGAGTACGTTTGGCGAAGCAATTTCACAGTTGGGGTGTTCTATAAACTGATCAAGTTCGCCCAAGCTTGGTTGGCAGCTCTTTCAAACTCCCAACGTCTGGGGGTCGAGTGAAACTTGAGGTTGATAAGAGACTGCTGAATTTATGACCGGTCTGCTAACTTTCGAGCCCTCGCAGTTCTGTTTGAGAACGACCATGTTACTATGGCATGCGTGTTAGCATATTGGACTTGGACATAAGGCCGATCAACTGAATGGGCCATCTCGCTCGGTAGAAAGCTTCCCGTACATCATGAATGGAGCCTTCGTGTACGAGGGCGCAGGCAATATCGAACCTAGTCATCGTCAGCTTATCAACCAGGTCGAACTGGTCCGTCCAATAATCGCCTGAAGAGAAGTCGACCTCTCGCCCTTCCATTACCCAACGCCATTCAGATTGCAGATTTGGAATGAGCACGCTCAAGTTACGTGATAGGAACGAAAAAATTAAGTGCCATCGATCCTAGAGAAATAACAGAAAAATTCTGTATATTTTCGTGCGTTCATTACCATTGTATTGGCTTCGATCTGGTTTGTCAATTTCTACCCATCACCAAGTTGATCAGCTGCTAAGCAGAACAGTTGTTAACTGTCTACACCTGTGTCTACGCCTAACGAATTGGTAGCAATATACAAATTAATGCAGAGATTATTTTCAAATGGCCCTATTTCACTATGTTGATAGTTGATATTATTATTACAAGTAGTTACTGATAACTTGTAATTTCGGTGATACAATAAAATATTACGAGTAGTAATAATATTGGTAGACGCGATTATTTATTTATTATTATCTTATTTTGGGTTTATTATAAAAAATAAACCTTTGTAATCGCCAAAAAAAAAAAAAAAAAAAAAAAAAAAAAAAAAAAAAAAAAAAAAAAACTATACCCTTACTCAAAATTTGATGTACGCAATCCGAATATCCAACTAAAAAATTCTGTTCGACCGACTTACGCCGTCAAGACTTATCTGAGTAAACTATAACAGCTGAATTCTAGAAATTTGCACCGAAAATCAATCTTGGTCGGACAATGGCTCAATTCTTTAACCAAATCACTACCTCAATTTTAAGGGTACTTTTGGAGGTTTCAGGGAGGGATTAGTATTCCCAACGATTTTCGGTATTTGGTATCATTCCAATAGATTATGGGATGCTGAATCGAATGAGACCTTAGCCGAGTCGATACATTCCACGGTTCCCAAGCTATCGCAGCTTTTGCGTAGAATTTTCTAGATTTTCAGAGATTTCGCATGTGGCAACTCGATAGATTTTGGAGCTGTAAAAATCGTTCTATACTTGATGGAATGCTCATGAAACACTCCCACAAGTTGTGTCGTTAGGCAAATAATTCAACTTTTAGTTAAATAATTAAGAATTAAAATCAAGATAGTTGCTAAGAAGTTTCCTCTAATAGTTACCAATCCGTTGTTAGGTGGAAACGTTCACAAATAATCGGAATAGTCACTATCCTATCACTTAAATCATAATTGAAGCAAAGAAATAATCGACCATAGCACTTACAATAGTTTTTTAAAATTATAGTATTTAGACTGCGCTATTATACTCAAATTCGTTCTCATTTTTCGTTTTTGGAGAGCTGTTGGTCTAACGGTCTTGAATATCACCATATTTCGTATAGTTAACTAGTAGAGGTAACTAAGCTGACGTACCTAACGAGAAAATGCGATGGTAAAAAGAGCGAAGGGATCAAAACGGAGCCCGCTTGTGGAATGAAGGGAGTCGACAAGACGACGTTGGTTCCTCTAGTAATTACTCACTCAGACCTCCCGAGTCAAATGAGGTCAAATTAGCGCTCGTAATTAGGGCTACTGCCCAGCTGGATGGGCCAGACGCGGGCGGACATTGTTGCCAGGATATTAGGAAGGTTTTTCTAACTGGAACTATCCGTTTACACAAAAGAAACCGGAAATTATTATTATTTATTTATTTATTTTAAATTATTTTCTTTGTTCCGGTAGGCGAAACAGTAGATGAGAAACAGAGAAAAAAAATTAATCGAGTATTTGAGCCTGCCGTTTTTTTGTGAAACATCGTCCCTATTATACGTAAAAGGTCTGTGTTTTAAACAAGGACATTATTTTACCGAAGAAGAAACGAGGATTAATTTTTTTTCTACGTACCTACTGTTAACTTGTAGAACACGATCTAAGTTTCAAAAGGAACAGTCGATATCGTTACAGTATCATACAACTGCTAAATTATTCTAACTTAGTTGAATAGAAGTTCAGTGATTTTGAAAAGTGTATAATTACGTCTGGCTGATAGTACCGTAATTTTCTCCGTTAACCTTTTCGAGACAGGTCAGACTTGAAGGTGTCGTCATATTGTCTTTTTAGGGTAGTTCTTGTGTTTTGAGCAAGAGACCATAGGTGGATATCTAAGCAGATAACTTCGCTGTTGGCTCACTCATCCAACCAATTCGTCGATATATCGTACAGAAAAATAAAACGTCGATACATTCGAAAAGCTCAGTACAATGTTCTTCCAGGTGATGCTTGGCCGTGCTTTGTACGGTCCATAGTACAAGTGCCTCGTGGGATCGACGAGTAATTGACTTCTTGCTCGGCTCCGATTCAAATTATATCACCGAATAAAGTTGAACCCTCGAAAGAACAATATTGGGAATTCAACATTTCAGCTATTTCTAAATGCGAACTATTTACATTACTCTCCGACATTTCAATGACAACTATCGAGTGGAGAATAAATTTTCCCTCAGAAGCGTAGGGGCGGCATGATTATCCTTGAGCAGTAATGTCGATTTTCTCCCAGGACGTCAGTCGTAGACAAGTCTGGTTGTGTCGGGGGGCAACTTGATGAGATGGGCTTGGTTTCTACTACAGTGGACTTCTCCATCACCAACGACAATGTACGAAAGAGGACTCGAATGTCTCCTCACCGACGCGGTCTGATCCTTCGTGTCGCAGGTCAGCGCTCACTAGTCCTCCTTCAGCTGATCATTAGCTCTGGCAACTCGATAACGCAGGTCGAAGCTTTTTTAGTCTGATGTCTTATACTTCAACCAGGTAGTTTCAGATTCAACTTTAGGTACTGACGAAATGTATACTTGAGTTCGCACTCTTTAACCTATCATTAATTCTGCTGAGAAGTCGCCATTTTCCAAAGCAGCTGATCTGTACAAAAAATGTCCACTATACCACACGCTGGGAAGGCTTCGATTGGCGAATAAATCGGACCGGACCCTAGTCGCTCGTGAGAGATTTTGCACGAAACACGCGAAAAACAATAATTTTTCATGCACTACCAAAATATGTAATTACGAACTATTTGAATTATTCCCAGAAAGTGAACAACACTCGTCATAACGAAAATCGATCGGAAAAACGAAGTGTGCAATATCGAACAGTAAAGTATTTCAAGCGTCAGTATCATGACCATAGCAGCTGTTGAAGCTGGAGTTTACGCGGGTCAAGTTCTCAATGGATATAAAGTTTGGCGCTTGGAAAACTGCTTGACCTTAGCCACCCGATAAAAGCCGATTCCTGAAGTTAACGTACCTGCAGCGAGTTCAACTTGTATTGGAAATCGAAACCGGTAGCCGTTGGGCAGATCCAAGAGTTGTATGTAGGTAGTTAATTCAACATTAAACGACGGGTAATATTTTTAACGAAAGTTACCTATTTATTCGTCCCCATTATATGCATAGTTTTGAGGTCGTCTGACCCAAATTCTTATACGCCGAGTTTCACGTCGACTTGCCGCCTCTGTCAAGCCGGAGAAAAGTTGAATGAGCCTCACCAATGAGAAGGTTACATTGTCCAAGTTCAGCCAAGTTAGGTATTTCATTAGATGAATGCGATTTCCAACCTTGCTGTTGGAATTACTTTAAACCGGTTTCGGATAAAGCCAGCTAGGACGACCTAAGGTGCTGCTGGTGGCGGTGGGGGTAGTAGAACGGACGGACGTGGAGTCCTCCACCAGATTTTTCACCTTCTACCTTTAGCGGGTGCAACTCCTTGTTCTCGGAGCTCTTCAGGTGCTCGTTTAAAGATATCTTTTCCAGGATGAAAAAAACGTGCAAAAACGGCAACGAAATTAAACAAATTTGTAAACCGGCCAACTTGAAAATATATCAAGCGATCGAACGAAGACGAAGAGCGGAAGAATAAAAATACAAAATGATATGCAGTGTTGCGTGTGTGTTTTACTGAATCGGCTGTAGAAAAAGTTCCAATCATTCAGCGTGACTATACTGAACAAATTTTCACTGAAATTTGTTTTTTTACTAAGTACCATCAGGCAGCAAAACAAAGCTATGGGTTATAATCTGAACGTCTATTGAGACCGTTGATTTGTCAAATTAGGAATCTGTTCAGAGAGAAGTCAGTAGCATAAATGGTGATATCAGATTAATATGAGTGAGCTTCCATGTTCATGTTTCAAAAGCCCGCACTTGCAGAACATTCCCATTCGTTTTCCCGATGACTGTCAAAATTAAATTAGCTCATGTTGATAACACCACCTTTTGATAGAGCGTTTTCCGCGACGTGCGACATGACCGATGAGCTACACAAAAGAGAAAACTCGGTCGTTTGAAGCCAATTCGATCTATAAACGTCGATATTACCATATAATGTACCCTATATGAAATTGGAAAAGCTATAGATGCTAGCGAAATGCATCATCTTATCAAAATTATAATTGAATCAAAAAGGTATTAACCGCTCCACTAACTATCACACCATTTTGATGCTCAAGTGTTGCACATTTGATGTTAGGACAAAAAAAAAACGGAAGTCTCAAAACGGTTCTTAAATGGAGGTGTGGGTGCTGCGCTGCGCTGCAACTGACCACGTTTGGTAGCTGTCGATTGGGCCCTGATGAAGACGAGGGAACCGAGCTAACCAACAAACGCTTATATAAATTCAAGGATATATCGAGATTTCCTCGGAGGAATATGGAAAATATGATTCAACAGCCCAGTAAGTATTTGCTATGAATTTTGAAAATTGGAAAACAAGAAAGCAGTGTAAAACTGAAAATAGGAAAAACTGATAGTTGTCTTCAAATTTCGGTTGTTTTGATGTCAAATTCGGATTCAACGTTAAATTTCCTTGAAGAATAGCCCTCGAAATCGCTGGAAAACGAAGGTTTAATTTTCACCCTTGCCAATGCCTGCAGAGCTTAAAAATTTCAACCGCCAGGGGCTCGGTTAATGGAAAATGATTTCTGTGGCACTGTTTGACTTTTTTTCACCCAATTTTTTGCCATCTTCGTATGCAAGACATCTAAAACTCCTGCGTATTAAAACAATTGCTTCACATTAATTTTGACCCAAAAAAGCTCTGTTATACTTAATTCAATTTTTGAAAATTCAAAAACTGATTTTTTGGATAATTTGCAATTGTTTCCGAGAAATGAAGAAAATCACAAAAATACATGTTGGTATGATAGAACTTCTCTTAAAATATCAGATTTTTATCTGTATTGAAAGACGAATAAAAAATCGTTAACTGATTATTTTTTAAAAAATCGCAGGGTTATCCCTTGATTTTTTTATAAAAAATTTCTTGATTTCGATTTTGTTCAAATTTGGCACAATGATAGTTGATGGTGTGTGTATCAATAATATATGCTTTATTCTTAGTTTCTTTCGCCCTAAATGGATGAAAAGAATGTTCAAATTTGAAAAATGAGATATTTTCGTGTATACTTCTCCAATATTGTTGAATAACGTATATAAACGGCCGAGAAATGGATAGGTAGGTACATTACTTGTGGAAAATGTGGACGATTAAATTACCTATCTTTCGGCATATTCGAACATCAGAATTGACGACTTCTTGTTAAAGTTATGCAGGCTGCAAGTTAAAAATCTTGGAAAACTTGAAAATTGTGTATGTCTATTTCGGCTTAAACTTGGCTAAAGTTGAAACGACATTACATAATGATACAAAATCATGTAACACCCACCACGTACCCACGAAATTATAGTCACTACCGTACCAATTATACATGACGACTCTCCATACAGAAGGGGAAACTATATGGAGAAGTAGTAAGGACAACAACCTCTTAAGGCTAGGCAGGAGGGGCGAAGCCGCGCCAGGGGGTGTGTGCGGCGGAGCCGCCAGGGGCGCTCAGTCCCTATGGTTAATCACAATGGTTGCACCCAAACGCTTTGCGCAAACTGGAGAAATTATTGAAGATATAAATTGTGAAGAAAAAAGGGAATAGTGTTTTGTGAAGATGTAACAGCTCGGCAACTCCTAGCAGGCATCGTCCGGCTAGCACGGCCCATTCTACTAAAACTAGGTCGTACGAACTAGATAGTTTGGTTTGGTTCCGACAATTCCGATCAAGCAACGCCGACGACGAGGTTTCAGGCCCGATTGTCGGCCTAATCTTCGCGAGCCGCAAGCAGTCCGTCCTGAGGCCTGATATTTATCATACAGACTGCCTTCGCCGTGTTTCTTTCGCCGCCGCTCGCCGATTTCCACCATTCCCCCCTTGTTTTGATTTTCCTTTCATATATTTTTTCATACTTCAATTAATTTTGCTTTCTTAATCTTTTGACCCAGAAGCCCGGAAGATAAGTTTTCAGTTTGAAATATAAAACTAATCTTTTTTCTATTCCATTTTCTTCCCCTTTTTCGTTGTGTAGCTACTTAAGTTATTAGGTCGTCATAAACGAGGTAGCTGAGCAAAACGATCCAATTTATCGATTTTTCTCCCGTTAGGATTCTCTTCCAATTGCTTCGGGGTTCAACTGTAATTAAAGTTTGTATGAAGTTTCAATTAGAATTTTTGTAACCCAACGAGACTTTTCGAGAGTACGTCGACGATATTGCTAAATATAGTATTATATTAATCTCATCAATCGGTGAAGATTATCGAATTTATTCTGGCTGCCGTCAATGATAAACCAGGAGCAAATTTCGATTTCAATCAACCCCTACCAAGTACCTTGCAGGAAACTGATTGTTCACGTTGAGAAATGAGAAAAAACGCAGGCGAACAATCCGAATATCAAATAAAAACTATTCTGTCCGTCCGCCGTCAACAGTTTTCCGACGAAACTATAGAAGGCAAATTCTTGAAATTTTCACCAAAAGTCAATTTTGACCAAACAATAGGTCAATTCTTTAAACGAATCACTACCTCGATTTTTAGCGTATTCATGAGGGGTTTTGATTGGGAGGGAATTCGTATTTTCCAACGTTTTCAGAAAAAGGTGTATCTGGTATCAATTTCTATAGATTTGTGGGCGCTAAATCGAATGGGACCATCGAGGGGTCAAGAGCTTGATTGGTTCTCAAGTTATCGCAACTTCTGTGCACAATTTGGGAGATTTTCACAAATTTGGCATGAGGGTATAACTCGAGAATTTATTCTCGGAGCTATAAAAATCGCTCTATACTCGTTGGAATGTTCGTCGAACACTCTTCAACTGTACCGTTAGGCGAAAAATTTGGCCTTCAATATGAAAATTAGAGAAAATAAAAATGCTGAAATTACAATAGTTATGCTACTGAGTTTTCCCTTATCCAGTCTCTTTTTTGGTGGAAACGTTTAGTAATGTTTGCACGAATTATTATCGCAAATTGATGGTCGTCTAAAACGAAAGAATAGTAAACCACTTTACATTAATTTGCAACGTTTTTATCGTTGGGGTCACACACTGCACTTCCGAGTTAATCACACGCGGTAGTTTTTATATCATTGGATCTCCTGGCTAGAAAAACAGTCCAATTTTTACAAGATTTCTCACGATTTTTGGTGACAACTTTATGCGTCCAAATAAGTGAATATCTTCACTGGCATTTTTCTCAATACTAAAGTTTGAAAGCTTCAACAAATGTGTGCAATTTATTTATTTATTTAATTTTATTTCTTCGAGTGAAAGATGCGTTTTGATGAGCTGCAATTTTTAATCGATAGCATTCAGACTTTTCCAAACTTTTAAAAAAATAAAAATACTAAAAAAAAAAAAAAAAAAAAAAAAAAAAACAACAATCTTGTAGTCATGTGGCATTCTTCCTCATCATGTATGGTCATGTCGAGAGGCAACTGCAATTTTTTGATTTTCATAAGATAATCCTTACTATATTTCGCATAATCCCTGGAATTTTTAGCGAAATCGAAAACGATTTGGACGCGTATGCGTACCAGCTGATGCCGACGGAAAGTGAGGGAAAATGTTCGGTGAAATCCATCAAAACTAGTGGAACTTTGGAAAATCGGCGGGTAACATTTTTTTTCATCGCGAGGACAAAAACGGGGCTTACATTTATTAAGAAGTAAGCTCCTTAGGATCGTTCTAATTGGAATGCGATTAAAATAAAATGAGTAATTAAAAAAAATTTAAGCCGCTATTAACGAACAAAATTGCATCTTCGACAACCACCACGAGCTCAAATGATGTTGCCGGTTGGAAAAATTAATAAAACAAAATATTGTTAAACTGCGAACCTCATTTCATTCTGTTGTTTAGGAAATCAGACGGCATGTTCCAAGGGGTAACATTAACTCTGCCGCTTTCGCCCGTTCGAGCATCAAAAATGTGCTAATTGATAAAAAAATTTGCACACTCAGCAACATTTTGGAATATCCGTTCAATTTAGCCACTTTTTCTATGGTGTTTTAAAACATGAGTATCCTCGTTTTTGATAATTTTCAATTATTTACATACTTCCTTTAATTGATTACCTTTAAATTTAATTTATTATTTTTTTAAATTTTATTTATCGATATTTTGCGCTTACTTGTAGAATGGTGAGAAGGATGAGTGGCAGGAAGGTGGCTGGGGATCTCCAAGGCATGGTTCTTTGGCGGGAGGGGGACGGGGAATTTCAGCGGGAAAACCACCGGAATTTCACATCACTGGAATCGCGGAGAGGAATCGCTCTTTGCCCGGGAGTCGGGCGCTTGAATCGGGTTCAATCGTAGCGCAAGAGGACGGCAAACGGAACGGAAACGCGACTGAACGGAATAGCGCCACCGAGACGAAGGCGAAAGACGAGACTGAGACGCGGGTGGACGCTATTCGGCGGACTCTCCGCGGTTGTGGAACTTGATGAATCGGAGGGGATCGGTGGTGGAGGTCGCTGTCAAGATCAAGAAGTCGAGGAGCCGTCGAGGCGTGGCGCGGTGAGGTGGGGCTGGCGACCCGGTCGCTCAATGGAAGGGGTAACCTCTTAACTGGAAGGGGTCGCACCGTAGAGGAACAGCCGAGATTGAGCGACGCGTACTTTCAGCGCTACGGATGAAGATGGCCCGCTAGCGCGATACCGTCGCGGTATTGAGGTCCATGAGAACCGTCGTTTATGTACGGTACCGTACCGACATCGTTGCAAATACACGCGCAAGATGCTTCCCATTGGTACGCACGACGGCCACATTTTGCATCCACTGACAAAGTCTAATGTCATTGTTTAGCCAAAGATTTGCCTACCCGTTTTGGAAATTTCGTTTTCAAAAAAATCAACACTTCTCCGATTTCGTTGCCAGAATTTTCCTGGATTACCTACCTAATACGGAAGGCTGTGAAGTGTTATCATCATAAATCGGCTAATAATCCAAAAAATCGAAACAGAAATAACTATGTACGGTTACATCTCGGATGCGCAGTGTGTTATTCAAAATTCGATAAAGGCTAATTTTGCTCGTTCACTGGGAAACAATTTCCTAATAATTTCATTGAGTTTCATTCATTTTTCAGGGAGATGTGGCGATTTATTACACTCTTTGATCATAAACGCACAGACACTTGTTCAGAAAGTGATTCCGAGAATAGTAGTTCAATGAAAATTTCTTCCAACAGGATCGAGTCTCTAAATCCGACTTTACAGACTATCACAATTATATTGACTATGTAAACATGGAAGTAGCTAAGGGATTATACCTGTGTCGGTGCTACGTTACGTTTCATACAAAAACGATAAGATATTAAAGTAATATCGTTCGTAACAATAACTGGCCCTTCGATACTTCGTCTATATATTGAACTACAGTTCACGTATTTGGATCTGCTGAATAAAGTTTCATAAAGTAGATGTAGAGTTAAAATTAAATGGTAATGTTCGCAATGTTGACAAAAGCAAGAACAGGTTTTTTGGTCACTGGAAAATTCTTTCGGTTTTCGAAACGTCAAAATATTCTAAAAACCTTCCCAATGCTTCATTTTTTAATTTTCATCATTCAACAGTAAATTGCTCTGCTTTTACAAATACTCCCAATGTTTTTGTTAGATACGCGCTACGTTTTACCATTGTCATTGTTTCATTTAAAAAATATAATAAGTCATCATCATTTCTGTACATCAATTTAGTTGTATGATGCAGGATTCCCCGCTGATAACAACGAGTCCTAGACCTTGAGCGTCCAAATAATTTTTGGGCCGAAAAGCATTCTGGATAACGTGGAAGTACGGTATGTAACCTTAACGATAAAATCGATCGTCATTCACCCGCCAAAGGAAACATTTCATGACCTTAAACGTTAAAATATATTGACTTTTGCGAAGATTTCTGGAACTCAAAATGACTGGATAACATATGGATGTACGGTGTGTGACCCTAGCGATGAAAATCAGGCGTCATAAACGCCGTTATAAACATTCAACACCTCTAGCGTCAAATTCCGAATTCGAATGGTGAGATTTCCGAAGGCTCGAGAGGTTCCGAAGGCCCCCGTTTTGGGACGTTCAATTGATGGAAGGGGTTAGTGATTTTCGCATTGACGTATTGATCGAGAGGACCCTTGCTGTCAAAGGGGTTTTGTCGAATCCGACTAATTGCTCGGTAATTCCCTAACGCCGGACTTCAAAGGCTGTCGGTTTCGGGTTAGTTGAGATCATAATAACAAATTGGAAGCAAAATAAATCCTGCTTAATCATCTCGAAAACCTTCCAATGTTGGTGATATTGGAGAAAACCACATGGAAACGTGGCTTGCGCAGAAGCAAATATCCAGCCCAATGTAGCGAAAATCGAAAGAAAAGAAATTTGTTCTTTTCCTTCTCGTCGCATTTCTTGATGACCGGGGGTTCTGAGGGGGAGAAAAACCAGGCGACTCAATCTCTCATTCTTTATTGGCTGGCCGAGCACTTTCGCCCATTCGGGCATCTTCAGGGCGACGTGGAGCGATAGGGTCCACAGCCAATAAAGAATCGGGGAATGAGTCGCCTGGTTTTTCTCCACCTCACAACCCCCGGACATAAAGAAATTTGGTTGCACACAGCCTACTATTCTCCCAGCGATCGAGTTTGCCATCAGCCAAGACAGAAATCTTATTTCAACAGAAAATATGGGGGGAATAAAACGATGAACAACATTTACATGAAGCGTTTTATTTTCCCACAACGAAAATTCCTCCACTGCTCAAGGAAAATTTGGTCGAACAAAATGTTCGACGACCGGCGTTTCTCAATGTGAGTTTTGGAGGAATGGGATGAGGATTATGTGGGGGAATTTTGGAGAGAATGCTGAAGGATTATACAGCGATAATCTGGCAAAGATGGACGTATTTATGAACAATGTAGGTGGCTCAGGAAGGGGAGGATCGATTTACTTTTAACTGTTTTTCAGTAGTACATGCCATGCGGTAAATCAAATGATGGCTCAAAGGCCTGATATTGCATCTGTAATAATCAGGGTTTCTAGTGAAGTTTTCAAGTTGGAAAAATGGCTCAACTGTAGGGATTTACCGGTACACTGGAAATTTTTCCAAATTCACTCCTTCCAAAGTTGACTGGAGTTAACTGGACGTGACCATTCTTGAATTCACCACGTAAACAATGAAGTAAAAAAAGGTAAACTTGCAATCGGTCTAACACTAGACAATCATTCTTTTGCGCCATCGAATTCAAAGAAATAAGTCTGGAGCTTTTCCCCTCTATTAGACGAACATGAAGATGATCGTGATGAATTGATGTTTTATATTTTTAAGGAAAAGTATTCGACGGAATTCTAACGATTATTGAACGGTTTATTTATAGAAATACTCGTGTCACTTGAAAAATTCGAATTGTAGCGGTACGTTTTTATCTTACAAATGACTACATACGTCCGAAATTCGAATAAAAAATCTACTCGTAAAATCCTTCTCTGTTCCTACTGATTACTACATTTAAAAATGCGCAGTTACGCGATGGATGGAAGGGACCCGAAAGCGAGTGGCGCCCAAAGCGTGGACAGTACGCCAACCCTCATAACATCTTAACAATGAGGGTCACCAAAAAAGCATAAGCAGGTTTTATACTACCATGTAGGTACGAGCAAGTTGTTAATGACAGTTAAGAGTTCGTCCTAAAAATCGAATTCGGAGACGAATAAAGCATCACTATGTTTTTGGTTTCAACAGGCCGCGAATACGCAATTTCTTTGAACAATCAAGTTGGGACATCGCCATGGGGGGATATCCTGCATCTCCAGTACACCAGCGATTGACCTGAAGTTTCAAGTAACCCAACTGCTAGGTTCGCTGATGATACTGCAATACTTGCAGTAGGAAACAGCAGCGATGAATCAATGACCAGATTAAATCGACCTGTCTCCAAAATTAACAAATGGACAGCTAACTGGACAATCAAAATGAATGAGGGGAAGTCAAAATGTCACGACAATATTCTCACCAGAAAGTGTTCGTTTGGATGATATGATTTAACCTTCGTCGCAGAGCATTCCAGGAAATCAGCTGTAGATTTAACGCTCTTTCCGAAGATATACTCAGATTTGAATTTGCGTGCGAAATTGAGGAAGATAATAGCGGTTTTAGAGAGCTAGATCGCAAATTCGAAAAAAATCTCAAAAAGGAAAAAATAACTGGGAAAAGAGGGTGGGGTAGGAGAAAATGCTGTAAAGTTTTTATCGCAAATTAGTTGTAAAATACGTAGTCGAAGTACTGCGGACTTTATCGACTACATCCTGTATATTTAGAATCACGTTAATATGAGGCAAATACACTTTTATTCGACAAGAAAATAACAATAGATCCCGAGAAAGATCGGAATAAAAGTTATCATTCTAGACTTCTTTCTAAAACTGTTATCTCAATTTCTCGCTCTCTGGAAAACACCAAAGCCACTGATAGGTCATTTTTTCCGCAGAAAAGGAGAAAAATCGAAATGGGAATTGTGTAAAGATGAAAGCTATAGAAGTGTTGTTTGTTTTTCCCAAGCATTATTTTATTATAATAAAAATGGCGCTTGCGATTCGGCTTCGGGACCGTGAAATTGTCGCGACGAAGGTTGGAGGGAGAAAGAAAAGAGATGGAGCATAGTTTCGATGTAACAATTGGCTTTAATATAATAAACGAGGTTGCCCTTGATTCAATTTAGAAAAAGGAGGGCCCGTGCGTCTGCTGGGTCCAGTTAGCGTTCCGTCACGTGTGTCGCGGCCGAGAGAATGAACGGTGGATCCGCAGTCGTCGCTAGGGAAAAATGGGACCGCAAAGTTGAATTTGTTTTGTCCGGCATCGGATTCGCAGTCGGCCTTGGCAACATCTGGAGGTTCCCTTACCTTTGTTACAAAAATGGGGGCGGTAAGTATTCGAAACAGCGCTTCATCGCAATTGGTAATCGAAATAGCAATTTACAACATGGATTTTTCGATTTTTATGTACGAAGAGCAGATGCGGTTATAGTATCGTTGACTGAATTGAAACGTCCGAAGCTTATGAAAACTGCTGTATAAAAAGAAAGTTTGCATTGCTTCATCTCCAATAATTAAACGAAGGTGTAAAATGAAAATTCACGAGCTATTCGGTGAACAATACAGGTAGTTTGTTGTTTCTTCCCTCTCTCTCGCTAAAAAAAGATGAAAAGATATGATAAAATTAACCTTCCTGCCGCCTCTCATAGAATTTCCAATCATACATTTTTATCATCGCTTCTTACTGAAATTATTGTAAATTCGTTCTTCATTAGTGTCACGAACATTAACAACTTTCCTGCACAACTATGGAAATATTACACAGGCGATCGACGTCCTACGAAACGAGACAATTAACCTTTTCGATGAATAATTAGTTTTAATCGCGTTTAAAGTTTCCCGCGCAAATGAATCCAACGATTTCATTAGGGCTTCTATCCACGTTCGCCACTTAGGCTCAGATTAAAATGTTACCGTTCCGTAGCAAAGAGCTCTTCTCGAGAAGTAACTCAACTTTTAATACCCCCTGGCAGAGAAATGGTCGGCAGTTGGTGAAGTGCCTCAACAATGATCGGTCGTTTTTCGAACTAATTGGTCAATTTATTTGTTCCTGCACGTTGAAACAGTTCTCAGCCTCACATAAAAACTTTTTCCGCACCATTTCTAGAAAATTCGCCGAACAGATTGCTGATTTTCGACCGAATTGTTTCGAAGTACATTGTAACGTGAGGTTTGTCAATCAGCGTTATTCATGTTCTCGTTACCGTCCTGAAAGCCGCACTTCTCGATAAAAGGCGCCGATTACTGACTCTCATCTGAGCGAGGATAGTAAAAAAGCGGCCTTTTCTCACAAGCGCTCAGCTTTTAAACTCTTTACGGTATTAAGTTTAAAATGTCTAGATCTTGAGAATATTATTATGCAGGGGAGAAATACGGTATCGCTAAAATTATGATAATTTTTGAAAACGTGAAAGTAAACTCACCAGCTTTAACTTACGGCCGTAGGTAGATTGTTTTTATAGAGGCTCTGAAGGTAAAATTATTAGTAAGAAGAAAAAAATTAACATGTTCGTAAGGTGTGTGATCTAAAGGCATGGTTCATCGACTTCAATAACGAACATTCCAAGACCTCGAGCGTTCAAATGAATTGATTCTTGATCGACGAATTAAACTGATTATTCACCATGGACATACCAAGTTAGTGTTGTCTAAAAGCTAGAAATGTCTGATTTTGCACGTTGCTAACTCTCATTGAAAACCTTATTGGATTTAATAAGCTTCTGATGGAGGCCGGATGTGTGTAGCAACCATTTTTGAACCAGAAACTATTGGTAATGTTTTTAATTTTTTTTTGGAGCGATGATAATTTTTCAAATGGCTTCCGGTTTGATTTCGACTTCTAGCAGGAACTGAATAGTTCCATTTACTGGTACGTAAACAAGGAAACAAATAGCAATTAGGTGTTCCCATACGCAAGAATGTTGCAAAGCACACGAAACATTGATTGAATTTCTTGTACTCGATCTTTATTAGACAATAAAATGTCCATAGTAGGTCTAATTAAAAAAAAATTGTTACGATGTTTTAGTGACAAAAAAGGTTCATGAAAACAAACGTGGATCCCCTCCGTTAACAAAAATTTCTAGACCTTGAGCGTTCGAATATATTGTTTATCCGGCCTGTGAAAATCGAATAGAAAAAACGCGCTAGCAAAATCGGGAAAGAAGCTTGTAACGTGGAAGTACGGTGTGCGGTCCAAAAATGAAAAACCGAGCGTCATCTGCTCGTTATTACAAACACTTCAAGTCCTTAAACGTAGAAAAAAATGTACTCATATACCCCAACTTTAATCTTCAATAAAATTAAGCTTAACAAAAATTTTAAATTTCAAATTGAATTAAATTTTAAATTTCATACTCAATTGAATTTTTATTTGATTTTGTTATTATAATTGTAATTTAAAACTATCACCTAATTAACATAATACTTATAGTAAATAAGAATCGAAACAGAAAAAACGTTTAACGGTTATAAAAATTAACTCGACTTCTCAGGAGAGTACAATAACTTCCTTTTACCACGTAAACATGGACGTAAAAAAAATAAATAAATGCATTTGGGTGTAGAAATGCTAATATTTTTCTACGATCGTATTAACAATTTATACCGAGCAGATCGTCTCTTATACAGTCCTCGCTTTGTAATTTCTTGGAATTCGCTATTCACTATAGTGAAATATGAATTATAATACGCTGGTCAATTTATTCTCATCACCTAATTTTCCAAATTGTTAGCAATGAACTATTTTTTTTGTAAAATAGTTAAATTATTATTAGCAAAAATTATACTACGAAATTATAAAACGGTCCCGAGCTTCCAATTTACAGTCTCAACTTTATAAAACTAAATGATCTCGAAATATGTGTGATGAAAAGACTTCGTGTTATAACCAGGAGCTTTTCTCGTGCCGTACGTTATTTGCCTTCTGGCCGGAGGTATTCCCATATTCTTCTTGGAAATCGGCCTTGGACAATACATGAGTGAAGGTGGCATTACCGCGTGGAATATTTGCCCGCTGTTCAAAGGTGAGCAATTTCTCATTTCAAATAACTTATATTGGATCCTATTATGCACATAGACATCTGTCGAACTGATATTGAATACGTTTCCATTATACGTTATTAGTAAACGGTCGAATTTTCGAGCAGGAATTGGACTCGGGACGACGATAATTTGCTTTATACTCAATGTATACTATATTGTGATTCTCGCTTGGGCTCTACACTATCTGTACAACTCGTTCGCATGGCAACTACCTTGGTCCGGGTGCGATAATGCTTGGAACACTGCCCGATGTTTTGAAAAACGATCGTCTGCTAATGGAACCGGAGTCGACGCCGTGATCGAATATTGGGAGTAAGTCAGTAAGCGAATTTCGAATATTATCAACAACTATTGGGTTTTCCAAGATTTGAAACTATCACAGTGGATAACTTCAATGAAAAGTCGTCAATTCAGATGTTTGAACACACCAAAAGATAGATAATTTAACTGTCCTCATTTTCCCCATGCAATGTACCTATCCATTTTTCAACCGTTTTTGCAGTGTTCAGCAACATTAGTGAAATATGCACAAAAGATCACATTTTTCAACTTTAAACCTTCTTTTTATCAATATAGTCCAAAAGAAACAAAGAATGAAGCTTATATCTTTGATATACGCATCATCAACTATCGTTATGCTCGATTTGAGCAAAATCGAAATCAAAACATCTTTCACGAAAAATTGAAGGGGTACGCCTGCGATTTTTTTTAAAACAAACAGTTAACGATTTTTTATTCGTCTTTAAATATAGATACAAATCTGAAATTTTAAGAGAAGTTGTATCTTACCGTTTCCACTCAACGACATAGTGTTAACTGTAAGGTCTAACTCCTCAGCGAATAAATTACTTTTGATGCATAGTATTTTTTAAAATGTTTTTATTCCATATTTTATTATATATTATTATATTATATATTATTAGTATTTATATATTGTGGAAGAAAACTGATGCATAAATGCCTATTGGATAGGACAGTTTGACAAATACGTAGTTTACTATTATTAGAATTTATAATAATAAACGCAGACTAGCAATTATTTTTATCAAGTTTCAACTGCTATTGCATATTCGTTACCATTCATTTAATTATTAAAATCAAAATAGAGGGGTGATAAAATAGCGATGGTGGCGATTACAATAGTACCCCTCGATTGTCTACCGTTCGCCAGTGTCATTGAGATTAGACCGATGTTTACTTGGAGCTCTGCCACTAAATTGCGTTGATCCGTCAGCGTCTGTCATCCGTTAACATTTGCGTTTACACTAGATCAAAGGGCTCGACTATTCAAGAACTTGATGTTGAATAGCAGATGGGGCAATTTTGCGTAGCCGACCTCTGTTGACCAACGATCGACCATTGTCTATCCGTGGAACCCAATCTGCATGTACATCAATCACTTTACTCAGCAGCACTAAAGTACACTGGTAAAAAGAAGTATACTAGGTATAGAGATTGTAGTAGGAAGGTACCTAGCTTATAACAGAAATAGGTTGATTCGAACATGGAAATTCATCATCACAGAGCTCGCGCGATCAACATGTTGAAAGTTGAATCAACTTTGGTGACGGAAATAATATAGAAAATTCGTCTGAATAGACTACACAGCACTTCATGTTGGCAAACTAGTATAACCAGTTATAAAATCAAGAAATCTATGTAAGATCACACTAAAATCACTTCTCTACAACTGTTATTGAAAAATGATGAGTGGAGAAAATGTCAAGCAGTATTTATGGCCTTAGAAATGGGAATTATTGTAGCTTGTACAAATCACTCCATTTTTCAAGCCAGGAGACCCTAAAATTGAAAAACTCTCGAATTATTAGCTATGGGAAAATTCAGTTTCCAGTATGAAGTTGATGAACGCAGCCCGCTTGTCTTGAGGGTCTTGACGGACAGGTCGCTGCGACTTATGGGCAACCTTCGGCCTTCGCGAAGCAGGGAATCACGCATTTTCAATTGATGTGAATTGATCAATTAAATATATCACGTTGCTGTGAAATGTTAATCTTAGAAAAATAAGAGCTCCGTTCCTAGGAACTCGTTCGACATTTTATGAAACCAAATTTTTTTTCGACTGGACTGAATCAGTCGTACACGTTAAACTTAATTCCTAATAATCTGAATTCTTATGAAGCTGGCCCTAAGTATCTATAAGTTCATTTGAAATGTTCTCTGTAATTTTGGTAACTGTTAGCATTATGATTGATGACAAAATGATTTCCCACTGAAATATAGTACTTAATTAAGGCGATGACTAGGGAATATTGAAACAGGGCTCGTTAGTGTGTCACTCAGCGTCAACGTGAAAGCAACCCTTGATTTTAACGTTCGGTTTTCCCGTAACAGGAATAAAGTGCTTGGGCTCAGTTCGGGGATCGACAAACCGGGGAAGATCCAATGGGAGCTCGCTCTATGCCTTTTCGTCTCTTGGGTCGTCGTTTACTTTTGCGTATGGAAAGGTATCAAGTCGTCAGGAAAAGTAGTTTACTTTACAGGTATAGTAAATTTTATATTGATGATCGATTCCGCCAATAGGGAATATAGTGATGTGTTGAATTTAAGTATTAAACTACTCATGAGTTCCCTAATAAGTTAAACGAAAATGGGTTGGGTTTTTTTTCTGATGACGTATAATTTTTGGACTTTTACTTTCTGTAACCGAAGCTCTGCTGCTCGGTCCGTTGTCGCAAAACGCCCGTGGGCGAATAAATGTTCAATTAATTTAAAAACGTTACTGTAGACTGCAGCAGTTGTAGCTGAGGATGACCGTGGCAAAATTGTTGAAAATCAAACTTTTCCTACTCGAGTTGTTGAATGAAGGTGGGAGAAGCGGCTTGGGCAGGCAGATGACCAATCCCAATCACCTGCTAATAGCCTGAGGGCGGTTCACTCATAGATTCATCGGCAGTACCCTGCTGATACAACTGATGTAGGTAGTAGAGAGGAAACAGGGGAAAAAACAAGGTAGCCGCAACCTCCAACATGAACAAGAAGTTAATAATAGAATGTTATCAATATTTGAATTTTACCTGGTTATAATTTTTTATTTCGCAGCCGTTTTCCCGTACGTGATGCTGACAGCATTGTTCATTCGTGGAATAACTCTGGAAGGGGCATCCGAGGGCATTCGGTTCTACCTCATGCCGGACTTTTCAAAACTGCTGGAGTCGCAGGTATGATCTACATCAGGTTAAGGCCAGTTTCTCGAACCACTATCAACTTTTACAACGGCGTTAGATGAAAACAACTCGGAAAACGCATTTCTAGAACCTCTGTTAGCGATTGATCACGGGTTAAGTTGCCTCAACTGTAACCGGCCGAGAACCCTCGATTAAACCTTGAGGCCGCTTATTGGTTGGTTGGTACCAATTTTTGCACGACAAGCTAGCGTCGTTGCGAGTTGTCTGGAGAAAAATATATACCCATGATCGCCTCTGGTAACGCAGAGGTATGATTGAACTTCTTCAGAATGAAGCACTCGTTATTGCGTTATAAAACTGATGAGGACCATCGGGTTAAAAATTCCCGAATGCTTGATAATTTTTCCAACTTAATTCTAAAAAAGAAAAAAAAAAACACGACCACAAAACTAGAAATGGAAGGTTTCCATTTTTTGATTATCCAATGACCAGTGCCAATGACTGACAGTGGCTGGAGGAGGTTGCTCATTCGTAGGTGGTAATGCTTCAGTGCCCCCATGTGTGAGCGTCTTTTCGTACATGAAAATGACCTACATTGCAGTCTAACACTGCAACAACTAGCACCTTGAAAATCAAAATTCCGTATGCCTGAGACATCAACATTCCCTGTTACATACGCCCAGTAACTAAGAACTGGATGGGTTATAAGACCATTCTCATGCACCCATGAAAACCTTCTAATGGTACACTTTGAGGCCAAACCTGTGTCAAAATCGAATTCAATGTCCAGAAACTTGTTGTATTCAACGCAATAAATGACGGAAAAGGAAACTATTCAAGGGAGCAGTATTGGCTAACTAGGAAAAGTTCTGATTTTTTGTGCACTTTGTTCATTTTTCAGGTGTGGATCGACGCTGGTACGCAGATATTTTTCTCCTATGCCATAGCTCTGGGATGCATGATCGCTTTGGGGTCCTATAATACGTTCAACAACGATTTCATCAAAGATTGCCTGTTCATATCTATTGTGAACAGTAGTACTAGTCTGTATTCGGGATTTGCCGTCTTCAGCGTCCTCGGCTTCATGGCCCACGAGCAAGGCGTGACTGTTGCTGAGGTACCACCATTTATTATAACTGTTGATAGGAAATTCGGCTATTCGTGCTACGCACGGTAGTTTTCAAGATGTTAAAATTGCGTATTTCCACTTAAAATGGACCAAATAATAGACTCACGGCCGTCAGAGCGATACGCGTTGACTAGAAGAAGTTGATGGTGAGTATAACTTGTGGGGACCTTGGCGGGCGAGTCTTGGTGACCTCGATAGATGTAGACCAAAGATGATGATTGGTGATAACTAGCTACAGCAGGACGTAGGCGACAAGGGGTTACCAAAACGCAAAGTTAACGATTAGATGACTCGACTTGAATGTAATACTGACTGAGTTGGACTGAAGCTGCTGAGGGCGCGTGCCCTTCAATAGGAACAAGCCCTGCCATGCTTCAAGTGGCCGGGCCATGAAAGACTCCTGCTAGCTAATTGACTCTTTCCCCTCCAATTCTATTTTCTGTGTTTTCTCCCTGACTTCGGGGCTTACATAGATATTTCAGATGGTAACCATATACAAAACAATATAGTACCGATGCCAAACTATGGAACGTACCGTTTTTTACAGTGTCTCTAAATGTTTCCCTTGTTTCTTCAGGTTAATGTCAGATCAACTTGCTACCTCTTTGAGGATTGATTCGATCTAGATATATTTGATAAGCCGAATATTATTTTCGTTAAATAGGTGGCTGAAAGCGGACCAGGGCTTGTATTCATCACTTATCCGAAAGCGGTAGGACAAATGCCGTGCGCTCCGGTATGGTCGGCATTATTCTTTTTCATGATCATCCTCATGGGACTCGATTCGCAGTTCGTCGGAGTCGAAGGTTTTGTCACCGCAGTCGTCGACCTTTTTCCGTCCACTCTGCGCCACCCGGGCTACAAGAAAGCCTTCATAGTCATCGTGTCAGGAGTCAGCTTTTTTATCGGAATCTCAATGGTCACTCAGGTATGATACAGTAGTTTATAAAGAAGATCATTTTCATATAAAACATACGCAGTGGCGGGTAACGAGTAAATGAATACCAAAAGAGTATCGAAAAGTTGTATCCTACTCTTTCTTTATTTTTATTTTTTCACCATATAAATGAAGACTAATATGAATGAAAATATCTAATTACAGTACAATGCAAAGAAAAAGTTGTGCTAGAATAGTAATTTCCATATTTATACTATCCATAATATAATATAGTATTTAATAAATATCATACTTAACAACGGAAATTAACACAGATACATTTGACTAGAGTTGAATTATTTTTGCTAATTTTTAAAATAATGCTTCTTCAATATACCTTTTATTTTTCGGAAGTCATTTCCCATAAATCCCATAATTACTGATCTGATTGCTGGCTGTTGAAAGACCAACGGTTATAAAAAACGCTGCAAATGATTGTACAGTGGTTTATTATTATTTCGCTTCAATACTGATTTAATAAGACTATCCATTTGTCATTTTAAATATTCCGATCATTTGTGAACCTTCCCACCGAAAAACAGATGGTAGCTATAGGGGAAAACTCCGTAGCAACTATTGTAATTTTAATCATTTTTATTTTTCTTAATTTCCTAATTAAAAGCTAAACTTATTACCTAACGATACAGCTGGAGAGAGTGGTTGACGACCATTCCAATGAGTATAGAACGATTTTTATAGCTCCAAGAACTCTCGAGTTATACCCTCATGTCAAATTTCTGAAAATCTCCCAAATTCGGCTCAAAAGCTGCGATAACTCGAGAACCAATAAAGATATCGACCTGGCAATGGTCTCATTCGATTCAGCGTCCAAAAATCTATATAATTTGATACCACGTACACATTTTTCTGAAAAACCTTGGAAAATATGAATTTTCTCCCCCCCAAAACCCCCCAAAAATACCCTTAAAATTGAGCTAGCAAGTTGGTTCAAGAATTGGGCCGTCCTTGGACCGAGATTGATTTTTGGTAAAAATTTCAAATTTTTAGCTCTTACAGTTTGGCCGGAAAACTGCTAACGGCGGACGGCGGACGGCGTACGGCGGACGGACAGAATTTTTTTTATTGGATATTCGGATTCTACATGCCTTGAAACGTAAAACATCAAATTTTGAGGGGGGGTTAGAAATTTTTTTTTCTTGGGCGATTACAATGGTTTATTATTGAATAATAAACCAAAATCGAGTGTCTTCGTTCAAAAACAAATTTATTGACAGGGGGGCATTCGAGGCAGTTCAAAGTGGAAATTCACTTCAACCAAGTGATGTCCATGAAGATGAAGTGCTGCAGTTCGTATCAAATCTTTTCAGCTCGGGGAAACTTTCGCTGAGGTTAAATCTCAGTACTGAGGATGCCAATGAACATCATCGTCCTTCTACCTGGAAATAAGGCTACTAGGAAAGAAAGGGCGAATAACGATCATCGTTGCTCGATGTGTGGTCGCCACATCGGACTACGTCGGATTGGAACACGTCTACGTCGTAATTCAAGAGGAAAGAAGTAGTTGATCATTTCGACGTAACGATCCGATTTCAGAGTAATTGCCATGTTCTTCGAAGTAAGGGCTTACGACGCGTTTGGCACGCAGCTTACCGAAACGTCACTTTGGGCTGTGCGGCTGAGTTTCACGTAACTGTCACGTGTCTTCATTATCCTTATAACGACAACTCCGTCGTTTAATCGCGGTATTGAGATGGAAGCGAGCATTATTAGTCATTTGTGAACAAAATAAGGTTCTCTTTTCGCTCGAGAAGTGTTTACATTTCACATGAGAGGTCCATTAATTGAGTCCCACAAGAATGTGTCGCAATATGGCCACTCTTTTAGATACTGATCTCTCCCAAACAGATCTCTCCCGACACTCCTTTACTTATTGTGGAAGAGTTATAGAAGCCGATTCAGAACAGTCCATCCTATGTGCCACACCCTGTACGTCAGAAAATACAGGGGGTGACGCGAAATTAGGCGGGTGTGCCTTTTTTAACCGACTTCAAACAAGGAGGAGGTTACTATGGTCGTCTAGCGGGATTTTTTTTTTTTTTTTTTTTTTTTTTCGGTATGTGTTGTCCACCGGCGTTCAGCTCCTGTACGTCCGATCGGGTTACTTTTTTTTTTGTTTGAAAGGGTTACTATCCAGGTAGGTCCCATAATTTTTTCAATTGAGTCCATTCAGTAGTTACGTCTCCAGACGCGGAGAAACGCCGGAAAACGTGATTTTCGCGAAAAAAGGAAGTTTTGACTTTGCAAGCTTATAACTTCTAGAATACTTGCTCGATTGTTTTGTTTCTGGTGTCATTTTGTTCATAATTTATCTGCCTACAAGGGCCTAGCTTCAATTTTTTGTTCGGCATTCTAATATAGCGTGTAGAGAAGAAAGTGTAACAAAAAAAGTGATGCCAATTTTCACTTTTTTGAGGTTTTTCGAGCACCGTTCCCAACCACGTCGAGGAAAAAAATATGAACACTACTGCACTTGAAAGCACTTAGCTAGAGCTTTCTAACGATGGTAAAAAATCAAGTTTAGGTGGCATAATAAGGGAGCAATCGATGTTTTAATGGACTTGTGTTTGAGACCTCATAACTTCCAATCCTGAACTGTTTTTCCATCGTTTTTAAACTTAAATTGTTCACATTTGAGTCTAGTTTACGTGATCTAAATTTGGTATTGATTGGATTGAAAGTAGATACTTTTTAGGCCGTATTTCTAAAAAATTTGTTTCAAAATCACGTTTTTTGGACTATTTATGCTTGTAGAAAAAAAACTACGTTAGTCATGGCATTCTCGTTAGAAGATTTGAATTCAGCGTTAAATTTTCAATAAATAACATCGTTTTGAAGGCCAAATAACTCCATGTTAATGCACAAACGTTCGGCGAATTTCTGAAATTTAGTTCGGATTCTCTCATTCAGTGCGATTGCGGGTACGCTTGAGAAAATTATCACTCTATTATCGTTAGAGAAATAAAGAACGAGTGAATTGGTGCAATTCAGTAACCAGTAATGGTGTACACAATTATTTGAGTTTTGGTAGGAGTATCAATGGGATCAAAGTATCCGGTATGTTGACCAAGAGACCCAAATCAGTGGATGGATTATTCCAAACGTTCAAACTCACTCTCAATCAACATAATAACATTGAAAATAGTTAGGTAATCATTATACTTTAGAACTTCATCGTTCAACGGACTTATGAATTGAGTTTGGACGGTTAGTAGTAAGTGACAAGAACACAATAATGAAAGCTTGGGAAAATTCTGTAAAGAGAGCTGTCCATAATTGTAAGTCACTAAAAAGAGAAAAATAAAAAAAAAACTTTTTGAAAAAAAAAATAAAACCGACTTCAAAAAGTTTGTCTATAAAATACACTCTGAAAAGGAAAAAATAACAAAAATGTCCCAACTTCGCAGCAACTCATTCGCCAACTACACATTTTAAGGACTACTTTACTACTCGTATTGACCTGACCACTTCCTGATTGATTGGATCACCTTCCCTAATAATATAAAAATTACTATTTCTCATTTCCCAAATGATTAAAAGATTTTCCTTTCACCTCTGAATTGCCTCCAGATTGATCATCTTTTGGAGTCGGCGCCTCTCTGGCAAAATAACCGATGGTTACAAATAAATATGAATTTACGATAAATTAGTAGGTGCCAGGTAATAAGTCTGGGTCTGGACGTAAAGATTCTTAGAGAAATCTGAAATGGTTTTTAGGAAAAGGCGTGAATAGTCACCTTCAAATCGATATTGTTAATGATCAGTTCTCATAAATGCTGATTTGCTCTGTTCAAGAATCGTGAAAACTCATGATATTTATATTCATACTACTGGTAATTCGGAATCTATAGGCTTCTCCAATACAATATTAGAGAGGCGCCGACTCCAAAAGATGATCAATCTGGAGGCAATTCAGAGGTGAAAGGAAAATCTTTTAATCATTTGGGAAATGAGAAATAGTAATTTTTATATTATTAGGGAAGGTGATCCAATCAATCAGGAAGTGGTCAGGTCAATACGAGTAGTAAAGTAGTCCTTAAAATGTGTAGTTGGCGAATGAGGTGCTGCGAAGTTGGGACATTTTTGTTATTTTTTCCTTTTCAGAGTGTATTTTATAGACAAACTTTTTGAAGTCGGTTTTATTTTTTTTTTCAAAAAGTTTTTTTTGATTGGGTAACAGCATCTAGTCATAGAGAAGGAGTTTATTAAAACGTCTGCCAAAGGATCGCTTTAATGGCCAACAAAGCTTTGCTGGTGCGAGAGCTGGCAACACTGCGATTTTTCAGGCCCGTCTAATTTCACGTCAGCTACTGTAGACAGTGTTGCCAGACCTCCCCTTTTTGGGGGAAAACTCCCCCAAAATGATGAAAAAAGAACTCGTTCCCCTTTTCCCCCAATCCTCCCCCATTTTCGTTTTTTGCTTCCCTTTTTCCCTTTTTTCTCTGAAAATGTTAAAAAACGAAATTTCAGGAAAAAGCTTTTTTCCCACACCCGCACAAAGGAGGGATTTCTATAGTCGTCTACTCGTCTTTGCCTTTCTGTGATCCATGTTTCCGTCTCCGTGCAGCCGTGCTCTATCACCGTGCACTTTGCCCGCTGTATTATATACTCCAGCTGATGATGAACTTTATCCGTGGCCCGTTCGCTCTCCGTCAGGTCTATGCTTCTCTCGTTTTTAAAAATTTTATTGCGTGTTTGCTAAACGGATCGATCGTCGCTTATTATTCTCTTCAACGAATCGTCGCTTATTTTTCTCTTCAACGAATCGTCGCTTATTCTTCTCTTCAAATTTCCAAGCAGACTGGTAAGTTGAACAATAATTTTCTTGCTGCCCGCATATTTAGCTCCATTCTCTTAAAATGCTTCTATCTACGGTGTTTTCTTTCCTTACGTTCCTACCTGTCAAAGATAAGAAAGTTAAGTACCTATAGGTAGAGATCGAGTTAAAAAAAATTTTTTTTGCTTCAGTTATGTACCCACCTAACCAAGCGTTGCATTGACCAGCTTTTACTCTAAGAATCGATTTTACTTTAGGTTTGTATCATGTCGGACTCGGAAGACGGTTACCAAACGCCCCCAATATCAAAAAAGAAGAAGCTGAGTAGCAGTTCAAAGTTTCCTAGCCACATTGTGTTTTGATTGTTCCTAACAATAATTCAGAGCTACATTTTTTGCAATTAATAAGTTTATAAATTTAATGTTGAAAATAAAGCGTTACCTATTTGTTTTAGGTTCATGTTAAATAAAGCATGTCCTAGTCATTTTGTGTTTAGGTTTTTGATTCCTAAAAAATTAAAATCTGAAAATTCAAGCTTTAAGCCAAATTTCATGAAAATTTTTCATCATGTGTTGTTTTTTATGGCTTTTTAGCTACCACAATAAATCCCCCAAAGCTCCCCCTTTTGGTGAAAAAAATTCCCTTTTTTTTGTCTTAAAATGCCCTATTTTCCCCTTTTTCTTGTCGAGGATTCCCCCAAACATCCACTTCGGACCTGGCAACACTGCTGTAGATGCCAGTTAGCAGTGCAGGACGCTCATGAGTCGCCTACGGATGACTGAACCCTACAGAATTCATTGTTTCACAACTTCCCTTCTATTCAGATTGACCTGTCTGTTAATACATTTTCTATCAAACCATTCCTATTTTCTTTAGATTCAAGGCGTCTGCGCTTGGTGATAACTATTTACCTGTTGCTCTATTCATTTTTTCATTTCTTTCATTCATTTCATTTCATTCCCCAGGGAGGAATGTACGTGTTCCAATTGTTCGACTACTACGGCGCCAGCGGGATGGTTCTTCTCTGGTTCTGTTTTTTCGAGTGCATCGCCGTGGCCTACGTCTACGGAATCGACCGGTTTCTCAGTAATATAAAGGAAATGGTCGGCTACACGCCTTGGAACTGGTTGCGCGTTTGTTGGCTCTGGCTCACACCTGCTCTCACTATGGTAATAAAGACGGATATTTGTTCTATACTATATCGAGTTTTGTAACTTAGTTTGGAAAAGTGCTCGACTCGGAGGGAAAAGTTAGTAAGCTGGATAAAGCCGATATAGCTGATTAGATTCATAAATTAAGCTGATTGGATTTACCTGGAAAACAAGACTGTAACGTTTCCGAAGGTAGGTTTGTTCAAGCAGATACCTGAGTTCAAGAACTCAAAACCTTAAGTAGTATGTCCCGTATTATTAGATTCGGAAAGCTGCCGATTTTTTTTTTCTCAAAATTCTTACAGTCGAAAATTGATAAACGAGGGGCAAACATGTTAAAATCTATTCAAGTTACATAAGCCCTAAGCAGATTTTTTTTTGCAAGAAAAAAGAATTTTAGTGAGTCTGCCACATTCGTTTTTTTTTTTTTTTTTTTTTTAGGCATTTGAGAGGGTTTTTCCTTACTCACCTTCACAAAGATACAGAGAACTTGAGAATGTGGTACAATAGTTACTTAGCCAATAGCTTCCCAAGAGGATGGATTTACGAATCGGCGAATCTCTTTCTTATGCAGTTAATTATTGTTTTCTACGCACAAAATGCAAAATTTTGACACCCCAGCTGTTGCGATATGACGAATGGCTGATTCATAGCGGATGTTGGAAGGGTTTTTTCGCTCTCCCGAAAAATTTGGTTTTTGCAGATTAGCTTGTTTCCCGTGAACTCGACGATATTTATTCTTAGTGACGAAAAAACGAAACTTCAACAACTGGGTAACCTTGTTGGACTGAACACACATCTTTAGTAGAGCATGAGTTGGGGTGGATTTGCTTCGCAGTTCCCCGTGATTGTCGGCCGCTTTGAGAATCCGTAGCGCTCATATTCTATATAGTTCACTATAGTTTAACACGATGCGAAGCATAGTAACATCAGTTTTGTTGCATTGTTACTTCATCACCTACATTCTCCGCTCTTGATCTCATTGCGGCACTACAAACATACCGTCTCTTCTGGAATGAGCCTGGAGGCAGTTAATAAAGTCAACATCCAAACCTGCTTTCGGTTAACTAGATTGAGTGTTATTGAACCGTACACTTGGAACGAATTGCAAACATTGAATTCTGTGTCATTGACCGCGTAGTTTTCGATTGAGGGTATTAACTCTGGCGAAATGAGGTGGTTGGGCGAATTTATTTATTTATTTATTTATTTGGTACGAGCAATTTAGGTGCTCAATTTACCAAGTTAACGTAGAATCTGGCCAGTGATCGTAATTTAAAAAAAAACGAAGAATTAAACATAATAATGATAAAACGATGCTAGCTTGCAAAGAAAAAATAAAGTAAAATAAAAAGTGAAAAAAATTGAAGAAATTTAGGTATAGCACGCGTCATTGTTGCGGTTATGGTCAATAACACTCAACAGATTGGCTGTGTTGTGTGTTTCCACGCAGGCGAATAAATTCAATGATCTTTTTGATTATAGTACCTATGTATATCATGTATTCGAATAAGCGCACGGTATAACCGGTAGGCTCATCATGTACTTACAGCTCAATCAGTGTGTACATCATACAGCTCTTCGTCTCGCAGCAGCTCAGGCCTGTCTCTCTATCCTCTCGCACCTCCACTTTCCTCAGGTTTCATTTCTTCTTCAACTTCCCTCTCCTTACATCGTCACACGAGTTTGTGTTTCACTGTGTCCTCCGCAGGACCACCAACATGAATCAGAATGCATGCTTCTTCTGAAATTGGTATTGTTGGCTACAGAATGTTGCATATGTAAATCTTGAGACAATTTCCCTTCAAGAAATCGCTCCTTTACTTCATCTAAACTCCAAAACTTGGGTTCTTCTTGAGATGGTCCTCTCTGACAAATCATCTTTACGCCTTGGGCACCTCCGAGCGAGTTTATTTACAGATCGACTGGATATTATACTATGATACTATTCGATAAGCTGTTATTGATAATAACAGCCATGCAGCTCTTCTCTAGGGTTGCCGACTGTGAGCCCAGGAAAATTCTAGCATTTCATCGTCGGTTCACTTGCACTCGATCACCCTTTTTTCTGAGTCGCCTTGGGAATTTCATGATATAACCAAACCCGACGGTTCATCGGACGACTGAGGCACCTTATATTGCAAACCGGTTCTCGCATTCACAATTGCTTGTATTCACGGCATCTTAGCTGCACATAAATGCAGTACGAGAAGCTTGTGAACACATGGATTATTAATGTCTCGCTTATATGAGAACTATTTGAGGACTTTATACGTCAGTTAATCTTTTCAATAAAGGTTCCATCCGCAGTGCTTATCATAATACAAAGTAGTGACATCGGAAGGTATTTGGTGCTAAAGTTATATCTGTAACTCTAACTAAGACAGGTAAATTACCAAGGACAGTTATTGTTTCTGTGTGTAATTTTTATTGGTTTGAAAATGTCAGAAGCTTGCAAATTTCAAGGAATACCATTTCTTTTGCTTTCTCTTCCTTCCTTGCTTCTTTGGGGGTACCTCAGGGCTTCCATATCGAGCCACTGTTGTTCTTCTTAGACATGAACACAGTCGCTGATCGATTCCCGGTGTTGAGTTTCTTCTCTACGCTAACGACCGTTTCTCGTTCTCCTCCACTTTCCACGTCCCTTTTGCTCCCTCTAAATACCTTTACCTCAGACCTCTCCACGCTCTTCCTCCTCCCGTCAGGTTTTAGTCTGTTCAGCTGCTCGATATCCATGGTGAAGGCATTTTTATTTTATTTCTATGTATAATCCAAATCCGATTGCCTCAATTTTCGACCTGTTTTTGACACTGAATAATAATTATTTTTCAACTTTTTACTCAGCAATGCTCGTGCTGTACGTAAATACATTTTTCATCATTTAAGTTCCTTCCATCTTGGGGTAATAATAACGTGTTAAATTGTTATAGGGGACGCTGATATTCTCCTCCATGACCGCCAAACCTCTGACGTACAACAGAACGTACGAGTACCCTAAATGGGCTATCAACATAGGCCGATCGATGGCGCTAGTCCCGATGGCTATCATTCCATTGTATTTCTTCTACTACCTGTTCACCAGACCAGGAAAAACGTTGAAAGAGGTAAT
This sequence comes from Tupiocoris notatus, assembly GCA_037159825.1. Taxonomy (NCBI): domain Eukaryota; kingdom Metazoa; phylum Arthropoda; class Insecta; order Hemiptera; family Miridae; genus Tupiocoris; species Tupiocoris notatus. The sequence goes on along the minus strand of JASJUZ010000015.1, from coordinate 1,875,244 downwards.
GGACTCATTATTACAAGAAAACCACCAATGAAAATTAATTGATATTGTGTAATTTTTCAGTTGCAAGAAGACTTGAGTCGCTACAAAGATATTCCGTATTCCTATAACTTAATCGACGATTTTAAGAAGGTATAGAAGCATTGAACCCAGATATATCAACGAACTCAGGTTGTTTCTAATCTCCTTGGAAACCTCCGTCCTCTTTTTCTACAGACGGCTTGGAAATCCGAAAAACGCTCATAAATAAAGGGGTATATGCGATAAAAATCAGCGGCATTCTTGAAAGCTCACTGGTTACGGCGGCCGAACAATTTTCGCTGAATCGGGGTCGTCTAATGGCCCGTCGCTCTTTCAGTCTTGACCCTCATATAATATTTGTAGGGTCAAAGCTCGGCTATGGAAAGGAGATCCTCCGCCTACTCTCTCTCAAACTTAGTTGAACACTTCGAAAGTGATTCTCGAAGCTATTTATTAACAAGCTTTACTTATTCGATCGGACCTGATTAAAAGTGTAACATTTCAGTCTTGCTAGCGTTGTTGAGCGGATACCAAGTTATTCTAATGGAATATTTTCTGAAAAACGAATCCTTCCAACTAGAAAGTATAACGTAGGAATAAATTTATCGGAATACCCATTTGGGAGGATGAAATAAGTAAAATGATAAATATCAATTATTTATATCGGCCCAGGAAAAAGAAAAGAGAAATTAAACGGTAAAAAAAACGGGCCATTTCCAGATTCGAATATTGACTTTCAAAGCATTGTGAGCTGAGGCATTGTTGGCTCGGCCGCCGGGGGCTGAGACCAACGTCTGGCCAACTTGAGGGTAATGGTGACCACAATTGGTGGTGATTAGGACTGGTGATTGGAAGAGATGATCACAATTATTATTGGTGGTGACATGCTGTGATGGTGACCAGTAGTTACAACAACTTTATTCTTCGTTGTTGGGGTTGAAGGGGAGAAAACCACGGCGACTCGTTCTCCTGTTGGTTTATTATTCAATAATAAACCATTGTAATCGCCCAAGAAAAAAAAATTTCTAACCCCCCTCAAAATTTGATGTTTTACGTTTCAAGGCATGTAGAATCCGAATATCCAATAAAAAAAATTCTGTCTGTCCGCCGTACGCCGTACGCCGTACGCCGTACGCCGTACGCCGTACGCCGTACGCCGTACGCCGTACGCCGTACGCCGTACGCCGTTAGCAGTTTTCCGGCCAAACTATAATAGCTAAATTCTTGAAATTTTCACCAAAAATCAATCTCGGTCCTACGACGGCACAGTTCTTGAACCAACTTGCTAGCTCAATTTTAAGGGTTTTTTTGGGGGGTTTTGAGGGGGAGAAAATTCATATTTTCCAGGGTGTTTCAGAAAAATGTGTACGTGGTATCAATTTATATAGATTTTTGGACGCTGAATCGAATGAGACCATCGCCAGGTCGATAGCTTTATTGGTTCTCGAGTTATCGCAGCTTTTGTGCCGAATTCGGGAGATTTTCAGAAATTTGGCATTAGGGTATAACTCGAGAGTTCTTGGAGCTATAAAAATCGTTCTATACTCATTGGAATGGTCGTCAAACACTCTCTCCAGCTGTATCGTTAGGCAATAAGTTTAGCTTTTAATTAGGAAATTAAGAAAAATAAAAATGATTAAAATTACAATAGTTGCTACGGAGTTTTCTCTTATAGTTACCATCTGTTTTCCGGTGGGAACGTTCACAAATGTTCGGAATATTCAAAATCACAAATGGATAGTCTTTTTAAATCAATATTGAAGCGAGATAATAATAAACCACTGTACAATCATTTGCAGCGTTTTTTTGGTTTATTATTCAATAATAAACCATTGTAATCGCCCAAGAAAAAAAAATTTCTAACCCCCCCTCAAAATTTGATGTTTTACGTTTCAAGGCATGTAGAATCCGAATATCCAATAAAAAAATTTCTGTCCGTCCGCCGTACGCCGTACGCCGTACGCCGTCCGCCGTACGCCGTACGCCGTCCGCCGTACGCCGTACGCCGTTAGCAGTTTTCCGGCCAAACTGTAAGAGCTAAAAATTTGAAATTTTCACCAAAAATCAATCTCGGTCCTACGACGGCCCAATTCTTGAACCAACTTGCTAGCTCAATTTTAAGGGTATTTTTGGGGGGTTTTGAGGGGGAGAAAATTCATATTTTCCAAGGTTTTTCAGAGAAATGTGTACGTGGTATCAAATTATATAGATTTTTGGACGCTGAATCGAATGAGACCATTGCCGGGTCGATAGCTTTATTGGTTCTCGAGTTATCGCAGCTTTTGTGAAAAATTTGGGAGATTTTCAGAAATTTGACACGAGGGTATAACTCGAGAGTTCTTGGAGCTATAAAAATCGTTCTATACTCATTGGAATGGTCGTTAAACACTCTCTCCAGCTGTATCGTTAGGCAACAGGTTTAGTTTTTAATTAGGAAATTAAGAAAAATAAAAATGATTAAAATTACAATAGTTGCTACGGATTTTTCCCCTATAGTTACCATCTGTTTTTCGGTGGGAACGTTCACAAATTTTCCGAATATTTAAAATGACAAATGGATGGTCTTCTTAAATCAATATTGAAGCGAAATAATAATAAACCACTGTACAATCATTTGCAGCGTTTTTATTGTTGGCCTGCCAAGCACTTTCGCCCATTCGGGCATCATCAGGGCTTCGTAGCACCATTACAAGGTATCCACGGCCCATGGAGGGGCCGTTACCTTGCCGATACCTTGTAATGGTGCTACGAAGCCCTGATGATGCCCGAATGGGCGAAAGTGCTTGGCAGGCCAACAATAAAAAACAGGAGAACGAGTCGCCGTGGTTTTCTCCCCCTCAACCCCAACAACGAAGAACGAAAAAAGCGACAAATACAAAAAAAAAAAAACTTAATTGACTAATGGCGACGACAGCTTGAGACTGGTGACGAGGGCTGGTTTTGCGAACTGGATTGGGGCTAGAATTGATGATCAAACTGGTGGTGACCTCGTAATTTTAAGTATTCTATTCCACAACTGCTCTAACCTTAGAAAAACCTCCCTGACCTTGGCATTGTGTTCTCATGAGAGTTTTTGAAAAATCGTTACTTTTGCAACAACTCACCAGCAAAGCCTTTGATTGCCCGAGGCTCATGTTCGTAGATGATTCAAAGTTCTCCTTCCAAAATTGCATTTCAGAAATGGATCAACGCTTTGAAACCGACATCTGTCAATGGCGAAGAATTTCAAGAAGAAGACGAACTTTCAGCGGAGCGATTGAAACCCAGAGCGACTCATCAAGCAGTGACGTGACGAACGTGACGTTGATACCAATAAGTGAATTTGATTTTTTCGACTTGTTTTTGACTTGTACGAATGTCGAATTTTATTCAGGCAAATTTTCAATTAGACATTTAGCCATTCCCGAACTTTTGAGACAGAACTTGTCAATTTCATTACAAAAAAAGGAAAAAAAAAAAATTCGGCTACTGTATTTTTTAACATTTCTGATTTTACATAAGCGAAAACGGTCTTCAAGTACAATATTAAATACGCAGTTAAGGAAAGCATTTGAAATATTATTTAATGTTGTCCTTTGCAAACGTCCGCCATGTTGTACACAGTTTTGGTAGTTAGGCAAGGTAAGTTAGACATGGGATGACGCTTCCTCGTCGAACGACTATCAAGAGGTACTGTGCAGATTTAAGAAAATCAACACTGATGCTTGCGAATGATTTTAGGACACCATCAATAAACCATTGTAATCGCCTACGCATATTTTGTATTTTGATTTTTACAAGCCGGAAAAATCAATATATTCGAACGTTCAAGGTCTTGAAATGTTTGGGACGGGGTGATTTTTATCACGTGGATCACACACAGTCCTTCCGCGTCATACGCATATTGACAATATTTTGATTTTTACAGGCCGCAGAAATGAATATATTTTGAAAGCTGGTGAACTTTAAACTGTTCTTAATGTCAGCTTAATGTTGTTTGATTTTTGTTATTGCTGTCACACTCCGTACTTCCTCGTAATTCGCATTTTCAGTAATTTTATTCGAGCGCTTTTGTATATTTGGGTCTCCTTGCTTTAATAATGACTTCAATTCACAAAACTTGTTATTTATCGGTTTGGATCACACACCGTACTTCCACGTTATGCGGTTTCTTGACTATTTCGATTTTTACCGCGAGAAAATCAATATTTTTGACGCTGAAGGTCTACAAAAATTATCCGATTTTACAAGACTTGAATTGTATCGTTGTGTTAGGCTCGCATACTGCACTTCCGCATTATTAAAATAATTTTTTCGTTTTTATATTTTTGGGTTCTACTAACTAGTTTTTCAATAACAGTTGATTTTATTATTGGTTATTCCTGTTACCGACTCAAACATGGAAGTACCGTGTGATCTATGCACACCACTAGTTTTATTATTATATCTTTTAATTATTATTTTTGGATCTCCCAGCTAGAAAGATACATCTAATTTTCATATAATTCAAATTGAAATAATCGCGGGAAGTATTTATCACCAGGGTTATATTTTTGAGGCAAGAAAATCGCTCAAAATAAATTTTACGATTCTTATTTTTTTATACGCCCTAATTACCAACGTGCCTCTCATTTTGCCTTCCCCTCGAAATTCCAATTTTTCTTTGTTCAAAGCCGACGCTCAAAGCTCGCACATTTTTGATCCGGGTGATCGAGATGCGGGCACACGTGGGAGTTTTCGAGTTTCCGACTTATCCCTCCGATGCCGGGATAAAGTTTAATTGGTTTCAACTCCGGTGTTTCGTTGATGTTCTCGTAACTTCAGGAACAAAATAGGGAACGCCTTATAAATTAACTCGCTAACGGCGAACTTGGTAAAATCTTCGCGACTGAAGCACAAGTCAAAGCCGCCCAACAAGCGGCTTTCCAAGACGGAGTTGAACTTGACAAACCCCGCAATTTATTCACCTTGCAGTTTATGCAGACGTAGAATGAATCTTTCGAGGGTATTGTAGCATTTTCGAAGAAATTCCTCCGTTCAGATTTTTCGACTACGTTATATTTTCCAGATTAACAATTGACGAAGTGTTAGAAAAACTACGTAAAAATGGAAGTAATACGACGCAATAAGAAAATGAAAAATACCATTTGTTATTTATTTATTTTTTAATTTATTTATATGAATGGTGGAACTTCTTTTTTTCCTATTTTGATTTTTAGAAGCCGCAATTAACGATTTATTCGGTCGTTAAAATCTTGATGTTTTTTTGGCATGTGAATGTCTCGTGATTTTTATAATTTGGATCACACACCGCACTTTTCGCAACCTTCTTGAATGCGGAATTTATTTATAAATTTCACTAATACACTTAATCCCTTATACGAGTAAGGCCTACTCAAAAATGGAAGTACTGTGTGTTCAATACTCACCAATTTATCTTTGAACGAGTAACTCAAATATATTCGCCATCAAAAGGTGCCCCTCAGGTAATGAAGAGGTATTGTAATTATTACAGTACGGCGTAAGGTGCTTTAGCTCTAGCCGCATTCGCTTCGATTGCCTCGAGTATCTGTGTCGTTAAAGCCATTCGGTGGCGGAATCTGCGTCGACCGCCGATTCGCATAGCTGATTAACGATACGTGTCCTCCTGTTCGGCGACGCTTACACGTGTACGCCAGGTAATTTATCGGCTTGGGTTTCGCACGTGTGCGCGATCGTACATATACGTGACCGCCCATTGTAATAGTTAGCGAGTGCTTGCGGTAAGGGCACTAACACATGTGCGGGAAGGGGAGGACCGTATCGTATTGTGCTCCTCTAACAAAGGTGAGGAATCGAGAGGAAGCGGGAAAACGGGAGGACGACGATGCGAACGTGGAAAGGTTCTGTGTCAAATAAAATGCGTTTGAATAATAGCGACGCAAGGGGGAGGAGAGGCCTTTAAATTTGGCAAAGTGTCACAAAGGCTAGCGAAGGCGGAGAGATAGGGAAGACGAAGGACATGACAAGGAGAGGGCGAAGAGGAATTTGGCTCGCGGTAGATCCTGAGGAGGTGGAAGAGGTCGAGTGGGGTCGACTGACGGGGGACGTGCGAGGGGCGAGCGGCGGAGGCGGCCGAAGCGGGGGAACCGCGCGCAAGCGCCCCTACCGTCAGCTGTCGCCCCGCGCGTTGCGTCGCGCCGCCAGTGGCCTCCACTTGGGCGCCAGTTCGTGATCGCAACAAGTTCGCTCAGTTCACTCCTGAACGGCCGCTGACGTACCGACGACGTGAACAATACAAGAGCCGCTGTCACATCGGTGCGACAGTCGCGTGTGCGCTATGGGCTCGTTCGCAGTAGCCCTCGTCGCCGTCATCGCCGGCCACTTGGCCTTCGCCAATTTAAGTAAGTCATTATAAGATAATACCCTTCAGCGCCCTCCGAGTGGCACCCCTCCCCGTAAGCGAGCAATCCTCGCTCGAGTTCGCCGACTCTCAATATTGAACACCCCGTAACGGGCGCCCCGTTCTTCCTGTCATCGCTCGACGCCCTCTCATCGGTCTCGCCGGACAAACACGTTTCCTTCCGGTCGGGCGAACCCGATTCGTGCCCACGTGACTTACGATTCTCTCTCGCTTACGGCGCGAACGTAAACAACGCTTACGATAATCGTACGCGACGGCGAAGAATTTACCCACCGAATCACGTTAATTTTCTCGTTTATTCGACGGTCAGTCGTCGTATTTATTATTTAAAGAATAAATTTGGGAATAACGGGTGAAACAATTTGAAAATTTAAATTTTTCAGTTTTGTTAGAATGTGAACACATAAATATATTGATAAGAATTTTATTTTTTAGCAGGGCGCTTAGAATTTTTTTCTAAGGAAACTTCAAAAGCTACAGGCATGGAAGTATTACATAAAATCGATTTTCGGACCGAAAATCTCTTATTAATTTATTTGTTTAATTTTTATTGTGTTTATTTCTTTATTATTTGTTTAAGCTCAATTGATTACACGATGAAAATTTTTCAGTAACAGAAAATTTTTTTCCAATGTTTCCTTAGAACTTAGACTGAGAAGTATTGTTTTCTATAGATTTTCGGACGCCGAATCGAATGAACAATGAAAACTATTTTTTCGAACCGATTAAAATCCTTCAATGATCGACTGCTCATCGATAAATCACTTCGACAAAATCGACAGGTGATATAATAATTAAACTAAGACGCGTTGAAAAATGTATTTATTCATTTTCGGCGCGTATTGACGATAAAGTATTTCCATTTCAAGGGAAGCTAATAAAATCGAGTGTCTCTGGTTTCAAAGGTCGAAAAATTGAGCAACGTCCGAGGAAAAGGTTTTTTGGGATTCACCAAAAAACCTTTTTGTTGAAAGAGGGCCTAAGGATTTTTTTCGTAAAAAATTGTAACTTGTCTCATTCGACATTGTTATTATTGTGTGAGCTTTCACCAAGACTCGATTGAACTTGGGAAAACGTAAAAAACAAACTAAAACACCATTACAAATGAATGAACGAATGATTGGTAAGTTTATTCCATACTGATGCACAAACATTGAACATAGCGGTTTTTTTTTTTTTTTTTTTTACATGGAAACTACCGAAATACTATTACGAAATATTACATAATAATTATGAAAATAAATTCACTCTCGAAGAATTACAAAAAAAAAAAGCTTCATGGTACAAACAATACAATAGATTTAGTTGACATAATATAGATTGGTTAACAGGCAGGCACAGTCGACGGGGTCCTCCTGAAAAATTAGCCATGAGAAATCCTTTTTTTTTGTACACATTTCGAGTGAAATCTGAAGGTTTCCTCATCTCGGCAGTGGGACCAAACACTGCATACTATAACACGATGATCAATTATACAAATAACACGATGAAAAATCAGAAATAATTAAAAATTAACTCGCCGAATTTTGAACTCCATCCGATAAGTAACAATCCGCTAAACCTCAACCTCAAAAAAAAAAAAAAAAAAAAAATTGGGATGATAACTGATTGCGAATAGGCGATATTTCAAACCCGCGGGCCACCGTTTTCAATTCGCGAGTAAACCCGATTAGAGTTGAATTTGGAAACGTTTCTCTCCGCAAACCTCTATCAGATTAAGCTAGACAGTGGCTTTCATTTGATGGCGCTGAACTTAAATTGATCCTCAGTCGAAATTCCTCCGGGTCGCTGTTCGTTAGGAGTCGAAGTTTTAAAGTTATCCGCTGTACAAATACTCGTTGACCGAAAAGTTTCCCAATTTCATCGAAACAGGTTGCCGCTTCAAGTTTGAACATCGAAATTGAGTGCGCGTTTTATGAGTCACTCCCTTGATTCCGTTTCAGCGATACCGTTTGCAGCAAATTAAAAAGAAATAATCCCCGCCTGCTTAACTTTACAGCGGACGCTGAATTTCAATCGGGTACACTGGCGAAATCTCCGACTGAGTCTGCATTTTACGAGGAATTTTTTTTCTCTTTTCGCATTTTTCGGTGACAGTTGTCATTTACGGATTTTTATGCTGCCGTAGTTGATTTAAAAAAAAAAGAAAAGATAAAATAGATAAATAAAAGGGAGGAAAATAGGAAACGGGTATCGATCCTCCAAAAAATCAATGTGATAGTCACCGAAAAACAGATTGGTAACTATAGGGGAAAACTCCGTAGCAACTATTGTAATTTTAATGATTATTATTTTTCGTAGTGTCCAAATTAAAAAAATATTTTTTTTTTAATAAAATAATAATAATAAATAATAAATAAATAAATGAATGAATGAATAATTTTCATTTTTCTAAGTGTCGAAATTAAAAATATTCTTAGTGTCAATTAAAAATATTCTTAGAGTAAATTAAAATCTGAACTTTTCGCCTTACGGTACAGTTGAAGAGAGTGTTCGACGAGCATTCCAAAGAGTATAGAACGATTTTTAAAGCTCCAAGAACTCTTGAGTCACTCCTCATGCCAAATTTGTGAAATTTCCCAACACAAAAAGCTGCGATAACTCGAGAACCAATAAAGTTATCGACCCCGCAATGGCCTCATTCGATTCAGCGTCTAAAACTCTATAGAAATTGATACCAAAAATACAGCTTTTTCTGGAAAACGTTGAAAATACGAATTTTCTCCCTCTCAAAACCCCCCAAAGATACCCTTAGAATTGAAGTAACGATTTGGCTAAAGAATTGAGCCATTGCCAGAATGATTTTTGGTGAAAGCTTCAAGAATTTATCTTTTATAGTTTCGTCAGAAAAGTGTTGAAGGCGTATGGCGGACGGGCAGGATTTTTTAATTATCAGGATTCTACATACCTTGAATCGTAAAACATCAAATTTTGAGGGATTGAACATCTTTTCCTCTTGGACGATTACAATCGTTTATTATTAACAAACAGAAAATTCGAGCTACTTTTCCGAGCTCCTGGAGTCAAAAAAAAAAAAAAAAAAAAAAAAAAAAAAAAAAAAAAAAAAAAAAAAAAAAAAAAAAACTCACAAAAATGTTCTTCGGATTAGGTGAACGAAACACAAATGCATGGTTTTCTCAAATCATAATAGAAGCAAAGTAATAATAAACCACGGCCGAATCATTTGCAGCGTTTTGAATCTATTTTCGGTTATAGCCGACCTAATCTCGTTTGTCGCCCAATCTTTTGTGAGGATACAATAAATTAACATTTTGCTCATGATCTGTACGAGAGCCGCTCGTACAGCATCTCTGTGGTACGGTTTAATCACGTGCGGATTAATAGTATCGTTGGCAAATATGCTATGTGAACAGTGCCTAATTATTGTTATACATGAGATGAGCTTTAGATCCGCGCTTGATAACCTTCGTATGGAAACTCCGCAGCTCGCATTGACGATGTTATGCAACCTAGATCGCCCCGTGCGGCAAGTGATAATTTACTTCGATTAAGACCGGCTCAATCGTGATTGGCGAGGGAGGACCTCTGGCGGAGAGGGGAAGCCGTCGGTCGGCGTTCGATTTCAATGTATCAACAAGGGGCATCGGTTGTTTAATCATACATAGCCAATTATTTGGCCCTAGACCAAGGATTCCGGAAATTAATCCAGTCCACGAGGAGCTTCATGCCGTTCGAAGTTGTGAAAAAATTATTTCGCCCATTACTACAACCGAATGAGAAACGCTGAATAAATTGTGCCTGCCATTTATTAAATCGGATGGTTATCAGGAAAGTCTATCATACTGATCGAAACGAACATAGAGTCCCCTAGAGTCTGGGAATGGTCGGTTTTCAGCCACGTGAAAACTCATTTCGCACTTGGATGAATTCGGGAAGAAAACATTTCGGTGATCGGGTGAGATCCGTTACGTCGACATGCACTGGTTCCATTATCGACGAACGGAATGGCATTTCACGTAATTATACTTCTGTCATTCCATCTTGACGCGCAGATTAGTTTTTTCGGTTGGTCACAATAGTCAATTGTTCCAAGAACATAATTAGCGCAAACACAGCACTTCCCTGCTTGATTTATGCACGATCACCAATCAAGAATTCTATCTATATATATTTTTTAAAAAAACTGCACAACGAGGAGGAGATCGTACGTCTATTCGAAAAGTTGAACAATATTCGTCAAACTTAAGCCAACTAACCGGCTGGAAAATCTTATTTTTTTTTTAAGTTAGGCCTTCGTTTTAGTTTTATTGCGCTTTAAAATTTTATGACCATGTTTTTCGCGTATTTTGGCCTGTTTTTTTGCGAATAACTTTTGAACCGATCACTTTTCCATAGGTATATTACTCACAGGCGAGAAAGAGCTATCAAAATCCTACAATTTGGTGCATTCAATTATATTTTTATTTTATGGATTCCCAACATTATCCTCAGATTCGACTTTGCTGTGAAATTGAGGAAGTTATGGCGGTTTCGAATTTTCAAAAATTTTCTTATAGCGGGTGAACCGCTGGGATATTATTCGGAGGTTGAAATCATGCGTGAAATAACAACCGAGCGATTTCAATACGTGAGACTATATACGCTTCGAGTGCCTTTCGCGAGTGGCTTCCGGTTAATGCTAACGAACTATGCTAACCACTCTGAATGCTTAGCGATCCATCCTCCTTGCACCTCGTATGCATGACAAACTGTTAGTACCTAGAGTTTCACTTCACTTGCATCGGTTGTTGAAAGGCAATTGACTCTGTACGTTCAATGTGTTATCAATAGATGTATGAGTCAGATTACATCAAAGCAATGAACAATTCTGATCGATTGTTATTATTATAGATTGTATTATAGATTCATTATTCCGCGAATTATTTTCAATCATTATTATCGAGGAAAAAACTCGCTACTTGGTCTTAATAAAGAGTAATTGAGTTCGAAATCGTTTTAAAAATGTTTGAGTCTCACTGGTGCACTATTAGATTTTCTCCTGAACAGTAGATACGTATTTCTATTCTTTTGGGACGTCTAATAGTTCAATGTCAATAAATGGTTGTCAATAAAATTTTCATTAATTCGGATGTGCACAAATTTCTCGACTTCATAGTTTGCTGTTTTTTGGCCGACCCAAACATAAATAAAATCGTTTTTTAAACATCGTTTTACGCTTCGTAGTATTTACATTAATCAAATCATCAATCATTCATTAATTTGTCGTTGTTTCTGCATCAATGCTCAAAGTGTTTTGTCAAATTTCAAACCTAAGATAACAATATCCCAAATTTTTTTTCTTTAAAAAAAACCGTACTTACACTAACTATTCAAACATGGAAGGAAGTAAAAATGCCTAAATTGGAAAATCGATTACGATCAGAGTTGGGATTGTATCAAGGAAAGAGAAGGGGATTCAAGTTGGTTCTGGAATCAATCGCCACATCGCTGTATTTTTCTTTTTCATTGACCACCAATTGTGTTGATGATAATTTGATAACGGTCGGCAGGAATCCAGTCTGCGAAATGTTCCACTGATGGTTCGTTACGCCGTTAGCGTCTCAGATTTATTCTCTCTCTTCCGAAGTGAATAAAGAATGGGAAAATACTTTCTTTTTTTACAGTGACCGTCCTTGAGAATTCATTTGATCCGCTACGTTTAAATTGTCGTTTCCAAGGTGTTATGATTCCACTTGAGTGTATCAGTAAACAAACTTTAACCCTTGTCTGATCGGTCGAGCATTTCATAGCGGCCGTATTGAAATACTTCATGCTGATAGAGTTATCAATAAAGTCATAAAATGCAGTACTGATTCTAAAATCATCCATAAAGTTACTAATGGACTAATTATTGGAGTAAATAGAGTCATCAATAAAGAAAAGTCATCAATAGTCAACATAAAGCAAATAGAGAAATCAATAGAAATCATAGAATTATCAACGTGTTGACTAATACAGTCATGAATAGCGTATTGAGTTAGTGATAGAGTAAATTATAGTAACTGCCAACTGTGGGATATTGAGACTGGAGACGACGACCTAGTAGCGTTACTATGAACAAGTGACTGATGGCTGCTTACCATAGAGCGAGAATCTAGGTAAATTCTTAAGCACTGGTAGGTCCGAAATTAGAAAAAAAAATACAAAAACGCCTCGGAAAATTCTTATACCGCATGCGTAGAAAGGGGAATCCACATTTTTGAATAGGCTAGACATCGTAATAGTCGAATAACGAACCACGAACCCAGTTTTGGTTTCAAGATATTATTTTTCGCTCCACAACTGCAGGATTGTCCATAGTCGTCGAATCGCCCGCGTATCCATCGCTTAGTATCTTTTTAATTTTATCCCTTTCATTCTTCGTTTCAACTTTTTATTTTTAACGAATTTTGATTTTCTACTTCAATTAATCTTCGATCGATTTTTCACTTAAATTACGTTTCTTTTATCTCTTACATACAGACACATCGCGGGAATTTTTTGCCCACTCGTCGAAGTCTGCGATACTCTGTCCAATCATTGTGCATTATCTTCACACCAACTGGTTCTCTTTCGTTTCGTTACGCACCCGATTTTAAACCGACCTCGCGGAGTGATGATGGAGAGGATAATAAATGATTGATATTTTGACGAGTCAACGCATTTTCGAACGCCGAACGCATCCTTTCACGCGAACGGCGGATTGATAAAATTTCTCCATCCGGTTATCGATAATTGCCTTTCAATATTTGATCCGATAAGCCCGCGTGCGCGTTCCGGTTCGGTAATCACTTTCGTTAACACTGCGATGTATTCAGAGAAATTCTATTATACGGCCATCGATTCCGGTTTGGCTTCCGATTTTCATTTGTTTCTGGCGCCTTTGTTGAAACAAATGCCTTGAATTCCCAAGCAATGATAGCCAACGTGTGTTTTAAAATGCAATCAATCGGTTTGAACTTCATGGTTCGTTAAATCGGGGAAAATCGTTGGAAGTGGGCGATTTAGAAATAATAGTGTTCGCTGTCCAAGAAAAATGTGACAAATGTCAGTCGCGAATTTGAATGATCGGTAAGGAAGTTGTGAATCATGATTAGTTTTGGTCTATTACATATAATAAACCATTGTAATTGCCCAAGAAAAAAATGTTCTGAACCCCTTCAAAATTTGATGTTTTACGTTTCAAGGCATGTAGAATCCGAATATCCAATAAAACATATTCTGTCTGTCCGCCGTCATCACTTTTCCGGCCAAACTATAATAGCTACATTCTTGAAATTTTCATCAACAATCAATCTCGGTCTCACGACGGCCCAATTCTTGAACCACAATGCTAGCTCAATTTTAAGGGTATTTTTGAGGGATTTTGAAGGGAGGAGAAAATTCATATTTTCCAAGGTCTTTCAGAAAAATGTGTATTTGGTATCAATTTCTATAGATTTTTGGACGCTGTACCCTTAAAAATCCGAGAAAGCAGCTCTAGCTGTGATCCGTGAACCGTAAACATTCCGGCGATCAAATCAGAAACGTTGTGGCTGAATGTTAGGTTTACACTGGCTAACGATTTGATCCTCATTCAATCTCGTAAAAAGTTTATTAAATTTTAATTTAATGAAATGCGCCTGCTCCCGCAAAATATATCTATAGTAATAGGATAGCACATCTGCATTTTTTTTACAGCTGTCCACCTACAAGATAAATTATGCTGTATCAAGTCAAACGGGAAATACATAACGTTACTCGATCTTAATTTCGTAATTATTGTTTCACTTTTCGCTCATGCCCCTGAAAAATCTATTCTTGTAGTTTTACATCTCCCCTTCAACCAGAAACTCCAAATACTTTGCCAAGGAGGAATAGTCTTCAAACCATGGGCGCTTTCAAAATCTTCCCTGTGCACGATGCATGTGTTTGAATCGTTGGGGAAAAAATCCTCCGTCGACTGCGCTATTTAATTGGAACGGACAAGGGCTGTGGCATCGTCGCATGAAGCAATTTAGATAAACGGCAGTTAAAAAGAGCGCCACCACTGCTGCTTAACAACTGGAGAACCAAGATATGAACAGATCCGGAAGATTGCGACGGCCATCGTCGTGGTAGACCACCGATAGGCTTAATTTGAATTTCTACTTGTTGATCGTCGGAATAGCGCTCGGCACAACTGAGATATCCGTAATATTGAGTTCCATGGGATAGAATCTTTTGGTTGGAATAGAGTTGTTAACTACAGCGGCGAGTTAAACGGCGAGTCTGCGGTTATACTCTCTAAAACAGAAGAATCAGATTGGCCGATAAATGCGAGGTATTGCACTGTCATGTCCACGTAGAAATTTGTGTACTATCGTTAGGCCTACGCACCGAACTTCCACGTTACTAACCAGTTTCGAGTCGGCCTCCTAACTTGAATAATATAATAAATTTGTTGTTATCTCAAGAGAATAGATTCAAATCGATTTCATCGGGGAGAGAGTTATTTTTCTTTTTCGGAGTCGATTATAAAATGTCTCATGTTCAAACAGTTACTTAATATTTTTCCCATTATTCATGCATGACCAGTGTTCCCATTCTAGAACGTCCAGCTAGCTTTGAAGTTGTTCTTTTGTCAAAGGGTGGGAAAAATTGAAGCTGATGAAGGGTTATTTAATTTTATTTTCCAAGAGAAACGAAATTTCTTCGGTGACTCAAACGTAGAGAATATAATTGCCAAAGACTTCATGCGACCGATTGGTCGCCAATATGAAGTTGCTTCTGGTTCTGTAATAATATTTTTTATTCGCACAGATCCAGTCAAGATTTTTTTCGAGTATCAGCTAGAATTGAACGTTGTTATCAATTTTACATGACATGGCAGAAGTCAGTTGATACCTCTGAAACTGTGTGTGATGTCTGAAGTGATAAAAAGCTTGCAGTTTTTTCAACGTCGACCAAATATTTTTGGCAAAACAATGGCGCCTCAGCAATATAATTTTCTCTTCGTAGTTTTGGGTTCGATACAAAGGAATACTATCTCTTTTATTTTTCCTTTTCAATGCTATGCTACAACAATCTCTTCTTACAAATTAATCTAACATTTTCGAATAATTATTTTTTCTTCAAAATATACGTAGAAGTTGATCGGATGAAAGAAAATCGAACGATAGGGCTCTTGAATTGTTTCATGATGAGCTTCTCAACTTTTTCTGTCGAAGGACGTACTTATTCCAGCCGAAATAATGTGATGAGCACGTGCTAAAATTTCAGTGATCCTGTTTCTGGCGGGGCTTTGAGGATTTCAGATCGTAGGCACCGGTTTTCCTTTGGATTTAAGTTGCCGTCGCTTCCATCTTCAGCTCTTATGTCTAACGGTAAGAATTCCAACTTCGTCTCTCATTTCAACCGTTGTGTCATTCTTTTTTCCAGTTCGTCTGTAAGACCGGGTTTCTTTTAGTTTGATCGCAAACAGTTCGGCCTTTTCTTTGGCGCACCAAGACGAAGATTCGACTGTACGTCTAATGAAAGGTACCAACAGTAATTGTTGGCCTCTACAAACATCAGATAGCTCGGCAAAATTGAAGTCACTATCTTTTTCAACGAAGAGACTGCTAATATTTAGTGCGAATCCGCCTTGAAAGGTCTCCAGAAAAAACTCAGCCGTGAGAATAAAGCATGAATTCCCGGCATTGTGTTTACATTTCATGAGAGTAATTTCAGCATTACCTAGGTTAGTAAGAATAGGAAATTTTACAGGCCTATTGATCCTGAAAGCCTTGATTTATGGCATGCGAGAAGAAAATACCGTACTGGGTTGGTGAGGGGGAGAAGAACCAGGCGACATGTTCTCCGATTTTTTATTAACTGGCCGAGTACTTTCGCCCCTTCGGGCATCCTCAGGGCGATGTGGAACCATAGGTTACCACAACTCAACCAAGGAGAAGAAAATAGTTTTGGAAACATTATGATCTTACAAAACACTTGAATTCGCTCAAAATTATTTACATGTTTCTCGTTTCTCGCAAATAGAGAACGATACAGTTTAAAGAGAATCCTTGCAGGTGTTGAACAATTTTGGATTGATTGCTGGCTAGGGTCGAATATGAACAAGAGGGAAACTAAGAAACTAAATAATAGTTTCTAAAAACAGCCGTTATAATGATCTACTTCCTCAAGTTCTTATTTGATTATGTGTACATCTCAATTGGTTCGTTCGGCAGTTTCAATGGTTCGTTACTGAAAGTAAATGAAAACCCCGCTATGGTCTCATTCAATTCAGCGTCCAAACATCTTTAGAAATTAATACCGAACACGCTTCTTTCTGAAAAACGTTGGAAAATAGGCATTTTTCCCCCTTAGAACCCCCCAAAAATACTCTCACAATTGAGATAGCGGTTTCGTTAAAGAATTGAGCCATTGTCAGGTCAAGATGGATTTTTGGTAACAATGGCAAGAATTCAGCTTTTGTCAGAACGCGTTGACGACGGACTGACAGAATGTTTTTTTTATATTCGGATTCTACATGCCTGGAAACGTGAAACATCAAATTTTGAGGGTGAGTTATAATGGTTTAATATTGAAGGATGAACTAAAACGAATTTTTATAATGCACGTATCCAATTTTTTTTTCTTGAGCAATTACTATTTACGTGTTGACGACTGTTATGTTTTGGAGTTGCCTTGATCATTACATAACTTGCTCAGTTAGTAATGCTTTTGTTCTTTTTGTACTGTCCGAATCTCTAAGACAGTCATCTTCTGCACTTTTTTCAATCGTTCATTTTTAAATCCATATCTGAAAGAATAACACTTGTACATACAACTAACATTACTACTTGACATACCGATTAATATTACAGTCTAATAAAAGGTTTTCATTTCATGCCCAGTTTAAACTCAACCGAAATCCGAATCCTCGCCATAAGTTAAATATAATAGGCTCAACTAGCAACTGAAACGGGAAAGCGAATAGGTACGAAAAACCGTGTTAGATTTTTATCGATAAATAATAATTGCATCGGCATCAAGTGTTTGTTTTACTTAACCTAGGGTTTCTCTAATTTTGTCACGTCCGACGGGGAAACACTTGGCCGAATAAAAATACGACGAAGAGATAATTTAAGATTTTTTCGTCTATTTTGAAAGCAATGTCTGAGGTCAAAAGAGGCGAGATATTTACATTTCAACCACTGACTCACACCGCGGAGGTGGGAACGGGTCGTGGTAAACAAACCAGTGTCCGCTCTCTCGACTGGGTTATCCTATTTGAAGACTCCCATTCTCGAAAAAAAATAAATAAATAAATAATAATAAAATATAAAACATAAATAAATGGTAATCGATTAGAATGCAATGGGAAATTAAGTTGAAGGTAATTGGTTAGGTGTAGATGATCAATCGGAAGGAAAACATTGGTCGATTTTCCTTTATTTCATTATTCAACTGTATCAATTAAGTTCTCTTATCACTAAAGGAAATTTTCACCGTTAGATTCGCATCGCAACGTAATCCAAGAGCTATTAAGAGAGTGTAAGTCGAAAAAGTTGCAATCCCAGTGATGAATTGAAATTATCACAATACAGAAGAAAACAAGCATATTCGAATGCAACGGTGTGTTCAAATGTCAAAGCAATAGTCGGAGAAAATGTAAATAAACGGGCATTTACGTTTCCTGCGTCGGATTAAGGGGAACTTTATTCACGACGGGTTTGGCTCGGGAACGTTTCTTCACTTTTAATGACACAGTGCTAGCCCATCATTTCTTATTCAAACTTTTTTCACACCGTGGAATCAAATGGTTGCCTAAGGTGCACAAAGGTGATTCTTCCATAAATTATACTCAATTTACAGTTGAAAAATTCGTTCAATGCCGCCGATATTTTGGAACTTTCCGAACTTTTCCCCCAAGCTGTTCGCAATTTGCTTAAAACTGTCGCGCTTCGCGTTCAAGGCAATGTTCTCGGTGCCGTTCGTCTTTTTTTGTTTTATCGAGCCGGAAGCTATTTCGAAATCGCTCCGCTCAGCTTTTGAAGTTCGGCCAATCAGCAGCTTCGTTGCGTATCGCTATCGGCATCATTTTTTTTCTTGGCTCACGTACTTTATTCTGCTAGGATAAACATCGGTAACTCGCATTCTAGCGAAAGCACAATATTTGTTCATAACAAGGGAGGAACGATTCAATACTGTGCTTTCGTTTCAAATCGAACAGTTATTTTACGAAATTTTTCACGTAGTAAATACAAATCTTGGGATTGGGGAGGGGATGTTGATTTCGGAGAATTGAAACTCATTGTGGTCCCGCTTAAAAAAAATAATGGTAGTGGTCGCACTGTACTTCCATATGGTCAAATCCGCAACAAGGCGAATCCAATCGTGATATCGAAAAAATTAAGTCATGGGAAAACGCTGCTAATGGGTGTACAGTGGTTTACTATTCATTCGCTTCAGTTGTGATTTAAGGAGACTGCCCTCTTGAAACGATAACTCATTGAAAATCGTATTCTTTCTCTTTCAAGCGAAACAACTCGAATAATTTCAACGATGGAGTTGCCACTCGCTCCATCCCACGCTATACTATCAATCTTATGCTACCGTTATAAAAATAATTACGAATGAGAATATTGTTCAATATTGCATTAATTGCATTGCATTCTTTGTATTGGTCTGTTTAATTTTAGAGCAAACCCTCCTTTAACTATTCAAGCAATCTCCTGATGTTGTAACGGTAGCGTTTTCACGATTCGGGCCTGTTCTGTAAACATCGGTCCTCACTTGGAGGTCTGGATCGCCCTAATGTTGACCGAGAGCCGCGTTAAATGTCAAGTTCGCCAGTTCACAGCTGTTGCCAGCGCATATCTGCTAACTGCACGGTGGCACAACCGACAACGGATAACCGCGAGCGGTGACAAAGGTCTAAGCGATTTCGGAACACCCGTTCCTGACCATAGAAATGGAATACGAGCACTTCGTGACACAGGATCTGCTCGTACATCTGGTGGTCGAGGGCTGTACGAATTTTTAACGCCGGGCGAATATCAACAACTAAATCGGTCAATCTTGAATAAAAGTCGCAACAATACCCGGTAGTGTCGAATTAAACGTAATTACCTTGGGGGAAAAATGTTTCGAAAAAGCTTTGAATAAAACCGGTTTAATTTTTTAATTCAATTTTTCTCCCATTTCCGGGCTATTGATGTGACGAATGAAAACATCAATCATGAAGAATGAATGATTTGATGATTTATGATGAGTGCTTTTGTCTTTTTTGGACATTGCAGAAGGAGAAAAGTTTCCTTATTTTCTCAGCCAGAGCTGTCAATGCCAACCGAATGGTATTCAACTGTCAGCTGTCTGTCTGTATTCGACGAATCCTATTGTTTATTTAGTTTTTCTCGGATAGAGAATTAGAAGAAATGAATTTCTTTCTACCTATCGGACGGATATTGGTATGAAAAATACAACCATTTAGCTTGGTTCACGGTTAAGTACGATTGGCACAACAATATTGTCCGTGTGGAGCATTCATTGGTTACTTTGTAAATCATACGTCTCTAATAGAGATCCAATCCACGGTCTATATTTATGATAGTAACCTTTAGTTGCGCATGATTTCACAAAGTTACCAATATTCCCCATGGTGACCGTGAAAAAACGCTGGTAAAAGCAAACACTTTCTACTGTCCAAGTATGTTCAGATAACTTTTTCGATAACTACGACTCTCGTTTTGATCTGTGATAATCGGTGGTTCTGTGAAACGTGTTCTCATTGTTATTTACATATAGAGTTTATACAATCGTGACCTATTAAATTTGATTTTCACGAAAATACTCGGCGGAATAGAAGGAAAATATGGGAAACGGTCGCCTAATTGTAAACCCGAAATTAAAACCAAACCCCGAAAAAAGTTAAAAGTTAAAGTTAAAAATTACGCCCGAAAAGAGTTTTAAAAAATATAACTTCAAGAAAAAAACCGTCACAAAAACCGACAAATTGTAGAACTTCGTAGTAAATAAAAAAGGCACAAAGGAAAATTAGGTTTGAACAAAAAAGGATTTGTTTGCACAGGTTTACATAAAAATGGGATGAACTGGAAGCAGACGAAATTGATTAAGAGGTAGATGAATGAATACCTGACTGCTGAAATAATGAATGAAAAAACGCGTTTCTAATCATCAGGCGACTTAACATTTGCAAAACGTCTAAAATAAAGTGAAGCTGCAGCTGAACTGGATTTCCTTTCCCCAGCGCAAAAATATGGAATTCCTGGTAGATACACTTAAGTGCATGCAAAGTTAAATGATGATTTATTACTTATTGCCACTGAAAAGAGAAAAGATCTTCCAACGCAAGTGATGTACGAAATTCTGCAAACAAGCGACTATCAATTATTCCGGTTAAAATGGGGCTCGCGGTATAAACGCCGGAATACATCGTTGAATGTTCTCGCCCAGTTTCAACGTGTTTTTTCATTGGCATGATCAATCATTAAACGGTGCGAAGCGATGCCAACCATCGTAAACTGCCACTGATCGATGTAGAACTTCCGTTCCCTTTTGCTAAACGTCCTCAAGTATCCATTCGACGGAGTGTAAAAATTATCATGTTTCTGGTGAATGTTTTTTTTAAGTGGGTTTAATGGAAACGAATCACATAACTGGAGCAATTTGCTGTCGAAACCGGGAATGCATTTTTTTTAATCTCTATAAACAATTCATGACTTTCATTCCGAATTTGAAAGAGAAAATAACGTGCAGGAAAAATTCAAAAATTTCGAGAAACAGATGATGTTATTGAGGAAATTGTATTGAAACGAGAAGAGCGGCTATTCCCGAAATGAAAGTATCTCGAGCAGAAGTTCGTCGAATCCTATCACGTCGACATAAACGAAGACCGAATAATATATCAAGCTATCTTTGGATTCAACCGATAGCTGTTCAAATGGAGTAAATATTTACCTAGGGCAGTTCCAGCTCCTGACAAAGGGGAAATGACTACATAAAGCAGCAATAACAAACAGTACTAGATCAAAGGAAAAAATGTAATCCCACGATAATAGTGTTCTCCGTTCTTTCCATTCCCAGCTGCATAATAATGCAAAGAAAAGAAAAATTAATAATAATAATAAAACAGTCATGCAGAATGGCTATAAGGTTTTCGAATAGGAGAATAAATTATAGAGGAGAGGGTTTGACTAATATTACTTAGAGTGTGGAACGATATTTATAGCGTTATCAGTCCTCGACTGATGCATTAACATTATAGTGTGTATTTCAGAAGCGCAAAACTCGATTCTACTACTAAATAGCCGCAAAAAGTATCTATGAGAAATATTTTACCCCTCCAAAAACCCTTCAGTTTTTACTCAAGATTTTTTGTTATGTATTTTTGTTTGACCTGCCAGCAAAACTCGCTTAATGACCTCAATTTATTGAGGGACATGAAATTTGAGAACAATGTGGAAAAGAACGTCAAATTTACTTTCTCCTGACGCCAAAAATAAAAGTTCTGAGCAGCTCTCGCACTGGTTCTGCAAGTTTTTTGGATTATGGAACGCAATATTTTTTTCCTAAATGGGGACATGCATGGTGAAGAAAATGTCCCCCAAATTTAGTTCTTTAGATTCTAAAAATAATTTTATGGTGGTGATATTGAACAAAAAATTACTGTTATAGGGTTGAGGGAAAGAATGACTTGGTGACTTCTTCTCCATTGCCTTATTCGGCCGAGATCATTCGCCCTTTCGGGTATCCTCAAGGTAGCTTCAGTTCAAGGAGAAGGAACCGCCTTGTGATTTTTCCTCTCAACCACTTGAGTGTGATAGAGGAAAAATATATTTTTAGTAAAACACACTAATGAAAACCACTGATTGAATGAAAGGTGTAAAATGGCCAACCATCTTCTTGTGAATTCCATGGAACTTCAAGCTTGGTGTTGTTTGACTCAAAATATAACACGCTGAAAAGTTCCATAATCAATCATGAACACTATTTATTCGGAAAGTGAGAATGTTCGACGATTAAAACCATCCAACAGTCATACAGACCAAAAAACGGCTGGAAAGCTATTTATACCATTGAAATAACTTTATCAGAAAATAACATTTTAAAACAGACACACTTGTGCGTTTCCTAATAAAGAGGATTTTTGAGTTATACTCGATTGCCACAATAGTGCGATACATAAAATTATAATTTTTGGTGATGTGTGATGTATAATTTTATAGGACAAATCCACACCTCGTAAATACATATTTAAGAATTTTACATATAAATTAAATAATTTTTTAATTTTTTTTTATCCCAGCAATATAATACACACGTTCAAGTTATGCAGTTTCGCAGAATATTCGTAAACATAGTTGTCCTCAATTTCCTAGTTTCTGCGGAAATGTTTGCCATCTCATTTTTCCCCGTCACGAAATGCGTCATCGCTTGTCATGTCTCTGAAAGGTATCGACGTCCGGGCATGGCCGCTTCCAAGGCTAAATGGCCGCTCTACCTCTGGAATTCATTTCAATTATCTTACACAATTCGTCTCCGAGTGTTTGCGACAGCTCGCTCGATTTCGAGAACGGTTTCTCGCAGATTGGAATGGAAGGATGGACACTGTTGCGAAACATTCGTCTTCATGCGCACATCGCGGTGTCGCATCTACGAGATAGATACGCAAATAGAATGGTGGGTGTACCTGAAACGTAGGGAGGCTCGCCCGTCGAATGTTTTTCTAATACGTTGGCTGACGTTGGCAGCTACGTCGTTTCGCCCATATTTTGACAGCTGGTTGCAACAATGTGTTGCTGCGCATCAGCTAATTACGCTGAATAGTAAACTTGAATGATTCACTTTGGGCCAAAACGCGCAATCTCTGGGTTGCCATTTTTCTATCTGTCTCCCCAGAACGATTCGGCCACAAGAACTGTAGCCGCTAAAACGTTGAATCGTTAATGTAGAAAGTGACCTCAAGGTGATGAACAAAAAGTTATAATTATAAGTACTATATATATAGCTCCGTCTGGCCGATGGACGCCAAACCAGAAATTAATCTATCAACAATTCTAATATTTACGAAAAATGAGAAGGGACATTGCGAAGGGTAACGATTTCGTAGCACTAAAAGCTGCGGTTTCGACGAAACGCTGTTGAGTCGGAAACTGATTATTTGAGCAACGTTGGTCCGTATCAAGCCGTAGTAAACTAAGGCACACTCTCTCTCAAGAGAAATGTCTCTGGTCAGGAAATGACAAACTCATTTCCGCATTAACGATTAAACGGCTTAGCTATAATAGCTATTATGGCCAAATCATTCTGGGGTGACAGATAGAAAAATGGAAACCCAGAGATAGCGAATTTCGGCCTGAAGTGAATCATTCAAGTTTACTATTCAGCGAATATTAATTTGCTGATGTGCAGCAACACATTGTTGCAACCAGCTGTCAAAATATGGGCGAAATGACAAAGCTGCGGCAGCCTACGTATTAGATAGAAACATGAGATTAATTTCATTATCTCTAGATGATAGTGTTAGTGATGATATATAGATAAGTACATGAAATCTAGCATGATCCCTCGCCGTTATCGAACATTCGACCTCGAGATTTTAAATAATAATAATAATTTCGTGACCCGTTAACATTCTAAATACAAACGATATTTGTTTCACGCGGAAGTACGGTATGTGACCGTAACGATGAAAACATTCATTCGCCTTAGATTTTCACTACCTGATGCGATCAAATATATTGACTTATGAGGACTGCGAATATTTCTAAATACAAAAAATTAGCGAATAGCACGAAAGTACGGTGAGTGATCCTAGCCATAAAAATCAGGCATCATTCAATAGCCCTTCCAAATATTTCAAGAACTTGATCGTTCAAATACATTGATTTTTGTGATCTTGTGTAAAACGCAAAATACAAAATACGCACTCGTGAAATCGTGAAAAAAGCTCATAACATGGAAAAACGGCGAGTGAGCGAATCATAAAAAGCGGGAAGGATTATCAATAGAGGACCATATTTTATAAATAAACCGTTCCACTCTTTCAGGAACAATGCTTTTGTTCTTTCGTGCTACGCCTGTTAGGTTGGCGTAGTAAGCATTTACGGAACTCAACAGTTTCCAAACAGTTAGCAGCAACGATAATAGTTTCCACATCGAGTGTAAAATTGAGGAATGAAACTTGTGAGAATACACCCTTGAGGTTCCGGACAACAACTGCTTTATTGAGATCCAAACACTATTATTGATCGAGAGAGAGGACCTTACCGCCGAGAGACCGTCCCTCGTCATCCCCGTTCGCCGTCATCATCGCACTCGCGGTTCTCCAACGCTCCTCAATCACCCTCTAGTACACTTCTCACCTCTCCTCTATATCTACACATACAAATACTAACATACTTTCTATCTCCCTCTCGCGTCCCAACCGCACTCAATCAATCACTCCCTTTCCATCCATTCTTCCGTCGCAATTCATTTCTCAATCATCTTGTCTCTTTTCGGCTTCGTTCGCGGCCACTTCAGGCAACGTTGCTAGAGTTTGATTTCATTGTTCTACTACTCGCTATACGTACGATGCTACAATACGCTACACAACGCACAGGGATTGCGCTCTCTCGACCTCCTTTATAAAGACGTAGCCAAGACAAGATACAGTATAGTTTTCGGACATAATTATCACGTAACTAGGCTAACAATTGAATTGCTAATATTCTAATAAACAATACTGGTAACACATTGTCCACGTTTCTCCTGACAACTGTATTTTTCTCATCCCTTATATTTTACATGGAAATCATTAAATTGTTTAACCGTTTTGAAAAAAATTCATCAAATAATGGCTGTTGAATATGACACGATATGACATGTTCATAGAAAAGGATCAGCCCTCGGCCTTTCCAGCAGAACAAGTCATGTTCATTAGGAGGAGTAAAAGGGCAATCTGAGGGTCAGGCAGTCGTGCGTCTGCTGTGTTGTGCCCTTTGCTGAATAACACAGTGTCATTTGCGTCGCAAGTGACTACCCCATTTTTCCCCGTTTAATCCGCGATTGCCCGGATCGCTGGATTATCTTATTTCTCCCACTGCATCAGACAGGTCAGAAAGTTATGTTTTTACTTTTATCATATTTGTTTTTCTGTCGAGTCGAATTTTCCAGGGTCATCCGCTTTTGTGAGTGACGAAGTACTCTAATTTAATAAACTCTCATTTTTAAAGAATATTTTATTTCGTTCATTTTCCTGAGATCCTGCCTACAGTTTTCAAATTAAAACGAACCGCTTTTAAAAGTGAGAATGATGTCGAATATAGGAATAGAATAGGATACTAGCAATATTTTACTTACTTAATTATACCTATTGTTTACGAAATCCAGTAAGAAAACTGAAGTAAATAATCTGATAATACAATGATCAACAGGCCCGATACAATTATCAGTCCGTTTTCACCATGTACCGTGACGTAACATCAACCTATCATTGCGGAAAACTGTTCGAAAGAATTTTTGAAAGTTGGGAACCTCTAGGCGGTGGTTTCAAAATGTATATTCTCTCAGGAAGGGTCACATTATTATCAATGATCAGTCTCAGTTCTCCTTAGAATTGCAATTACAACGCTTTTCTCAAGTCCAAAAGAATATCACTCAACATATATGAGGGGAACAAAACTTGAAATTCATCTGATATACTTATACCGGGGCTGATAATAGTAAGTTTTAGTGCATTACTGTCTGGATTAATTAAATTAACATCTAAATAATTGTGTAAATTATTTATTTTTAAACTAACATTAATGTCTAGGTTTTGCTTGTGGTTTGACGTGGATTCGGTCCTCATCATTCGTATCCACCCACCCGTTCATTCAGCGCGAAGTTGAGAATTCATACTCAGCGGGGAAAGCAGGTTACTCATATATGGCCGCTAGGCCATTGGAACGTCAAAGTTAGTTACCTTACTCCACCTCATCGATTCAACATGGTTTTTGGTTACCTACCGACGTGGCGACTCGAACACGGAAGATCTTGTAATCTGCACTGAACGTCCATTTCTGCACTTGTGAATTGTATCACGTATATCACCTCAATCAGGCGCATCTTTCATGCTAAGCCAAAAATGGCATTGGTAGAAAAAATTGAAAGCTACAGTTTTAATCTTTCGATAGGCGCAGAAACTAAATCACGTTTTCCTCGAAACTCAAAATGGAAAAGGACTCTTTGCTGAAGGGGGGAGTGCACACATTAATTTTTTCCTTCAATATTAGTTAACGCTGGAGCGGTCGCTTCAGTTTTGTGACCCGCTTTTCAGTTGGCGTGACAGGCTGACAGGACAGCGGAGAGCTTGCCTCAACAGAGTTGAATATTCCTTTCTTTACTGTCGGGCCGCCTTCCAGTTTTCCTCTGTCTCCAATTGTCGCCCCAAGTTGTGCCGTGGAGATGAAACTAAACCGCATCTTAATGAAGCTTGAGAACCCGGAAATGCACAAGATGGCAAAACTTCGCGAATTGATGACTCGCCTCGAAAAATAATCTGCAAAGATAAACTAGACCACTTTCAACACCAGCGAAGTAAAATCGTCGCCAGTTCATTTACCTAAACGAATTTAACTGCCAGAAACCGACTGGGCCAGAATGATGAAAAATAATTTTCGCGGTGAGAAAGTCAACTTCGAAAGCATGCGGCTGGAACGTTCCTTCCGTTTTTTATTGTTGAGTCGTGCGCCTCCAACAAAACATAAAAATGAGGGTTATCGAGCCTAGTCTTAGGAGATAGTAACTTTTTATCAGTTTGTCGTCAATGAGCAGACATCTTGGGAACGTTTCAATATAGCTCTCTGAGGTAGCCTTCAAGCTTGGAATGAGGATTTTCACCATCATATGAGGATTTCACATAGCCAGTTCCTATTGAAGTCCCTTAGTTGGGTGTCAGACCTCCTATTTCTTAAAAAAATTAGCAACGGCCTGATTGACTCACTTGAGCTTCTGTCCCGAAAATCCCTTCATGTCCTCTACCAGAAACTGCGTTCTCCAGTTTATCACCAGCCATATTTTCACAAGCTAACGCACTGTTCTACATGGCGGGTTCGGTGGGGTAGTTCTGGCGATAACTGGCGTTGGAGTGATAGAACCAAACAACCCTAGTGGGGGGATTATGTTTACATGTAAGCGTCAACAACTACCGTGTGTGCCGTTTTCTCGTTGTATTTGCCGATTTTACAAAGAATGCAATTCGAAGTTCATAAATAAACAGGTACCGGAATTAAAAATGTTCAATTCTCTCTTCAACGATTGAAAATTTTTGGTAGCAGACTGAGTAGCAGTGTCTACAAATTATTCTTTCCTAATTTTATTCTTCCTTTCAAATTATTATTCTTTCCGTCTGCAGTAGCACTCGGTACTTGTTGAAAGTGTTCACCAAAAATCATTATTGTTGAGTATTTCCCAATATTTTCGTGATTGATATAATTCAAGGGACTGGGTTGATGATAAATCGCACAACATGCTGATAATTCAAGATCGCAGGACCAGTAGTGGAGTGCTTAGCTTATAGCTCTATAATAGACATCATTATCACAATTTCATAGGACTGAGCAATGAATATTCTACCAAGTAGAACGAGAATAAAGTATCAAAGCCATGTTAGAACAATAAAAAATGAAACAATAAAAAGGGCAGTCAAATTAAAAACGAGTGGTCAATTAGGACACAAGCCTAATTCGATATCGCCGAAACTGCTGAACCCGCTCACGTAGGACGTAGTTAAGTGGGGCTGCTTCTCAAATCATAATTGAAGGAATGGTAATTTCGGAATAAAATCGGCTCTCATAAATATTGGAGTTTTTGCCAGGATTTCAAAGAGAATGGAAAAGTCGAATATTCTTAATTCGTTTTCGTGTTATGTCAACCTTTCATTTTTCAGTGGTTGTTTATTCACGTCATCGAACAATTGGTCGGTTTAACATGTTGAGTCGATTTCGTTCGCTCCCTGCTCAATCAGAAGTGGGGAAAATATGGAAGTAAAACAGACTCAACAATTTCCCATTGATGGCGCTAAAGTTTCGACCGGGGCGAATGTAGATCATGCGATGTAAAAAAGTTTCATTGAAGCACCGCGTGTTTCTCAGACTATCCGCCTTCCTCGCATGGCCCGTAGATAGCATAAGGTAGATGTAGAACAGCGATGGTTGCAGTTACTTAATCTTGGTAAATAAATAACACACAGGCATTGTTTATTCGCCAACCTCATACTATAAGTAGATTCGAGTTACCCCAGACGTTATCGCTAGCGTTGCAAAGAGAGGAGATAGCTTAGTAATACAATTTGATAGTCAAAGGCCCTTTGAACATCTTAAGAGGGAATATTTACCCAACGTAGCCGACTGGGATCCCCTATCTCCTAACTCCTGGGGTTAAGCCCTCAACGTGAGCAGTCAAACAACGCCGAATCGCTGAAAGATATTCACCACGAACAAATTCTCGAAAAATCAGACGCTTTACGGCCCATACCGAAATTTGTTTCGTTCGCTCATAGGGGTACTTTTCTCTCTAGGTGGTGAAAACCAGTTCAAGTGAGGGAATCGTTCGCGAAGCAAGGGAAACAAAAAGTGAAAGCCGAGGAAGCCGTAGAAAGGGAGACGTGGAAGTTTATAGTGTGAGTAATAGCCAGCAGAGGCAGCAATGGAATGGAATAGGGGGAAGAAAGGAGCATTGTGTTCTCTGGAAGATCTTCGAACAAAAGCGTAAGGTTCATAGTTGATTGGGTATGGCAGAGATAGGAAGGAGATTGTAGTGGTTGCGTGCTGTGGTTGCACAAGAGACGTTTGCTGTGAGCCAGCGTTACCAAACCGTCGAAAGTTTTCCTAAATAGTGCCGGCATTTCAAAAACTTCAAGAGGTATTTAGTCTGGTTGGAAATCTGATCTTCGACTTTTATGCTTACCCAGTACATACAGGTATCATAATCGTCCTGAAAGCTGTATTCGAAACACGGATGAAAAATAGCATCCTTTATTCCCACATTCGGGAATCGAATCGCAATTAAGTCCGTTTTTTACTCAAAAACGCTGCAGATGTAGCGGTAAAACTATTAGGGTTTACATATACTGAGTGAATTGCTCAGTTGTAGTCAGATAAATTTTGAACATTTTTGTACTTAGAAGTATAAGGATTAGAGTTACCTCCGCGGAGCTGTAGCCATTTACGAGGGTCTCTATTTTACGATTCTATGATCAAAATTTGTTTACCTTGTCCCAGTTTCTCAATCAATTGTCTGTCCAAGGATTTTGGACTTCCTCTTCAAGCCACTCTAGCTCCGGTAAACAACAACCAATTTTTTCGTCTAAAGAATCTAATCTATGGAATTTACCTGTGAACAAAATGCTGTACTAAAATCTTATCGTCTGGTGAGAAAGTTTTTGAGAAAATCGCGAAAAACTGTGGAAAAACGTGGTTTTGGAAAACGTAAAAAAATTACATAAACTTTCCTCAAGAAAATTGAAAGGGCTAAATCGAAAAAGTAGGATTTATCCACCTCCGGATGTTTTTCTCTTTCTTTCGTGAAATTTCAATGTTCCGACTTTTACGAGTAGTAATTATTCAGAACATGTGTGAACGTTCCAACCGAAAAACAGATGGTAACTATAGGGGAAAACTCCGTAGCAACTATTGTAATTTTAATCATTTTTATTTTTCTTAATTTCCTAATTAAAAGCTAAACTTATTGCCTAACGATACAGCTGGAGAGAGTGTTTGACGACCATTCCAATGAGTATAGAACGATTTCTATAGCTCCAAGAACTCCGCGAGTTATACCCTCATGTCAATTTTCTGAAAATCAAAATTTTAAGACAACCATTTTTGGCCGCAAATACGACGATTAAAATCATTATCACATATTATAGCTAGTGCTGGTTTTTCGAACGGTTGAAAAATCGGAAATGAGCACCTACTCGATTTTATGCACCACTTTATTGTTTAAATGACTAGACGTTGATCCCCATTGAGAAGTGATTTAAAAAGACTTGAACTTTCGAAAACTATGATGAAATGCAAATACGTATAAGGATGTCTGAGCCGTCAATTCAACTAGCTTTGTGATCTTGGAAGCGTCTCCCAGTAGAAATTTTAACCGACTTCTCGGAACTAAAAATCTCCCCTTCAAAAGAGGTTGCTGCCATTCGAGTTCCAGTGTTAACGATTTCTCTGGCTGTAATGGTATCGACCAGCACTTGATGCGAATACTGAGAAGGGCTCGCTTTGATTTTCAAAAGCTTTCAATGGACGGTTTCGAAGTTTCTGGAGGTCTTGACTATTTCGCTCGTCTGTCTAAACCAAGTCAAACCGGCTGCTGGAATATCTTCGTCGAAAGTGATCCTTTCAAGAGGAATCTTTGTTACTGAGGAATGGCGAAACAGAATTTGTGAGTCGTTGGAATTGTTTGTGCGGGAATGGAATGGAATCGCTCGTCCAACTTTACGGCCTCCCTGCACCTGCGCTTAGAAATAGATGGCTAATATTGACGTTACTCACTTGCCTTCTCTTCTTCAATGAAATTTCAGCAGCGACTCTATCATTTTCTCGAGTCGAACCTGAAGAAAAATTACTTGTACTTCTAAAATGCTGGAAGGATCGGATGACCCTCGACTCGCCGGCGACATCTTTCTGTTCTCTTAGTGGCCTGTCGCCGCAAAGAGGGAAAATGCCAAATGGAAGAAAAAGCCGTCGAGAGACGAAGAGTAAAGCAAAGTCGCCTGATTTAAAAGGAATCGAATTAACGTGAAAAGCAAAACCGAAGTGCGATGGACGGGGACGGTAAAGAAAGGGATCCTCTCTAACAATGACGTCACGTATTTTTTATTGTTCGGAGGATCTCATCGCCTTCCCCATAAACCTTCCCTAGCAGTGATGCCAACCTTCCATTCTCCTTTTTCCAGATCCGCTCTTTCAGACTTCTAAAGCTTCTCAATTCTTTTCTTTTCATTTTCTCTTCCCTCCGGTTTGAGAGAAAAAGGTTTCAGTACAGTTCTGGGTCGTTTACTGCTGGCATCAACTTTTGAACGGTGCGTGCTCCTGAGGCATTTTGAGTCGAGCTGCGCGATCAAGACCTTCACAGAAGAGGAAACGTCGAGAAGAAAGCATTAGTATCGAACGAGCTTTAGAAATGTTTGTCCGAAACGGCCCAGAATCACCGACGGTTTTATTTGAAAATTAAAATCGTTCGACGTAACAAATGAGATGACGTGCTCTATTCTGTAGAAAAATGCTTAGACCAACAACAGATGGAAAAGCGTACGCGCGTGGATTCAATAATACGGCGAACATTTGGAGCTTCTATCATTGACCTTCTTCCTATGGATTTTCACTGCAAATATTAGGATTTCGTATGAAATGTGTTTTGCTAAAAATGTATCCAATCGGAGATATACTGAACTCAAGAGTGTATTATTCTATTGCTAGCTCGATTTGTTTGATCTACGTGGGAATTAGACTAGCATATTATTTGCGTTGGCAAACATTTATTATTAAATTTTTCAGAGCGAAATTAGATTTATGAAAGAAACAAACAAAACAACACGAAACCGGTACCTATTCATTTACTATAATGCAAATTAACTGTTTTTAAATATTGTGAAAATTTGTGCCCACCTGCGTTGATTCAGTAATCGCATGGATGTTCATCTCCTTGAAAAAGAGAACTTAGCTGCAACTGAAAAACGGAGAAATGAATAAGATTTTATCATATATGATTTTTTTTAGGTAACGAACTACTTCAGGGAAGGTTGAACTCGATAGGTAAATTAAGAATTCAATAAACGCTAGACTACACCTGATTTCGTCAGATTGAGAATAGAGTTTCGTGATTCGACAATTAATCACTAGAGGTAATTATCATAACAAAAAACAAGCAAACATAAGTTATTTATTGATAGGATTTAAAATACCATGGTACTCGTTAATTTTCTAATACTACTACCGATAAAACAAAGACTTTATACGCGTCGCTGGTTTAACTATTGCAACTACAGTAGCTGCGATCCTTCACATCATTTAGTCTCATTGTTGGTAAACCGTCAGCCTGGCTCAATCGGCTCAATACAATCCTTCTAGAAGATTAATTTCTGCGTCAAATGAGATTCGAAAAACCATTCGAAAAATTCATATTTTTTTTGAAAAATTAATAGTCGTGAAATAATTATGGTAAATGAGATTAAATAACAGTAGCTAATAATAAGCTTAACTAAAAATAATAAAAATAACTGTGCTGTGGTCGTGTGTGAGCGGAGGAAATTCAATAAGAGTAATTCTAAGAAGGAAACCAAGAGGGCTGTAATTTCAAAAGCCACTCACAAGCAAGTAACGGGCCGTGCATTTTCCATCACATTTCTCCCCAATTGTAAATATTGAGGAAAATTCGTTTCCGAATCGATTTCATTCCAAGAACGTAAACGATATGGAAATAAAATGGTCTTTCGGAGAAAATATTCTCGAACGAGTATTAAAATTACGATGAACTGAACGAAACGAAATATCCTTCAAGGTAATTATTTGTATCCGAATCATAACTGTAGGAAAATAATTTTTCGTCTGCTGGGAAAAATATAGAAAAGAAAAGCGAACGAAGTTATCGAAACGCGAATTTCGAATGGAAAATGTTCGTAACGCGACACGGATCGGTGAAGGACGGAAAGTCAATTATCTGCTCCAAGGCGAGAAACACGGACGACGATGGAATACGGATCTCCTATTCATCGAATTTGGCAAAGAATTTGGACGCGAATTGTTCGATTTGAACGAAGAGCCAGAGGGTGACACGAGGAAAGGTGCGAGCTAAAACAGCGGCGAATTCTTGTGCGCGTGTAATGGTTAAGGGAGGGAGGAGCAGATGAATAATTTGGTATCTGGAATTGCTCGTATGGAGCATATGAAGCCAGCCATTCCACATATTGCAACGGAGGTAGATTAGAGTATGAATGATGAAACTGGAGAAAGAATCATAGAACGAAAAATATTGTACAGAAAGTATTTCTTCATTTTGCGGTCGCACTTTTATTAGCTTCAGGTCGTAACGAGGACTTTTCGCCGAACACTCTCACCCCTTCGGTCATCGTTATGGCAGTATCAATGAGTATCTTCCTTACTCTCAGGGCAATATTCGTATTGATACCCGTTCCTTAGTGTGTTTTCACAGTCAAATTATAATTCTGTTCAATATTCCTCATTAAAGTCAAGGGATTTCTGTCTCTTACTCAATCACGTTGAACCAAGTGAAACGAAACGGAGCGAATAAACCTAATAAATGTTCACGCTAGCTCATTGACCTCTGGTGCAGATTTTCGGCTACCTCCATTTTGTATCACTCTGCTCCTTTGAGTCGAAAGAGTCGATTTCAATAATTTTTGAAGGTGAAGTTTGAGCGGATTTTTGCAGAACAACACTTTTTGAACAGACACTTGTTCAGAAAGTGTTTCTGTGTATAGTACCGTCAAAATTTCTTCGACTTTACAGACAATCGCAATACTGCCATTTAATACGTAAACATGGAAGTAAAAAAAAAAATAAACGAAACTAAACTTTAAAGCTGAATCTAAATCCGCCTTAAAAAAATTGAAGTTTTCATTTGAAAAAGAAAAAAAAACGAAGTTTCTGTCGATAGCGCAGCTAAGCGTAACTTGGGTGTATTTTTTTTCTTTTCATTCTGTAGAGAAATAGCGTTTGGCTGAAAGTTTTTGGCCGTGAATTAGAGAAAATAAATGAGGGGGTGCTTAGTTTACAAGTCATCCCGCGCATTCTCAGAACTTTTTCGGCTTACGGGTTCGAAAAAATGTATAATTGATCTTAGTTTTAAAAAGTTTACCCGTTCTCCAGGGAAATCCGAGCGCTACAGTTATGAAATAGGAAACTTTTCTCAAATAACAGTTTCTTTTACCCAGCGAAATCATGACCAATACTACTTGATTATTATTTGACAATTTAGTTTGACTACGGTACATTGTTTGCACGATTAATTAGTATTCGAAACGTGAAATGAATTTAAAATGATAATAATACATTGTAAACGAGCGGAAATTTGTTCTAAACATGCGCGAAACGGTCACCTGCTACACGGACGTGTGCTTCAACGTCAACGGCAAGAACTCGCCGTTCCTACATGAATTATGCAGAGCGAAGAGCCCTCTCGAGCGGAGGCGGACGGGAAATAGTATGGAAAAGAGGGATGGGATGAAGAATTACTACAGCCCCTGGGCGAATCAGTCGGAGAAGGGAATGTGTAGCAAGTATTTAGCGAATGACGACGAGACTAAAGACGAGAAAATGATAATTTTATATGCGATGGATCGCTCCTAAATCTAGAATTCCGCTAGTGGCACTAATATGGTCTTGCTGTATTGAGATAGCGCGGCGATCCATTCTCCACATTCCTTCACTGTCGAATGACTGTATCTGTATCAACAAAAAAAGAAAATAAAAAAACCCTATCTGTTTTTCATCCATTAATCGAACGACATGATTATTTTCTATTGTCATCAGTTTCAAAAAAAAAAAAAAACACTATCTATTTTTCATCAATTAATCGGACGTCGTGATTATTTTCTATCGTCATTTAATTTTTTTCCGTCTTTTTGTGAGTACTCACGTTTTTCCAATTGATAGGGGCTGCGAACTGACTAAGTAAATCGATACTGCGAGTTGGATTTTCTTCGTTCGCAAGGCGAAGCAAAGATGGGTAAACGAATTCGAATAAACATCATACTTAAAATCGACTCACCAACATAGCAGTTTGCTTCATCTTCCTTATTCTTCGGCTCGCTCGTAGCTTGAATATTTATTACGGCAATCATCTTACAAAATTGAAGCCATAATTTACCGGAATAAACCGAAATTATTACATGGTAAGGTAGTGCTCGAAAGAATAACGGGCCTGTCGTAAAATGTAACGCTCCCCAGCGCTTGGAGCTGCATTTGTGCAGCGTCTGAAAACACTATCTAGGGAACAATGACTAGAGTGGACTAGATCTTCCTGTGAAGCGTATTTTATCAGTTATGTTCATCGCGGAAATCGTTGCGGAAAATGGTAAAAAGACAAAATGGAATAACTGAGCCTTCCGAGGCCTGAAGATAATTAACTTTCGGGGTACTGACGCATGAAACGAGCACCACCTGCAGCACTACCGTGAAGTTTACCTTAACAGTAACTTTGATGAAACACAACTTGCTCTTGCTTATACTAAAGCCATCTTAATTTTCTCCCTCAATGAAACTTCGGTATCGCGCGGGGAAATCGATCGTTAATTCTTAACTCTATGTCAACAGAGATCAGCTTTATTCGGTTGCTAAATCGGCGAGGCCGCTTAAATATGATAAATGATTTTATAATTTGCTTCGTATAATCATAGGAGAGGGTTTCAAGACTTTTGCACCGGTTTATTTGTGTTGTGGGGTGTTGAATCTCAGGTTTGCAACAATAACAAAACTGAAAAACAGCAACTAAATAATAACAGGGTGTACACGCAACAATAAGTACACTAACTTCAGGATTTTAATCTACGACTGATTTGGGATCGAAAATTGCCCTAAACAAGAAGATTTTTAATCCCGATCATTTCCTGATTTTGGTTTATTATTCAATAATATTGGTTTATTAACCAATAATAAACCAGTGTAGTTGCCCCAGAAAAAACCTTTTCGGAAAAACAGTGCGATTTTTTCGTGTTTAACCTCACAACAGTACGGTGCTGCGTATTCTAGTTATCATACTACGCTTAGAACTGCACCTACACAATGAACTCACTTTCCTTAATCTTCTCTCCCTCTGACAGTCCAATATTTAACGTCTATTAAACAATCGTCTTGTTTAAGCGTACGCTATGAAACACCATGTTATAACAAGGCGAATCCTTTTTTCTTCTACAAGAATATCAGACAGTGTAAAAGTAGAATCCGTTGAGTTTTTTTTTTTTTTTTTTTTATATAAACGTTTATAAGAACATATAAATTGGACGGGATAGGGTTACCAGTGTGTGCGTTCATATCAACAAAAAGCATTGTGCTCGAATACGGTCCACTTCTACGCTATTTTATCTTCAAAGACTCTTTAAAGTCATTCTTTATTACGGCCGAGAGAGTGAAAAAAAGACGAGGATGGTGTTTCCCTAACGGAATTCATCAGAATTAGAATCCATAATACGGAACAGCTTTAAATCCAAAACGGAGCCCTCGAGCTTTGGAAAGACGGAACGGACAGAGAAACGTAGCAGAGCAGCTCTTCCTGCAACGTCTCCCGACACATTCATCTCCACTTCAGCCGCTCCTCGGCTCCTCCTCATCAATTCTTCCTTCTTCCAGGTCCCTCCTCCATCTCCAAGACCGTGGCATCCAATCTGTTACTGTTCCTCGCAATATAACTTGCAGGGATTCATCACCCCTTGCCTCCCTACCCCCTCTCATCCACCACGGCCATGACCCCATGGCCACTAGGCCCTTTTACTACCCAGTACAACAGAACCCTCTTATCTTCTTCCAAGTTTTCGTACTAACTGGAAGTACCGACTGTGGTTCCTTCGAAAGTCGAATTCGGAAAAAGAAAAAAAATTTCGATAGTACTGCACTCTGAAAACTTTCTAAACGCGTGTCGTTTGTATCATCTGTGGACAAAAATGCTGCAAATGATTGTACAGAGAATTAATATTCCTTTGCGTCAATAAAATAGGGTGATCATTTCCACAACAAATTGGCAGCTATGATGGAAAACTCCTTAGCAACTATTGTCATTAAAAAAAAAAAATTCCTTGATAACCTAATTATTCAGAGTCCGATAATTTGCTTAACGATTCAGCTCAAGAGAGTTTCTAACAATCGTTCCAAATGCAGTACGATTTATATAGCTCCACTAATTCTTGAGTTACGAACTTTTCGGGGTCCCTCAAAATCTCGAACGAATCTCGAATTTTTACTCTCGACTGGATTGAAGTTGCGCAAGCTGTCATTGAGTAGTGAGTTGCTCTTCAGTTAACGAAAAATGTCGCAGGTTCCAAAACTATCCCGCTTTAATCAAACCTATGTTTCTCTATATTTTTTTTACCAGTATTTCTCTCATGTGTAGAAACAATGATTTAAAAAAAAAAAAAAAATCACGTGCTGAATACTATTTTGCGATTACCTCAACCTGGGTTGGCGTAATTTTAAAATGAAGGAAATCGATTATTCGAAATTAGATCGCACTATGTCGAATAGCTAGCTAGCTCTACTCATAAATATTGATTCCTATGCACTGTATACGTATAACGTTGGATTGAGTGGTAAACTGCTCGTGATTGACGTCTTTGTAAAGAAAAGCTGCCAGGATAAATAGCTCTTGGAGAGTCATGTTTCGGAACGCTGCAAAATGCGGATAACGCGAATCTCTTGGACGTTGTCCAATAGTAGTGTGAACGGCCCATTTCTGTCAGTGAAAACACTACGTTATGGCCGAATCAACCCGCAAACTATTGTTGAAATTCGAATCTGCTCCAAAATCGGGAGTGCGGAGTTCTTGTTTTGCTATCCGCGGTTTTGAAATGAAGAGGAATAGCGGGTCGTTTTCCTAAATATTTCTCATCCCATGCTAGAATAGGAGTGAAGAAGTGGTCAGGATTTCTGCAAGTACCTATAATAGTGCGTTGAATGTTCGATTCGATTTCCATCATCAGAGGAAATTACTACTAAAAAAAAGTATATAGATCAGACTGTAATTTGTGGCCATTCCATAAACAATTATAAAATCGAGAGATTTATAAAGTGTGTACACACAACAAGTATGCCAGACTTCACGAATCAATTCTACAACTTCGTAAACGAAAATCTTTGATTAAAATTTTTTTTAAAGCACTATTTCCTGAATTTTCAACCTGCTTCAAAAGGAGGAGGTAACTATGGTTTACCTGCGGTTAAAAAAAAAAAAAATTATGTGTAGCCCGCTGACTTTCAGCCACAGTGTGTTCGATAGGATTGCTTATAATATATTTTTTTTTTCTTTGAAAGGGTAAAACTACCTAGGTATTTCCCGCAATTTTTTTGAATTGAATCAGTTACGGCCGCTGATTGGGAGAAATTCCGGTATCGTTATTTTCTCGAAAGGTAAAAAAAATTAATTTCCTGAAAAATGTGTAGAGAATATCACGTTCGGATGCTGAAAATCGTGGGATTTCGAGCTCCCCTCGCATTTTCAGACACAAAACCCATCATTGATACTTTCACAATATGTAACTAAAGCTCAACTCGGATTCACGGGCAAAATTAAAATTCGCATTCAGTACACCAACGGTAAAACAGAACTGTCGGGGAAAAAATTGTCGTTTTTTTTTCCTTTCGAATACCCCACAGGACTGTAATTTGAAGAGTTGTCGAAGCGTAGGAATTATTGTTTGAGAAAGCGATCGCTGAACTTGAGTTAAAAAAAGCGTTGGTAAATTAATGATTTCATTCTCTCAATTCGGTCGAGTAAACAATTTCTGTTCAATATTAATTTACGTGTCTTCGCAATAGGAGCAACTGCTGGCGGAAAGTGGACGATGTATCAACAAATCAAAAATAAATTTCACTCGTCGTCCCACTGTTGGAATTATAAAGGTTTCACAATATTGGAATTTTCCCCCGAGGGAATACTAAATATATTTAGTTTAATTGTTTCATTTGTCGCGCGAATTCGAGCTCACTAACGAATGGTAACAGTTATTCACCGTTCTGAAAAAAAAGAAAAATCGTTCGCATTATTCCTAACCTATTGTCAGCCTTGGAGACGCCAAGGAAACCGAATTATTGATCAGTGTTTTTTTTTTACTTAAAGTGGCGTTTTTATCTTTCGTTTCCTATGGATAGGTCGCTTTGAACAGCCCGAGCCAAAAATTACCATGCGCGTGAGACTCACTGAATACAAT
Source organism: Tupiocoris notatus (assembly GCA_037159825.1). Classification (NCBI taxonomy): domain Eukaryota; kingdom Metazoa; phylum Arthropoda; class Insecta; order Hemiptera; family Miridae; genus Tupiocoris; species Tupiocoris notatus. Next base: position 1,835,993 of record JASJUZ010000015.1, on the reverse strand, counting down.
TGAGTATCAAACTGTCTGCCCGAGTAATCAAGGCAAACCTCAGTCTGACGACCAGCTTGTGCTAAAACGGTCAAAAACACGGCCGAGCCAGGGGAACGCACGTAGTTGAGTTTTTTACTTGAATAACAGTTATTCAGGCCGACCCAACGAATAAAAAATCTTCTCAGGTTGTTGTCAGAGCGGAAAACTCTGGATGCCTTTTTTCTTGTCATCAATGTATTCGTAGGATCGCAGGCGTATAACCGGAATAGTTTTTTCCTCACTTCCACCGTTTTTCACATCAGTGTATACATCGTAAATTGAAATATTGTTATCGTCGTAAAAGCCGAATTCGGAAAGGGGACGAAGTTCATATTGTACCGTAAAATTTTATAATCGACATTTTTATAGAGCCATAGAATTACTTTCTGAGCATGTAGTACTGTGTCTATCGTTTACGTACTTGGTACTATTTCTGTATATTGGGAAGAAAAACACCAGGCGCCTCGTTTTCCATACCTTGCTTTTGGCGCCCGGCGCTTTCGCTCCTTCGGTCCTCATCAGACATTTCTGTATAGAACATCAATAGCTATGGCCTTATTTGTGACCACAGGCTGTCAAATTATTCAAGTCAACGAAACCGACGTGAAAAACCAATCGAATTGGCATACCTGGATTTTCAGAAAATGCTCAATCCTACATAACCAGACGCTATCGGACTTCTGATGACACAATTTTTCGTACCAAACCGTTCGATAATTTTTAGAATTTTCCAAGCTCCGATAGTTAAACATTACAACGCTGAATTTCTTGGAATATTCACTGCGGCGCTTAGATCGAGCCTGTGATAGCAATTGTTTTGTTATCACCAAGTTCGTCAATTTATTCAGTGGTTTGTGCTTTTCCTAGTAATAAGATTCTATGTTTGTGAGTCTATAAGATACCAGAATTTTCACAGATACGAAAAATAGTCAGAAGGTTGAATAGGAAAGAGTTGAATTGCTCTGTTCGATTATAAGCAACCAAGTCTCTTGAAGCTATTCTTTGCTAAGTTTAGCTGAACGATAGAACTAAGTCAATAGTTCGAGTGGAACTTTTTTACCATCCATTTGCAGTGTGAAGTGCAATCCACTCTGCGTTGAAGCGGCTGTGTTGCTCGTAGACTGTGTGATGTGTCAATGATTGTTGACGAATGAATGTCTGGTATTTCAAGGTTCTTTCGCTGTTGTGTTTAGCCAACCAAAATTCATAACGCATCGATCAATATTTATTCGAGCCTTCACCACGTTGAAAGAGTAACCTTGGAGTTTTGATTGATTCAATCGTCCGAACGCATAGCCAGGCTAATTCTCATACGTAGAAGAAATTAAGAATCGTTCAATCGAATTAATTTCTGAAAATTTGAAGTAGAACGCACCACTTGGAGAATATAGAGTAAACTTACGTTCCGTTGTAAGAATATGAAACGGGCCGGAAAAAATAATAATAAAAGAAATAATAATAATAATGAAAAGTTTGAAAAAAGGGAAAAGTGGCGTTTTGATGAGGAAAAACGTTTTGCGAATTGAATGTAACTTTATTGAAAAATGATTCATTGCAATTAGGTTCAGAAAAAGGTTGGAACGACTGATGATCTTTGAACGCGACATTACGTTTAAAATCCGTATGGCATTTCAATGAAAATATATTTCTTTAGTGTGCCGGAAGTTTTCGTTTATTATTCAATAACAAACCATTGTAATCGCCCAAGAAAAACAATTTCTAACCCCCTCAAAATTTGATGTTTTACGTTTCAAAGAATCCGTATATCCAATAAAATCAATTCTCTCTGTCCGCTGTCTCCACTTTCCCGTCCAAACTATAATAGCTACATTCTCGAAATTTTCACCAAAAATCAATCTCGGTCCTACGACGGCCCAATTCTTGAACCGCATTTCTAGCGCCATTTCGGACAAAGGTGTGTTTGGTATCAATTTTACCGATTTTTGGACGGTGTATCGAATGCTCAATTGATCGCGGGGTCGGTATAGCTTTCTTGGTTCTCGAGTTATCGCAGCTTGTCTGACGAACTTGGGAGATTTTTACAAATTTGGCATTTTACAAATTTGCACGATGTCGGCTGATCATTATCTTCGTTGGCTCTTTTCGGTTGACTCACATCGCCTGGATAAACGTTAAAGGAGTACCAGTGCGACGATGGTATCACATCTTACGATTCGACTTCCGTATGAAAATTAATTCCGTCCGTCCGGCCGCAAGGCGAAAGCGGAAAGGTCGATTGTTTATGAGTCGGAAACAGCATTAATGGTAAATTAATGACGATATAATGAACCAGGAAGAGAAAAAGAGTCGGAGGAGGAAATGAAGCGAGGCATTGTACAGATCAAGGGTAGTACAGCTGAGCGTAGATTGGAACTGCGCGGTTAGACGGGTTGCAGTCCGTCGGCCCTTCGCCCGGGCCTTCTACCCTTCATATTATAGCCCATAGCTACCACATTGCTTCGCTCGTTTCGAGAATATAAATCTGCGGAAAATTAACTTGATCGCCACTGTTTTACTGCCCGGAGTGGACGATGTTCTAATCTACTCAGAAACATAAACATTAATATTGCCCCCATTCTAACGAGCCGGAAGGGAGGTGGATTAAACTACGCAACTCCCAAGGTGAGGAAGGGCGGCGAATTCGCAAGGTTGGGAGTCCGCTGTGTCGGCCCTGGTGAGGAATGAGATGATGGCTAAGGATGGGAACGGGACGGGGGTATTTCGGTGAATGAAAATGGCAGTTCGGGTCCGGTGGCTGTGGCGGCGGTAGCAGTTACAGCCAATGGTCCCGTGGATAACTGCTGCGTTCCAGCTTAAATATTTGCACTGCGTTCCTCCACAAATCAAATTAAACAAGCGGAAACCTATTATGGACTCGGCTCCGTGAACATTCTGGCGAGAGGACGGTGGAAAAGCGATGGACGACGAGGTACGCCCTGGCAAGGGGTGCACTTTTTATTAGACATTTATTTCAAACTTGAAAAGGTTTTTTCATTGTTCGCCTCTCTAATTCAAAAATGTTAACTAAAACAAGGAAGTCAACATGAACATCGTCGTGCCCTCGTAAATATTGCAGGTATTACTTTTCTCTTTCTTTCTTCCGTTATTACGCTGGCGCTGGCATTCCTAGCGGGTAAGTGTCTGAAGAAATTAAACAGAATAACGGCACGGCGAGACACTAACAGCGTATAACAGTATCTCCATTTCGAGTACGACTATTCTCAACGATAATCCCTTGTAGTTAAAATGCATTCGACCCGAACTAGACACTACGACCCAAAAAATTATTGAGCACCGCTTTTACGGTCGGTATCAACTGCGATGACTCGAAATGCTGTGCTATGAATAAAATCGACCTTTTCCTCGTGCATATTTCAACAGGATGGTACGGCTAAACATGTAGTATGATCAGCGTTTTCCCTTTTGATCGACCATTCCATTTGAGGACTCATAATTCACCGTTGAACGCTGTTTTAACATTGAGCGAACACGTTCGGAAGAGTATGTTCAAGCCAATTTTCTTACGCGCTAATGGCTTGCGTTCAAATACAGGAACCCATGGTACCGGTACACACGGTACTTCCACGTTAGGGTCGGCAGAATCATAGCGGATCAGATACCTATGACTATTCAAAGCCCCAATGGGCGAAAGGCTTCGACAGAATAGTGAAGAATGGGAAATTAGTAAAGAGGTTTTATTCTGAATATGTCACCCCTGAAGACACAACAAGTGAAAATTCGTAGAAGCCATGATATTTCGTGCAAAAAAACATTGACGAAAAAATTGTAGGGAGAAGAGCAAAGCGCTTTGAAAAGTAGCACTAAACAAAGGTTTGAGAGAGTATACAAACAGTGCTCACGTCACAAGGCGTCTCACCTCAACGAGCGCAAACCGACAAATCAAGCCAAAACCTGTCGCACTGACAGATTGGTACACTGACTGCCGGGCTGAACATTTTTACGTCAAATACGTCGAAAAAAGTCGGAAACGCACAAATGAAAAATGTAGCGGTTTCCGTCGTAATCTGTCAAAAACATTTTTATGTTGGTTAACCTCATTACTATACTCTCCACAGGGCTAGTATGGTGCTGACGTAGGAAAATAGCTTCAAATGAACAATCTTTATATCCGGACAAATCAAACAGTGAATGTAACAGCAAAACATAATGAATAATTCAGTATTGTAATCAATTTAAATGTTTTGATTAGTTAAAACGTCCCAACATGGGAGCACTGTACGATCCGTACCCACAATTTTTTTTCTTCGATTTTTGATTGCTGTTTTTATGAAGAGATGTCCATTTCCAATCAATACTCTCGAAAGCACTTGCAGTTCGGAGAGAGCGCATTGTGCCATTTGAGGCCATTTGTTTGCATTGACAAGCGACCCTTCTATTGAGCATCGGTTTCGAATCGAACACCCATTCCGGAACAGCCCTTCGATCCGGACGCGCCTGTTAATTCTCTATCAAGTCTCTTCAGGTGGTAAATGGAAGCGGAGCGTCGTTTCCAGATCTCGTTCAGAAGTTCGCTGACATTCGTTCGTTATTTTTTTCTTTTACTTCTATTCGAAGAAAAACGTGGAAAAAGAGCGTTGCTCTACGGATAGGCCGGATAAAGAAGAGCGGCCGTGCTATGCTTCGTTTATAACGGGCCCTTGGGGGACTGACGGTTCAGCCTGCTGGGTTTGGCGGTATGAAAGGGCGAAACAGCATAGAAGGCTGTTGGATGCTTGCAGCTTCAACGGTTTACGTATGTTTCATTCCGTCGTTCGCAAGGTATTTTTCAGGAAATCGTCCGGAAAAATCGATAGCCAACCGTGGTAATTCACGGAGGAAAAACTCACCAATCTTTTCACATCGACTGACCTTAACTGTAACAAGTTGCAATCGATGTGAGAGAATCCAAGCGAAAATAGCCAGTCGTTGTTCCACTTCACCCTAAATGTCGAAAACACTGTTGCAACGGACTTATAAATTCACCAACAGTCATTTAAAACGATGATCATGTTCGGAATTGTTATTCATTTTTACTACCAAACATGTTTAAACATCTTGGATGAAAATAAGCCCTGATAATGCTCGAAGGAGCAGAAGTTCGTGGAATTAACTGAAAAGAAAAAAATGAGGGGAAGTTGCACGGTAATTCTCCGCTATAAATCCCACTACCACTAGTAGCCACTAGCACTGCCACTGACACGATGCTGCTTCTAATCCTGTTTTACTCATCATCTGATTCCGAAACAGTTATTTGTACCTGTATTTGCCCATCGCAGTTACGTCGCTACGATTCGAGTTCTTTTATTTCTCCTGCGGAGTCTAGGAATAATTGGGTTAGTGAGGGGTGACAACCATGACTACCTCACTCGTGGACGAGATTACTTCGAGATTACGAGAGAAAAAAAAGAAAAAAAAAGATGCTGTACATTTGTGGGCAACTAAGCGACTGGGTCAATGTCAATCGACAGCTGCCAAGCGTGGACAGTTGCATCTCCCACAGGGATTAAATTTAAAAAAGTATATTTAAGAGTAAGAAGGGGCCATTTTAGAGAAAACAATAATGATAATACGGGGACGGAAGATATGTGCGAGAATGGGATTGACCGCTGGTGAATGGGTTTAGCAATTTTGCTCGAATGTTCAATGTTTTAAAATCGCGCTAAGATAGATGAAGGCACATGGACAATGAAGAGGAAATTTCAGGGGAGCCAGGCCCATAGAGAAAAGGAGACCTGTGATACCTGTTCAGAATTTAACATACTAGGTAAGTATTTTCAGGTAAGTACTACTAGTATTAGGTAAGTAGTACTAGGTAAGTATTTATTCTGTCCATTTCTCTTCATACACTACTTTTTTGAACCACCACCAATTTTTGAATAGGTAACGATGATTTGGAGCTTCAAACTCCCCCAAACCGCACAGGACTTAGTTCTTGGTTTGGGGTATATTCCAATACTTTAAGAAGATTATTTGTACCTATTTTTGTTTAATAATGGAATAAACTTTATATTCATTCATTCATTCATTCATTCATTCATTCATTCAAGTGAGGAACTCCAAACCAAACGCTGAACCCAAATTTACGATTTTTTCATCACAGAAAAATGTGGGTCGGAATAATTCCAAATTTGGTATGAAAACTTTGTAACAGGTATTACCTATTACGTAGTAAAAAATTCTTTATTGCGAATAAAATAGGAATATGACCACAATAATAAGCTCACAATACTCAATTTAGTAAGTATGACCGAATTAAATTACTGGTGACGAATTGCAAACAACAACGACGAGTTACAAACTTACTGTGATCGAGGAGGTGAGTAATCTAAGTGAAATTGGATTATTATTATTATGATTTTCAATCCTCTACCGTGGCACTCATTGCTTTTCTGTCACCAAGGTTTGAGAATGGGTGTCCTTGCACGAGAAACTAGAAAAACTGAGAGCCAAAAGAAATTTAAGCCAAATGATTACTTGGTAAAATGGAAAAAAATGGCAAGTTTTTTATTTCAACCAAGAAGCACAGCACGCGGACACGGACACGACAGTACGACACGCGCATTAGAATAGAACCTTCACGACTACATGTCATGTACGTTTGAAATTCCATGATTGAAAAGTGACAATGGCCGGCTGTGTCATAGGGCATGGGAAGGGGGGATGCAACGGTGGCGGCCTCCTCGAACGGCGATGGAAGCTTCCCTCGTCCGACGGCAATAAACTAGCAATATGCTTAGCTTACTAAGGCTTACTAAGGCTCGGTCCTTCAATCAACTTTCAACTGCTTCATAGTCCACTATCATTTTATTCATCCGGTGTACTCAACTCGAGAAAATTATTAGATGTGCCTCATTCCAGTGATGCAACTATTTCTATTTCGCTCTTTACCAGTTCTAAATACATTTCAAGAGGAAAACTGTAATATCAGTCGGGAGGAAATGGCGCCGAGGCTTACCAAAGGAATTATAGCAATATGATAGATGGAACTGTATGTTTTTGAGATGATGGAGGCCTCCAACTCACGAACCGAGTGGAAGAAAGAGCAAGCAGAGAAAAGGAGACAAAAGAAGAAAAAATGAATGGAAAAAAGAGAAGTAAAGACACCTGCGTTACGCTGTCTAGAGAATAAATTCGAAAGAAAATTTCATTTTCAACTGTCAATTTTGAGTGGAAAAAAAGGAGCAGAAAGCATTGTACTCTGAACGCTGGATACTTTGCATCGATCGTTATGGGGTATGTACATGAGAGATGATTTTTATAATTTGGTTCATAAATACCGTATTTGCTCGCTGTTTGAATCGTGACAAACAGATGACGTTTGATTTTCATCTTTGGCTCACACACCGTACTTCCATGTTATGAGCTGTTTTTGTTGGTATCGTCTGCTGGTGGCAAATATCAATATATATTTGATGCCTACGTAAAGCTAATTTTTTACCATAGTTGGAATGCTCTTGTTGAGCACTTTAAATTTCAAAAATGATTTTTTCCCCGACGTGGATGGGTATAGCGCTCGAAGAACCTCAAAAAATTGCAACGGCATACCACGTTTTTCGTTAAACTTTCTTCTCCACGCGGTTTATCAAAAATCCGAACAGAACCTTGATCTTGACCCTGATAGACAGATAAATTATCAACAAAATGAACTAAAAAAAACAGCAGTCCTATTGGACATACAGGAGCTGAACGCCAGCAGACTAAAAGTACCGAAAAAATACTCCGCATGTTAACTAGAGCAACCTCCTCCTTTTAAAGTGAGTTGAATAATAGAACTGCGTTACATACGGTTTTGCAGCTCATGCTGACTGTGTAGTGAAAACAAGACTGTTCACAGGCAAGGAGGTCTTAGAGTATCATCATAGGATTCAGCGTTAAAAGGTATGTAGATGTCGACCCTTAACTCGACCCGAACTTGCACCCGAGAAGCCCGATTTTTCAAGGAAGACCACGTTTCTCGGAACGAAACGTGATCTTCGCTCCCGAAATTCGATTTGGTGAGCTAAATGTTTGAGCCAACTTTTGTGCCAGCAGCAAGAAAGAGAAATGTAGAAATAGTAAGCAAACTTCAAGCGATTGAAAAGAAAAAAAAAAAAAAAAAAAAAAAACTAGAAATTTCCGAGATTTGACAAATTTCGCTATTCCAACAGATATTTCTCTGTTAGTATCTGCTCAGAAAATGTAGGTTTTACCACAGGAAGATGGGAAATCAAACACTCTTTCATACGATATGATGAAATTTGTATTTACTGCCGTAATTAAAGAAATTAAACTCGGCTCAAGTCACTTAAAGTGGAAAACGCGTAAAAATCTTAAGAGTGAAAACAGTTGGGAAACGGGTGAATTAAAAATGTGTCATAATAAGACAAATTTGGTTAGAAATTAGTGTAGAACCCGTACACACCTCTCTCTCGCGTACCCTGTATAAAAATTCTTCGATTTTGTAATATGTCACCTGTCTACTGACCCAAACATTGAAGTTCTGTGTGATCTATATACACCACTTTTTCATTTGTTTCGATCCGGACTAGTGCCCTCCTCTTAGCCACATTCTACAACAGTCATACAACTCGCCGTCCGCTGACGTCGTTTTTAACCGCGAGTTAAAAGTAAAATCATAACTCATACCGGCAGAAAACATTTCGGCCGCGTGAAATATATCTTTTCGAAACGAGAAAAACGGAATTCATCAGAGTACCGGACTAATACCCCTCGGCTACAGAGGATCAATCACTTCGACTTTCAGCTGGGCGAAACAACGGCCGGTTCCAATGTTTTCGACTGATACATAAAAAAGCTTAAAAAAAAACGCGTTTGAACAACCGCGGCGTTACTGTTTCACTTCAAGAGCGAATACGAGGGGACCACTCACCTAACAGCATTCCAACCAATCTCGTTGCTTTCCGCCTGCACCTGTATTCACCATTCACTGCCTTTCGCTTGAAACCCTTTCCGACCGACAGCTTCATCACATTTGATCCAGGCTCTCCAGCCTCTCACTTACACTCGTTCGCAGGCAATCACCGTTGCCCATTAGGCGCTAGCAACATCTAAGGGCTCATTAGGAGCGAACCGATATTCGAGTGCGAGCTCTGAGGCGGCTGCTGATGATAGGAACTCAATGCGAGTTGGCAAGCGGAGCATATGCCTCGGTGCACACTTCGGGGAAATGTCGCGCGACACTGCATGAACGGGCGAAGGTCGTATCTCCGATTTTATAGGACCGCACAGATAATATGGCGGTTCTCTTATTTTATTAACGAGATATCAAACATGGAATGTAACCATATCTCAGTTATAATATCAATCTATAAGTGGTGATGTGCCAATTAGAGCAATTATAAAATACATAGTGACCCCAATGGGGGGTTTGCAATAGTTCTAAGGCTATTTTACCGTAGTGAGAAGAAATCCCGCCTCTTTCTACATTAATGAAAAATCTAAGAAAACGTTTTTATCCCTGCACGGTTGTCCTCGGGTAATACTGAGATCTCGCAATGTCACAATAATGCACTTATCTTATAGGGAATTAGTTTTTGAAGCTGATTGTGTTAGAATAAATTACTGAAATCACCTGTAAATCAGTAAACACTTTGAAAAAATATTTTAGTATGTACAACGGCGTAGAATTGACACGATTTACTAGATCCTGTATCCTGGTTTTAGAACGGAGATAAAGTTTAATGGCGAGAAATGGTAATAAAACAAACAGCACGTCAACGATTAGGTAAACAATTTATTTACAAGAGATGAAGTAAATTCGGAAACACAAAAAAAAAAAATGAATTCGCGACGCGGAGGGACAAATACAAGCAAAACGACCAAAGGTGGAATGTCTGGCACTCCACTCAACAAATGATGACTGAAGCAGGCTTCACAGGCCTCCGTCGTATGGGTTGATGAGTTTTGTATCAAATGCATTCTACCTTCTGATTGGCAGCCATAATTTTATTCGCGCCGTTTTCCCTCAAACGTCTGATGATTTCTTAACGAATCGAAGAGACGGTAAATTGAAGAAGCTTAAATATGCAGCTGCATCGTTTCGGTGTTCGTTCAATGATGATAATTATTATGTCACTCCACATTTTACCGCGAGTGCGCACCGAAACTAGGGACTATTGGGGGTCCATCAGCGAACCCAAAAGGTTTGAAGTGCAAGGAACGCGTAGTTCCCTTCGAACCCTCGCTCCCGATTCCAACCATAGCGCACAATGAACGGCAATGCTGTGAAACCAGTGACACGGCATACTCACGTTGGAAGGCACCCACTTCTGAAGCACTCACCAACTCACGCCTACGTACTCAATTGTAAACGGGAACCGCACACGGTGCGGCCCCTTTTCATCCTAGTTTCTCATTCACGTTCCCCATTCAACCCCTTAGCGATCTGTAAATGGCGTCGAATTCAATTCGCGACATTTTGTCGAAGGAACAACATTGTCCTCGAATCAACCGACCGGGGAATTACCGAATATTCAACCGAGACTAGTCCCCTAAAATCGGAAATAATACTACTATGAGTCTGGTTTTTCCATTTTTCTTATTTGAACCGGCAGAGCATGTTGTTTAGATGAATGATGTTAATTTATTTTTTTCTGAGAGGTAAAATTACTTGGCGATTGTTTCTCAATTACCTAAATTTCCTTCATTTCATCCTCGAAAAATATCTCCTTCCAGCGTCAGCTGAAAATTCTAGCATTTCGTATGTGAATATAGGATAGCAGGAAAGTGTGATCGCGTTATTCTTGTTGACTTAAGCTTTCTGACCAGCCCTCAATAAAGATTCCTCTTAATTTGTTCAAAACCGTTGCATTCTCGAGCCTCATTTTGACGTGTCTTGACAATGACTCTAAAAAAAATGGCTACCAGAAAGCGTAACGTTTCCGCTAAACTATCGAGCCATTACTAAGGAAAGAAAACTAGCTTATTCCATCCAACGATATCATGAAGAGCCTGATTTTAAGGTGGCATGTCATATGTCCCCATCCAACCAACATAATATGGCCACCAACATTAATGACAATGACGACGGTTCGATGAACCACAATCCCAAGCATTAACCAAGGTAGCACTAATATCAGGTGTATTTACAGTTGGACTAACGATCAAACTCGCCGAATCATGGTAAAATCGACTAATTGAAAACAGACCGTCGTTGCGCCAGCACTTCAGCATTTAGATATAAATTGAATTACTTAACATTGGAAATATCGTTTACTGATATATCATTGCCAAACCGCAGTAATAATAATTAGGTATCATATTTGTTTCTTTGTTTAGGAGAACCGATCAAGGAGTGCTCGCTTAGACAATTTCAGTGCGGCAACGGCCGCTGCGTCCAACAGAAGTGGATTTGCGACGGAGAAGACGATTGCGGCGACAATACAGACGAGACCGCTCCCATTTGTTCAGGTATGAATAAAAAAATATTGTTGGGTCCGCCGATAAATATGAGTTATGCGTAGCATCTTCCCGATGAAAAACTCATCCTTACCCTCCTGAGTATATTTGACACCACGCAAGGAATTTTCTCGATAGTATGATGATCGCGAAAACTAACATCCGGTTTCCATTTTCAATTAATATTCGAATTCCTTCAATAAAAACTTCCACTTTAAGAAGAGCTGTGATGAATTAAATGTCCGGAATTATAGCAATATCAGAGTTCGAAGGCCAATTATTTCAAAGAAACTACTTACCTTTTTATTCAGCTCAAGAAATCCTTGTGGGTTAGCCAGGACCTAAGTTTCCAAGAGGGTTAAAAAATATCCAAGCTCTTTCTGTTCTATTCTAGGTTTAGTATATTAGGAAAGTCCAAGGTCTGATGTTAAAAATCCGATTCCAGGTTTGCCAATTCTAAGAAAGTTTCGATACTCAACGGACGTAGAAAATACCAATTTTTACTTCGGATTATACTCATTATGATCGATGAATATAATTATTCCACGATTCTTCAAAGAACCGCTAAAGGCTCACCAAATACACAGAGAAGCTGACGGGATAAAAGGTTTGAAAAACACATTCGGTAGAATCGTGTAGAAATATTTTAGATCGCCCATTAGCAGAAGGCTGACGTTTAGGAAGACATAAAAAATGCCTCAAAAGTTGTATTGATAAGGGCAACAGAAAGAGAAGCGCGGTTCATTTTCTGACGCAATAGGTAGGAGTACAGTTGGTACCTAAAATGATTGAATGAGGTAGCAGGTGAACGCGGGAGCTGGAGGGGCAAAGCCCCCATCAGCCAATCTCGTAGTGGTACGTGAGTGTACGTAATCGATCCCACTTAACACACACATGCGCGCACGAGAATATATTTATACAAGTGCACTCCCAGTAAGCCTTTCGTATCTACATCTACCGGACGACCTGGCTAGCAAAGGCCGTTTCTACACGCACCCTACTGTCAAGAGGAATTACTGAGCCTTCTAGTTGCACACTTTTATTTGAACAGACAGTTCAGTTTTTCATCCGCTGATAAATAATAGGAATGAACCAGTATATGGGAATTGGGACAAATCCATGAGTCTCAATCTTGGTTTTGTACAGACAATTGAGTAGATGCAACTGAGGATACCGGTTCTGTGTATTCAACGATGTCAAGAACGCATTTCCGATCCTTGGATTTTCTAATATTGGGCATTACAAAAGCATTGGCCGAAGCGGGCTCAAGCAAATTGTTTTCACCTTTTTAAGGGGTCAATTTAACGCTGGTGCTCCAGCTAATATATGAAATTAGAAAAAGGGATTCATTTCACCAAAAGCTACCGTTGTGATAATATAAACGCTGCAAATGATTGTACAGTGGTTTATTATTCCTTCGCTTCAATAACGATTTAAGAAGACTATCCATTTCTGATTGTAATTATTCCGACCATGTGTGAACGTTCCAACCAAAAAACAGATTGGTAACTACAAGCAAAAACTCCGTAGCGACTATTGTAATTTTAATCATTTTTATTTTTCTTAAACTACAAATTGAAAGGTAAATTTTTCGCCTAACGGTACAGCTGAAGAGAGTGTTTGACGAGGATTCAAACGATTATAGAACGATTTTTATGGCTCCAAAAACTCTCGAGTTATACCCTCGTGCCAAATTTGTAAAAATCTCCCAAGTTCATCAGAAAAGCTGCGATAACTCGAGAACCAATAGAGTTATCGACCCCGCAATGGTCTCATTCGATTCAGCGTCCAAAAATCTTTATAATTTAATACCACGTACACATTTCCTGAAAAACCCTGGAAAATATGAATTTTCTCCCCCTCAAAACCCCCAAAAATAACCCTTAATATTGAGCTAGCGATCTGGTTCAAGAATTGGGCCGTCGTAGGACCGAAATTGTTTTTTGGCACATATATAGTGTTTGATTGGAAAAGAGAAATTCATTTCAGTGTACTCAACGGGGCAGGTGAGTTTGTACTGTTACTATATATAGTGTCGAGCGTTTTAAGTGATCGGATTTGTTTAGTTAAGCTCATCGGGAAAATATATTTCGCGTATTCCGAGTTGGAACTCGGTGGAACATTGCTGAAACACGAAAGAAACCTTTCATTAAAAGTGAAAAAATCGGATTCACAGTTGAACGCAAAAAATAAATAAATAAAATTAAAACATTTATATATACCTCCTTTAGTTATAAAGGTATATCTTCAAAAGTAACTGAATTACTAATAGAATACGTCCATATTATCGTATACGCCCGGTATACCTGACGAACACCGCTTTTACAGTATTTATTCCTTGTGTGTGATTTATTCGCTTGGTTAACACCTTGATAATAAAATCATCATTGTATTGTTGTTGATGAAACAGAATAGAATGAGATCGATGTTCCGTACGGACACGTTCGGCCTACTTAGGACAAATTGAAAGGTCAGTGATCCCCGCTAAGCTCGTTGCGATTTCGCCTTATGATCTTGCGCTACTTCAGTGCGGCGGTGGCTGACGCGATGGTTCTCTGATGCTGACATGGGACGCTCTCGTGAAAAGGAGAGAGGCGGAGGGGCTATAGAGCCAGCGTCGGTTGTTGAAGGAGGATGGTGAAGAACTTTCTGTGGGCGATGGTGGATGAAAAGGCCGAACAGCTCGTGGAAAGGAAGGAAGTGCGGAGCAAGTTGAGGAAGGGGTTGTTGGACTCCAACCAACTCAGCAGTGGCCCTGACTGAAAGATGGGGGTCCGGTGTGGCGGTCGGTTAGAATGGGATCCCTCGCTAGGAGCAACCGAACGTGAGCGGGGTGATGTTGCACTGGACTGGAGGAGAGAAGACCCCTTTAGCCATCCCTTCTACAGGTCACACAACCATGTAACCCTAACCACCATCGTCCTCGGTTTTCTCAACCATCACATCGCTTTACTTCTGTTCAGTTTTCTCGAGTTCCCCCAACACAACTTTCTACAGACGAACCGAGAGACTCCGAGACGAACGTGGAGAGTTTGAGAGAGAAAGATAGGCCTTGGCCGAATGAGCCGAAGTAAAAGAAGTTGAACGAGGGATGATTACTGTTAAGGCTGAGTTCCGTTCCTCCTGCTCGCCTTCACAATGCCATCCCTTCTAATGCTGGTTGATGGCTGAGCCTCTTCACATTTCGACCGGCAGAGGTCCCCACTCGACGCCGGCTCGCTATGCCTTTTACTCGAAGATACCTTTGCCAACGCTACCACCATCATCATCATCATCATCATCGTTGCCATCTGTTTCATCACATCATCTCGGTCACAGTCACATGTTACTTCGACTCGTTCCTTTCACGACCGCTACACATCCGCCCCGGATCAATATTGGCTAAACTTCAATATCTCAACAATCTCATGAGCACCTCCGGCTAACTTTCTCAAGATTTGAACGTACTGGGGGATAATATAATTGTTTACACAAAGTAAAGGGGAAAGATCGAGAAGGAAAAATGGCAAACGGACTGAAGTGGTGGCCTTTAGATTGTTCGAAGAACCAACTTCTTGAAGAACCCAATCTCTGATAATGTGAGTTTATTTTTTTCTTCCTTTGGTCGTCACATCTCTTTGAGTTTGGTTGCGAAGGAGAATTATACCTAGGCAGCTGTTTCCTCTTCGTTCTATTATTCAACATGTTTCAATAAAACAACATTTTAACCACTCCGCATAAAAGTTTTCGGACTTCCCTCAAATTTTGGGAATTTCGTAGATAGGTGTATTATAGATACTGTTTTTATTTTCTGATTAGAGCCAGGACTATCAGAGCAGGATGGATGACGTCAGCCGCTGGTTCTTCAAGCCACCACTAGTAGTGCTAACTATTACAGGGTATCTGGGTACCATTACAAGGTATCTGCAGTAAAATTGAAAAAATTCCGTTTGTGAGTCGTTATCACTTTTCCGTGGAAAACGAATGACAATGCCTCTAAAAATCAATTATGGCCTGAAAATAACCTCATTCTTAAACTGGATCGCTACCTCAATTTCATGGGAAGCCTGTGAACCCTGGATTAGTTGAGTCGATTGCTTCACGGTTCTCAAGCTATCGCAGCTTTGATTATCTATGTTCGAGAATGTGTGGAAAATGGCACAAGAATAAAACTCGCGAATAATCTATTAAACTTCAAAAATTGATAAAATCGTAAAAACTCATCCCTTGTATTCTTTAAATAGATATTGATACAATTTATACATGAGGCGTTCTGGAAAAATAAAAATAATTAAAACGAGGACTTTTCGCAATGAAGTTTTTTACTTTAGTTACGGTATCAAAGTAATAGTAGTAAATTACGATTACTGTCCTCTAATTACGGTCAAAAATTAGTAGTCAATTGCGAGCAGATGTCTTAAATCCTAATTGAAACAAAGACTATTAATAAACCGCTTTGCAATAATTTACCGCATTATTATAATGCACAAGGTAGTAAATATTAGTACAATATAATCGTAACAAGTGGTTTATTGTGCTTGAATGATGATGATGGTCAAACGATTAACTCAATTCGTTATTATCTACTAACTATCCTCGTGATAGGTTGCTGGTTGCAATCTGATCAAAAAACTCTATTTTTGGTTCAGTTAATTTTCAACTCAATCCAGACCAAATGTTGGGGGCGCTTTTAACTGAAATATTCGAAGGTCTGAAAATACAGAACCCGAGGAATTTTTGTAGCAATAACGTTCATGGTTAGGTATGATCGATTTTCCACAAAGATATTACGAGTTTGGTCATATTTGACCACGAACAGATACACAATGTTTCTGAACATTAGACTAAAAGGTTTTTTTTCTTCAAATTCACATTCATTGCCGTTCCAACTTCGACTTCAAGGACGATCACAATACTTCCATGTGATGCATGAACGTGGACGTAAACAATGTATTTGTTGGGAATACGTTTGAAAGAATACAGGCTTCGGCTTGGCTTGAAAAATTTTCTTTTCGCAGACGGCAACTGTGTCGAGTGCAGAGTGACGATAGGTATCGTACAATTACTCGCTGGCGGAGGGGGGAAGAGGAAAATTCGATTGAAGACCGATGCGATGAAAGGATACTTTGACGAGAAAACGGCAAAGCGATGCGATTGAAAACGGTTTACTATGAAAGTGTACCCGCTGAAACGGAATAGCACTGAGGAAAAATAGAGCAAGTTGAAAGAAATCGGTCAGGCACAAAAGAAACTGAGTCGACTGAACTAACACGGAGCGGAATTCGCATCAAATCGAGAAATCAGATTCAAAAGGGGAATGATAATATTGCCGCTAGCAAATACGGGCGAAAGAAGAAAAGTAAACGGATCTTCGACTTTTTCTTAGAATAAGGCGGAAATCTTCACGTCTTCGAAAACGGATTTTCCACTGCTCAAAAATGATTGAACATGAAAAAAGAAGAACCGAGTTATTATAAAGAATTATTTTCGCATCGACGCCGTTTAGAGCTTGTTAGTCGTTAACCGTCTCCGATTATTAGCATCGTCATTGTATCATTATTGTTATCGACAGGACAGTCTTCTTTACTATCTTCTAGTCGTGTTTTTTTTTTTCGGAACGAGCCAAACGATTATTTTCAACTGGAAATCGTTATTTTCAATTGATATTTTAATTTTATAAATAATCATTGACTAAAAACATTATTTATGTTTTAAGTTCACTTGTCCGTATTTAATGTTCACTTCTGAACTTTTCATTAGCAGATTCCTAGAGTGGTAACGGAATCCAATGTCAAAAATTGGACTTGACGTAACGCAAAAATGGCGAAAAATCTTAATTTCAACATCTACTTTTCACTGTCGTTCAATACCGTATTCGGTCCGTTCTGTTCTACGTTTCCCTGCACCTTCGAACGAGCTCGTGTCTATATTAATGATTAAAGGCTTGACGTGGTCTTTGAGTGCTGCTGACGAGAAATCGGGAGGCTGTTGTGAAAGGTAGGTCTCATTCTCAATCAGTCAATGTTAGTTTAATTTCGCTACCTTTGAATCGTTTAATCAAAAGTCCGAGCGAACGTTTGCGTTAACTGGCGAAATACCTTTCTGAGTGCTGAAAACCGCCGTGTCTGAAACAGGCGCGGTCGGAAAGGAAAGTCGTTGGTAATGTGCCAATTTCAAGGAAAAGCGAAATTAGCTTTATTTGTGGCACTATCCGAAAGATTTCTCTCTTCTTTAACTCGGTTCGCGCTCAATCCATCCACCGTCCGTCTTTTCACCACGATGAATCATCCTTTTCAGGGGCTCCTTTCAAAACTTCGACTTCCAAAGAAGAAAGGAACGGTAAGTGGGAGCGAGAGAGCTGTTGCTTGGACAGCTAAGGCAAATGGTTTACGCCTAAACACTCGTGAAAAGTTTAATACTTCAAATTGATTAATTTGTTTCAGTGGAGAAACTTTTTCAATCAATCCGTTGACGAGGGTTGTCAGGAAGGAAGGCGGTAGAGGATTTGAAGAGAGAGATATTGACTGAGAGAGGGATACTTGAGGCTGTTGGACGAAGAGAGGTCCACCTGGCAGTTGGCAGGCCGAGATAGCTACCTAGCTTGAGTGTTCGACTGGTGGAAAGTTGGCAGGTTTGTCGCCGAGGGTCGATGCGATGAGAATTGCGAGCTGTTGGGAGAAGCTGACCGGACGGAGGCGAGTTGACAGTAGTAATGTTCGCTCTCGGGCTGCCGAGCTTTGGCAGAAAACCCTGACCAGGGTTCGGATGAAGGTATTCTATGGAAAGGGATGGCATCGTTTGGTCTACTACGTTTCTCCGACGAGTCCTACGACAGGAGTTGATCTCTGTCCGGACATTGCGAGCGAATCACGTGGGGCTGAAGGCGTGACTGGAATCGTCCTCCTGAACATGATTGATGTAGTTGCGGCTGCCGATTTTAACACGTTCGACTACCCACAACACTGCAGCACAATACATCAACTTAGCGTCAGCGTTTTCCTCGGTTCAGAGAGCATAACCAAAAGGACTCGCTTAAAGCGAACACTCTTGAGGAAACCCGATTCAGAAGAGTAAGAGACAAAAAACTAGCCGCTGTTCCCACGAATAAAGTCAGTGCTGTCAATAGGTTGTCTTCAGTAATAATAATTCAAGTGAAAGTACCGCAGAGCAGACACATCTTAGTCCTAGTTGAAAGGGGAAGTGGAAAGGAAAGTTTGCACCGTGAAGTGAATGAGAAACTGGATAATAAATGAAAAGAGTGAATGGTCAAGATCACACCTAGCAATCCAAGAATGGAACCTACTAACAATATTTTTTACTGCACCAGATACAGGCCAACCGTTTACATTTGGCACGTAAAGTAATAAGCAATAAAAAAATCTCACCAATCTACGAATAAATCACACAATAAAATGGTTCTTAAATGAGTCCAAAACCCCGGCACGCCGTTGGAAAATTTATATCCGGACTATTGGCGCAGGCCGCACTTTTGGTGACACAATGTGGCAGTGCGAAGGAAAGACGAGTTCTGACAGGTTCGGCCAGAAAAAAAGGTCCTGAAATTTTCTGCTACAAGAGGATGCCTTGAGGTTAATCTTGAAGTTACGCCATTCGGATTTCTATGAAGCAAAGTCGGACCTTCCAAGAAACCATTTCGACCAAAACAACGTTTTTCGATACATTTTGAATTGTTTCGAGAACCCAAAACCAATCTTTTCTACGCAACCCCTATTTTTTCGTTCAAATCCCTCCGCACATCTTTTCAATCAATCGTATACCTCTCCTCATTTACCGCCAATCAAAATTGGCAAAACAAAATAATTAAAAAAAAATAAAAAAAACGCGAAATCGGTTAACTGGATACCGTTTTGAAATGTTAATGTTATTCATGGAATTGGATATTTTTCTCTTTGTACGCATTGTGCACGCCCAGTTACACGCGAAAAATTGCGATACAGTCGCACTTCATTCAGTTTCCGATTGTACGTCGTAAACAATCGGTTTTATTGAATAGACTACCCTTTTATTACTTACAGTAGACACAACTTCCAACAATTTCAGCCGTGAACGATTTTTCACGGCAATCGGTTGTACAGCTTCTCAAAACAGGTCAATTCTCATTAACTAAATTTCCATTTTTTTCCTTCTTTCTGAATTACGGCCGAATGGCCACCCTACGATAACAACGTACTCAAGATAACCGGTAGGCTTTATATTACATTCGTTCACATTGAGCTATTCAAATAACTAGTATCGGTACTTTTCGATACGTATCGAAATTGGTATCTTTGTAGGTTTGTAGTGCCTTGTTGGCCATCTCTCGCAAGGCCATCGCAAAATGCAACTCGGTCATGAGTTGGAAAATAACCAGAAATCAGAGAGAAGCAAGGCCATCAGCGACAGCGGGAGCCGGAGACAACTAATTCAAAATACCTAGCCGAAGGATGATAACCAGCGTCCTAAAAGCTGCACCCTCATTTGATTATACCTAGTACCCTCCGTGATCACGCTTTGATCCAACTCTGCCTGATACTCGACTTCACTCGTTCTCCCTATGAAGCAAACGCGCGACAATTAATGCTCTCCTATTGGTTTTTCACCGGTGCCTGGACGATGACTTCGTTATTGTCCAACCTTCAGGTGCTGTAGACTATTTAACACATTTTCCTCACGAACGGATCCCGCGGGATGTTACTACCTGGGTCTGAAGGGAAATATTGCTTATTTGAAATTGGCTTTAATTGGCTCTAACTCGTAACCTAGAACGAGAAACTAGAACGTAATGGAATTATAAATTGAAACGCCAACTGAAGTCATGAACATCGTAAAGCCGTCCTGGAAATATCACCACGTTGTCTAAAGGTAGGAAATTTTCCCAGTCAATACAAAAAACCGTATTTTTTCAAGATGGAAAGTATCATTTTTTGCTGGACAAAGAGTTTGAAGTGTCAAAGGTTGTATTAATTTATTTTATTTCATTTGGTATAAGTTTGAAAGGAAGCGAATTCAAGCCCGTAAAACCAAGAACTTTGGTCAGGCGTTCTACTTCGGGGTATCATACAAATTTCCTTCTCGCTATCTAACGCGAAATGTGTAACGCACCGTCAACATACACCATGCTTTCCCTTTATTCATAATCATGTTGCTCGAAGTTGTCGTGACTTCATTCGTTCATACCTCCTTTATTTTGTACTTGCAGAAAATTTTGGACTGGAAACATTTTGGACTTTGAAAAACTCAGGAAGTTGGATTGTGAAAAATCCTTTCATGCGGGAACTTCCGGGGATCCATGAAATAGGCCGAGCCTGAAGAGCTCAATTAATTATAGTTCATTTCCAGAGCCCACATCACCTAAACAGTGTTGTCATTCGATGTAGAATAATGTTGATGCAAACAAAATATAACATGAAAACAGCACTAATGTTTGCAAGAATGTGTGGAAAAAAGCAATCTTCCTCGACTATCGTTCCATATTCCATTTCAATTTATCACTGTTGAGAAACAACGTAGACCGAAGGTAGATTTATCGACGATCTATTGTTTTTCTCAGCGAGAGAAATTGACGGAGTAAGGCCCAAGTGGAGTTTCAAGGAAGTGTCCATTTTTTTCGATATCGGGGCATTCGCATAGAAGTTTTTCAGTATTTTTCGAAAATACATGCCGCGCGTATAACCGAATGAAGGCTCAAAGACTTGAAATGGCATCCGTAAAATTCAGGGATTCCAGTGAAGCGGTCCGAAAAATCGCTATTACCGTGACGGGAGAATGACCCGAACAGCGGACGATCAGTCTTTGTCGTACAGAATCGAAATATATAGTCGTTGTAACGTAGCTAATTTTTAGTGAGTTAAACTCACAGCTACACTATCAGATTGCTTTGTTTTGCATGCGATGATGAAGCGAGAGCTTTTCCTCGTTACTTGATCAATTCAACTGGAATACAACCGAAACTACTTACACGAATGGAAGGGATCATGGGCGAGAAACGGAGAGATTGGTCGGCGAATGAAGCAGCATGTTACATAATTCTGCCGGCAAAAAGTTCTGGTATGGTCCCAAGCCACGACCGTCAGGGAAGATAGCTCGGTGTTACGTCGAAAGGAATAAAGCGAAATGTAGAAACCGACGGAAAACGCACGTTTGAATGGACGAACGAGAACGATTCTGTGTCAATGTACTCCACATATCTTCGTCTGGGCAGCTCACATGGAAATGAATAACATAGCTCAAGGAGCGACAAAAATGGAATTACTTTTCCTTGGATGTTTATTTTTCTATTTATTGTTAACACGAAGAAAAATATTGATAGAAGATTTTAATAAAGGGACGATCGCAAGAACAAGAAACGAAAGGTGGCACTTGAAAAAGAGTAAACGGAAGTTTAGTGCTCTTCTTGGATTATTATAATGAAAAATTGTAATCGGCCATGAAAAATAGTCGGATTCTGACGTACGCGTGTATGTAACAGTGAAGATAGAGCTTCAACGAATCGGCAAGGAGGTCTCGTAGCACTCGGAAGAACAAGGAGCATACCAGGTAGTCAACTGTTCTTATTGGGAAGAAGTTATGACTCTTCATAGCGTGAGTCATACTTGCGAATGAGCTACACTTTTTCCAAATGCCACGAGAGCGGCTTTGATGTTCAGTAGGCTTCAGCGAAGGTTTCATTCAACATGCACAAGACCATCTCGATGGTGGCGGCCGTAATGATGGATATGGCCCATCGTCCTTCACGCAACCATGCATCCCTCTTCAGTCCGCCTGGACACTTCTCTCAACTCGCATCAATCACGAGCTGGGCTCATACTGTCCGCCAGCACCTCGGCAGCGAATGACTGACACCTCAGCTATACGCCCGGCTTCCAATGTCCGAGCTAAAGGACTGTCCTGTAGATTCCATGAAATGACCAGCGTTTGTTTGATGTGGTTAATTGTGAAACGCACGGGAAAAAAATTGGCGCGTATAGGACACAGTGCTCCATTTTTGAGTCAACATACAGGCATAGCCAATAATATAAAGGAATATATGGAGGAACCAAGCAAATTAGTGAAATCTTGTTGAAAAATTATTGGGAAAAAGAAAGAATACTTTTGCATTTTGGATTCAGTCTTTGAGCTTTGACATATGGTCGACGGGAGCCCAGAGGAGACAGTATATAGCGGCATATGATTTGTTTACAACTGCTGAATGGAGAAAATATTCTTTTCGAGCAATGTCCTTGTGAATTAATAGCCGTTTCGCCCCACTGTGCTCCGAGGTGAACGTCGCTCTCTGCATAAAGGATATTCCCACCTGACATCTAATTTGACTGGTTGGAAGTTATATCGGTTCGGTGTCGCAGAACTTCGCTCGCCAGACGACTAAATGTGCTCAACGGGTTCGTTCAATTCGTTGGGAACGAGCGTGCGAGTTTGTGCAGGGCTGGACTGCTAAAGGCTGAGATGGCTGCGGGCACCGCAGGTCGTGGAAAGTTGGACGATAGGTGGTTGTATACTGCCTGGCTGACGCAGTGTTAGGCCACCGTTTCTGACTTGGCTAAGTCGAGCCACATTCCGAGATATTGGGCGAACGTGATGGAAGGAATAAGATCCCGTGCCGGCAGAACCATACCGCGCTCGGATCCGCTCGCCCGTCCAACGGACGAATGTTAATTAAACTTCCCCGATTAACAACCCTCGCTCTCTTGCTCCTGCTCTCCCGCCTTCCTCCTGCACTCGTTCCAGTTCTTCGGCATAGCCCACTTCGGCGGCGTTTACAGAAGTTTTCGACTCCCATCAATTTATCCGGAGCTTTCCCTCACGTATTAATCACAGCTAAACGCCTCCGAATTCTCCAGCTATGTGCCCATACGTTACGCGAATATGGTACGCTTTTCCACGTGATATTTTACGACTCCGCGTTCAGCTTTGAATGCACTCGAACGATGTTTTAAAACGATAAACCGAATGAGGTTCCTTTATCCTTGTGTCGTTAATTACAATGGTTGATGAAGCTTACACTGACACAAATAAAACAATTGTCGGATCAGTTCAAACCGAGATGAAAACCCATAAGAATCATATTTATCATCATTTCTGTATATCATTTTAATGGTATAAAACGCGATTCTCCGCCGTTGACGAACATTCCTAGACCTTGAGAGTTCAAATAATTTTTGTAGCCAAAAAGCATTCTAGATATAAACAATATTTCTACAACGAGGAAGTACGGTATGTGACATTAACGATAAGAATCTATCGTCCTTCACCGCTAAAGAAAACATTTCATGACCTATTAAAAGTTAAAATATATTGTCCTTTAGGGAATGTGAATATTTCTGATACAAAAAATTGACTGGATAGCACGGATATAAGGTGTATGACCCTAGCGACGAAAATCAGGTGTCATTCACTCGCTATTACAAACACGAAATACCTCTAGCGTGAAATATATTGATTTTTGCGGCTTGTAAATACCGATACAGCGAAAAATTTCATAAGCCGGAAGTACTGTGTATGATCCGTACTATACAAATTAATTTTTGTTAATGTGGTCAAAGTTGGTCATATTTAAAACAGTGAGACCCGAAGAATACACTCTAGAGGTTTAACAAAATAAAACTGAAAATACGTTTTACGAGGAAGTAATGAGCACATTAAAAGTCCCCCAGCGTTCAAATATAATCATTTTTGCAATCTGAAAAAAATTAAAATGTACTCAATATACGTATAACGCGGAAGTACGGTATGACACCCACGTGATGAAAATCAGACTTCATTCAATCGCCGTTCCAGCATTTTGAGACCTTGAACATTCAAATACATAGGGTTCTATGGCCTGTAAAAATCAAAATACAGAATGTGCACTAGTGATATCGTGAAAAACTCATAACATGGAGGTACTGTGTGTGACCCAATATACAAAAAATCTACAGTAATCTGCGCACCATAACAAACATTTTAAGACCTCAGACGTACAAAAATATTGATTTACTCATATTGCATGTAAAAACCGAAACGGAAAAAACTTTGAACCGTTATAAATATCTCAAATGCACAGTGCGTTTTTCAAATTTTAATAGAAACTAATTTTGCTCATTCATTATGAAAACATTTCCTGAAAATCGTTGAGTTTCATTCATTTTTCAGGGAGATATGGCGGTTTATGTAAGTTTTTGACCTCAGACATACGGACACGCAGACACTTAGTTCAGAAAGTGATCCTGAGTATATAGTTCTATGAAAACTTTTCCTAACAGGACCTCGGTTCCGAATTCGACTTTTCACACGATCACAATACTACGTAAACATGGAAGTAAAAACGTCCGTCGAAAAGTAAAAACGTTCAATAAGACTGTCATTTGGTTAGGCGATTTGTCTTACTCGAAATGTCAAGATGAGGAGCGAAAATTCAAAATGCTGTCAGTAACGTGCAGGGATGTCAGTTGCGGGAAAGTAGACGCAAATAAATTAAGCTAGCCCCTTACGAACCCCTTTGTTTTCTTGCATGTGCGATGTATCAGATGGTCTAAAATCACTGGTTGGAAGCGGTCTTTCGCGAATCCTGTATCAAATCGTTCGCCGATTTTCATGGCATGTCTTCTAACACAAATGTTTTTTTTTGCGTGCCTTGTATTGGCATTCGATGGCTCCTTGAAATTTCCTAAATATTAAATGTCGATTTAATCCATTGATGAACGTTTTTCCAATAGTGACTACTAACAACGTCTTGGCTTGTTTCCATACTTCAAATAAATAAATATTTTAGTGCGCCACTTCATTGGTATACCGTCGTACCACGTGACGTGACAGCAATGGGAACACCCTCGTTATATCAGGGACGTGAAGTATGATGTGAGGTGATACAGTTACAGGGAGGAGATTGATTTTAAAATATTGCAATCGAAACATGTCATTCGTGGTAGCGTTTGTGTTTCGAGCGCCTCTCGAGCCCTCTCGCCCTCGAACTCACTGGTTTCAATATTGCGTCTAACGATGGGATGTCCACGGATGGGACGGTGAAATCGCTGGAATTCCAAAAAGGGAAAAAATTCGCCGACATTGAACCGGTTGTAACCTTATGCAGATCCCTTCTCGTCGCAAATCTTTCCTGAAACGTTGTTGCTTGGTATCCGCCCATGCTATTCGCATTGCTCAGCCGAGCGGTTCCGGAAAAGGTTTCTGAGGAACAGGGCGTATAAGCTGCTCCGGGTAAGCGACATAACAGCAAAAACAGAACCGAGTGGACATTCTTTTTTCACTAGCTTATCAAAAGATTACTCAGGGCTTCTGGTTCCAGAATAAATAGGATAAACTCATGACTCATTGTGGTGAGCTTTCTGATTACCGAAATAGTTGGACGTTTAAGGAAATTCAGTAAGCGGTGTAGTATGTATATAAGGCGATGTTGGGTAATTGTGAACACGATTTCTTTGTTTCCGATAAAAATTCATCTCATTCCGCTGTTTGAATTTTTTTCAACAAATGTTTTACTATGTACGTGTGTAAGGCGTTCAAATGAAGACTCCTGCACAATTGAACAAATGAATTTCGACCCCGAAAATCATGGTTAATGTCCAATTTTCGAGCTTTCAAAAACTAATTTTTTTAGACCGCTTGCAGATTTTTCCGAAAATTTAAATAAATCACAAAAATACATCTTGGTAAGATACAACTTTCCTCAAAATTTCAGATTTTTATATCTATTGAGAGAGGAGTAAAAAATCGAAAACTGATTGGTTCAAAAAAATAGCAAGGTACCCCTTAGATTTTTTTGTGAAACATTTTTTGACTTCGATTTCGTTTAAATTCAGCACAATGATAGTAGATGATGTGTATATCAATAACATATGCTGCATTTTTTGTTTCTTTTGCTCTAAGTTGATTAAAAAAATGTTTAAAGTTAAAAAATGTTGAGGTGTTGTGTCTATTCCACTAATACTGTTGAAAACCTCACAAATGGTTAAAAATGGATAGGTGCATTACTTGGGGAAAATGTAGACCGTTAAATTCCCTTTCTTTTGGTATATTCAAACATCTGAATTGACGACTTTTCGTTACAGTTATCCACTGTGCAAGTTGCAAATATTGGAAAACTTTTTGTCTACATCGGCTAAAACTTTGCACAAGTCAGAAGAAATACTTGTTGGAATGAGAAGGTGATTGTGAGGAAAGGGTGGCGGGTTGTTGGCGGAAACGTGGTCGAAGATACTGCCATCTATGGAGAGAATGGTAAAGTAGCGAAGCCCGCCTGAAGTGACTCTAGCTGGAGTGATTTGTTGGTTCGGTGATTTATTGGAGCGCGATTGGTTGGTTTGTTTTCCTCCAAGGTGCATTGAATCTGATAGGGATGATAACTTATTATTGCTTGACAAATATCGCAAGTAATCTACTCCAAACAATTTGAGGTGTTTATGTGGCAGCGAAGTCATGTTCGTCGACGGGATATTCAAAATATTTCCCACCCACTTTTTGCCTCACACGTGAATCGGAACGGAACGTATAACCTTTTGGTGTTAAATTTGTAATTCAATGAAGAAACTGGAAGCTACAAAAAAGTGTTCTGTTCAATGAAGATGAAATATGGGAACCCGGGTTTCATACAGGTTTGTTTTGTTTTTCAGATTTGGAACACTCCATTTATTGGACAGTCGACTTGTTCGGCCACCATATCAATTCCGAGGCTGT
Source organism: Tupiocoris notatus (assembly GCA_037159825.1). Lineage (NCBI taxonomy): Eukaryota > Metazoa > Arthropoda > Insecta > Hemiptera > Miridae > Tupiocoris > Tupiocoris notatus. The sequence continues at coordinate 1,808,930 of JASJUZ010000015.1, read as the reverse complement.
GGGTTTCTTTCATGCCAGAGCTGGTGGCATCATATTCAAAACACTAAGATGGCCCATAAATGATTTTGAAATCGATCTATGTTTAATAAAGGACGGCCTCCCGTTTTCCCTCCTCGAGTTGTCCACTGTTTCATCGACGAATTGATGGTCATGAAACCTCTAAAATGCAAGTTAGACAGTTTTTTTCGGCTACATCCTTGGGGCCTATGGAAATAATGACCGTTATCCTGAATCCTATTACGTCCTGTTCTGCGTATTCACTGGGCGAACGCTTTCTAGGAATGTTTTAAATTTGTTTGGTCATTGACATAGAGTTGTTGAGACTCGAGTACGGGGCAATTCATTTTTTCGCCAACGTTTTGAAATTCAACCAAAATGTCAATTTTTTATTTGAATTTTTGTACTCGTCATGTACAGTTTTTTCTCTCCATTTTCCAGGTAAATCAACTTTGAAGAAACGGTATTTAGTGAACGGCTCAAGCACTGCACTTCGTCACTGTGAGTGAATTTGAATGTACATATATATCAATCGAGAATCTTCAAATGTATTTTCTCATAATAAAATCATTCGTATGTCACTTATAGTTTATGTTGATAAGTAAAATAATTGAAAATTTAGAGTGCGTACTGTCAGCGATAAATCATATTTTTCCAAACATACCACTCAGCCGGTTGCCCGGTGCTCAACTGCTGTTACTCTATCTACAAAGCAGGGTTCACAGGCATCCGTCAATGCTTTTGCGTTGATGTGTTTCGCATTCTGATTGGCATGGTGATAGTAATCCTTTCGTCGGAAAGTCAATCAAAATGCAGAACGAATTGGACGGATGCTTCTGAACCTTGTTTTTCAGTATAACCCCAACTATAATATTTGAATGCGCGTTCGTGCTAATGACCGCGTAGTAAGTTTAATCTTTCGTTTGGTGCCAAAAGGAAGAGCTGAATTCGGGTTAAACTTCTGATAAAACGTTTTATTTGACACAATTCAAGAGGATCCCTAAACTACGCATTTGACCATTATTAACCATGAATTTCGAGCCGATACCAATTTTTTTTAAAGACAGCGAGATGATTTTGTTTTCAGTGTGTGTAAAAACGATGCACGTTCAAAAAGGATAGAATTTTTCTCACTCTATATTGATTTATTGGAATATAACGAATATAAGTATATCACAATCGATACACGCCTCGTCCATAGACAGGTTTGCGTCATTAATTTTTTCGTACTCTTTTGGAACCCATGGGAGATTTTTTCTGGCTTCTTGTGGATATAAAAGAGTCACTCAACGATCTTGATTTACGTGTCGAGTTGGACCGCTAGGTTCTTGATGGTATTTCTCCCCTTAGATAAGCGAGCAATATTCTATTATTTTTACTGATAGTTGAAGTTAAATGATCTCACCTGTCGGCTAGTGATGATGTGAAACTGATAGGAGGACGTGCAGCGCTTCAAACTGCTTCTTTTCCGATGAGCATCTTCCTCTGCATGTGGGTTACTGTAAAATTTAAAACGTAACGTTCGCGAACGGGCGAGATTGCCAGCAAATCCCCCCCACACACTCCCTGGACATAAAAAAATGCGTTGACCAGGAAAAGAATCTCTGAATATATTCAAGAGTGATGATAGACGAATCAAATTGGTTCGAAATCGATGCTCAGAAATTTTATTGAGAATCGAAAGCGATGGTGTTTCCAACGGCACGAAATAACGACAGACGTGAGATAAATGCAATAATTATACTACAACAAGGTACGAAACTAGAAATTGGCAGAGCTTGCGGTATGGACCGTCAGAATCAACTTCATCAAAAAAACTGCCCTCGTAGCCTAATTCAAGCCAAGCCTAATCTTCATCTCCGAAGCGTTCAACAGATCAAAATACAGTAGTACCGCTCTAATCTAGATAAGGGCGTGACAAAGCGATTCGAAGCCGGGCGAGAATTTTACATACATTGAATTTTGATACATTGAAAACCTTCTATTCCATCCACTCGTCACTCCGCTCAAGTTCAAAAGGGGGGAAATAGAATACCCAAATGAGACTGTGATTATTTACCTTTGTGCCCTCTGTTTTTTAACCGACTTCATCGTCAATTCATTTTCAGTCAATGCAAACTCAAACATAATTTAAACTCAATTCGAATCTGATCGGATTGAAATAAATCCTTCCGTGCCTAGTTTGATGATAGTTAAGCTCCATCCTAAAACTTCCTGAAACTAGTTGTTCCAATATTATTACTTTTGGCAGCAAGTAAAAAAGTTCGCATTTATCGAGGATGTACTGTATGTAATTGACGATCCATCTTTCGTCTGCTTCTGAATTTTATATTCTACTTGGAGGTTGATTTTCAGAAACGGAACTCACCTACACTGATATATATGAGTTTCATTTTGTCATTTTGGCCACACAATGCGAGACTCTTGTTCTGAAAATGTTCCCGAGTATGGAAACCAGCTTTTTTAGGTTCATTTCTGTAGCGAGATAGAGATGCAGGGCGATCGCAATCTTTTTATTTACTTCCGGAAGTAAATATCAATCTTGCTCGAATCAACTTCATTCGGCTGACAACGCAGTCCTTGATATGCGAGCGGAGAAAAAAGTTTACTCCGGAGTTTTCTTGGATAGTACTGAGAAAGCTTTGACAAAGTTGCCCGCAAAGGCCTTCTCGTAAAAGTGGAACCGTTAAAGCGTGACATGCTTTTCCCTACAGTAACTTCGTACCTTGTAGGTCGAAAATATGCTGCCAATTGCAGGCGAGCATTATTATCAACGAATTCGCAACGTTTGATCGATTTTCATCGTGCTTCAATTCGAGCCTCGAATGATTAGCTTTCGCTGATGAATTTCTTCTCTTTTAAATCATCTAATTACTCGATTCGTACAAAATACATTTTGGATGGATTCATTTTCATCCAGCAGTGATGCTGTCAGTCGGGTATATCTTTAGTTTCAGACTTAAACCAAAGCAACGTCACTGAGCCGACTGATTCCAGCAAAACATGACACCAAGTGGGATCTACTCAATGCATATTGAAACGGAATTAATCGTGAAATTTGATTACAACCTGATTAGCGTTGTTCCTATGCGACTAACATAACAGTCTATTACTATGCATCAAGTGAATAAGTTGAAAATATAAAGATACGGATAATTTAAAATTCTAATTTTCCGAACTGGTTTGCTCATAATAATTGCTATGTTCTTTGGCGGTTTGTCTTTATCATTCGGACTAGAAAAATGGAAAACTAGTGCTTGCAGATCTCCTGCAGTATTTGCACGCACCTCATTCATTGCTGCGAATTCGATTTTCTCTTGCTGTTTCAAAAGCGGCAGTCATTCGATCTATTCGCTTGGTCGGTACATAATAGCACCCGTTGATCATCCTATTTCGTTCCCTTTTAGTTCAATCCCCTTTTCAATCAATCCCTTTTATTTCGACATCGTTCATATTATTGATTGGTCAGCTATTGAGATTTCTGATAATGCCTTTTAGAATTTTACTAGTTGTATTATGGCTGATGATACGCATTTAAATTTATGTTAAATCCAAGCCCTCGAAGTACCACGCTAGAGAGTTCATTCTCTTTTTCAGAGGAAAGGTCTAGCCGTGCAGCTTCAAGGGCGAGTTTTCAAAAGTATTGTAGGATAGAGTATTCCAACGAGTATTGAGCGATTTTTATAGCATGCTTGAGCAATATTGAACTCGAATAAAACCGCTAATGAATCCCTGAACAATCATTTGTAGAGTTTTTTTAAAAAACGCTGCAAATGATTGTACAGTGGTTTTATTATTATTTCGCTTCAATATTGATTTAAGAAGACTATCCATTTGTCATTTTAAATTATTCCGAACATTTTTGAACGTTCCCACCGAAAAACAGATGGTAACTATAGGGGAAAACTCCGTAGCGACTATTGTAATTTTAATCATTTTTATTTTTCTTAATTTCCTAATTAAAACCTAACCTTATTGCCTAACGATACAGCTGGAGAGAGTGTTTGACAACCTTTCCAATGAGTATAGAACGATTTTTATAGCTCCAAGAACTCTCGAGTTATACCCTCATGTCAAATTTCTGAAAATCTCCCAAATTCGGCACAAAAGCTGCGATAACTCGCGAACCAATGAAGCTATCGACCCGGCGATGGTCTCATTCGATTCAGCGTCCAAAAATCTATATAATTTGATACCACGTACACATTTTTCTAAAAAACCTTGGAAAATATGAATTTTCTCCCCCTCAAAACCCCCCAAAAATACCCTTAAAATTGAGCTAGCAAGTTGGTTCAAGAATTGGGCCGTCGTAGGACCGAGATTGATTTTTGGTGAAAATTTCAGATTTTTAGCTCTTACAGTTTGGCCGGAAAACTGCTAACGGCGTACGGCGTACGGCGGACGGCGTACGGCGGACGGCGTACGGCGTACGGCGTACGGTGGACGGCGTACGGCGGACGGACAGAAATTTTTTTATTGGATATTCGGATTCTACATGCCTTGAAACGTAAAACATCAAATTTTGAGGGGGGGTTAGAAATTTTTTTTTCTTGGGCGATTACAATGGTTTATTATTGAATAATAAACCAAAAATCGATTAGTCGTGATCACTTGAAGCGGATCGGGTGTCATTTTTTTAATTCTAGAACAATAAGATTGGTTGGAGTGTGAAATGAAATGCAAGAGGACGAAAGTTACGAAAAGTTGTGTTGTCCTGGTTGTAGAATCGTCCCGTGGGAGGTTAGCAATCGGTGTATATCTTATGTATTTGCCTTTCAAAGGAAATCTTCTTCATAATCATATTTGTACGGTTGGAAGGAATGCAAAGCGGCGTAAGCTGTAAGTAGGTTTGTCAATGTTGTGTTGGTTGAGCGAGCGGGTGAAATGAAAATATCATCGAGTGTGCGTTCGGGGTAATCGGGAAAGAGGGAGGACTCGAAGTGGTCGGGTACCAGTAGAAACGCTGCTTAAAACCCTTGAGGGAATTAGGCAGTCAACCAGCTTCCGAACCGTGCCAGCCTAGACTTCCGTCGCCCCTGGGAACACAACAACTTCACTACAGGCGACAGGAAGAGACGGCGAGCCTACAAGCGAGGAGCTACGGTTATGTTTGGAACGAACGTGCGCGTGGTGAGGTTTGAGTAGGATTGGGGAGGTCGAGAGGCTGGAGAGAGAGCGAGAGAAACAGAGACAGAAAGTGAAAGAGTGTGAGTGAGAGAGAGAGAGAGTGATGATCATTGAAGAGGAAGCACAGAGAAGTGTTTGCTACTTCAGCACAGTCCGTGCATTTCGCCTTCACCTCCGCAGACTAGTTGTACAACAGGCCTCAAAAGGGAACCATGGGAAACTGGAGTGACGCAACGTCGAAGCGCCATCACCGAACGCCAACATCCGCCTGATGGCTTAAGAGCAAACTTCGGCCCGTGTTCATTATTCCTTGATCGAGCGAATAGCGAACAATATGCCGCACAAGTGAGGTCATTATTCGTTGGCAATTCCTATCTTGCGACGGCATTAACGTACTGAAAATAAATAAGCGCTAATTCTGAAGGTATGAAACTGAGGAAACATTTTATTTACAGTTGTTATTCTAATAGCTTTTGAGTCATAACGGATTGGTGATTCGCTTCACGTACGATTCTGCGATGATATTTACCGGTAGCACTTGAAGTTGCAAACGAAACCGCTCAAAAATTGACTATTCACTTGTTCTGAAAGTGTTTTTGAATATTGTAACTACTTTGAAAATGTTTCCCTCTTGCACCTCCGTTCGGAAGGACCCAATACTTCTGCTAAATAATAATGTAAGTAAAAATACTGGCCACTTGAGTAGTAAGTTGATACAATCTCCGAATCGATCGATACAGCATTCTAGTTTTTTCTTCCTTTCGATTTGGACAGGGACAAATTGCTCGACTGGTTTCAGTATTTTCTTCCGTATGGCCATCGGACCTACGATTTATAGGAGCCACATGGACCTATACCTGCTGCCCAGAAGATGCCCGTTCGAACAAATCTAAGAAAATGCTAGAACGGAGAACGAGTCACCGAATTTGTCCTCTTCCCTCAACCCTTAATCATCGCAGTCGTTTTTCTTCCTATTTTATTGTCTTATATACTTCCTTCATATCATATTTTTAAAACTGTTGAAGACTCGTTTCCTCAAGTCACAGGCCCAAAACCTGAAAAACTACCTGAAAATCCCTGGTTATTTATTTTTCGATCGAATAAATCTACAAAATCTACAGTGTGTAAGTGGAGGACTTCATCAATGGATCGTCGTACTTTATAAATCGAACTGATAAATGCTCGAGTCGTTTTATATCCTTCCTACGACAGCTATTAATCGATTTGCCATAATCGACTACCCATCTTCGCTGGCATACTTATATACTTGTAACGATGAAAACATTGCGTCGTCGTAGAATAGAAACTGCAATTAATTTGTATCATGCGATGCACGTAAATTTTCAAATTTCACACTTTTTCAGAAGTAAAAATTAAATTACAATAAAAAATAGTAATCAGATTTACGAAGTACCACCTAGGCTCGCTGAACAAATAAATAAATTCTCTTGAGTTAGACAAATACTTGAAAATAATATAATTATTGTTTAAATGTATCTAATGAACATTAATGACTATAAATGTTTAGTATTTCTTGTAAGATCGATCGATTCCACAACTATTTTCCTATTATATAAACTAGATACCTTCAATGTAACCGTGCTTAGCTGCCGAAGGCTTCTGCTTGTATACATCCACCGCGGGAAATACGTTTCCAGAACTAGATTCATCTTGTTGAGCCATCTCCGGTCTCGTGATGAGGTTCGAAATCTAATTTACCTACTTATTTTAAAAAGCCCGTCGCCTCCCCGAGGGGAATTTCGGCCCTGATGGTGGCTGATGAAGCTGACAGCGTTAGGTAGTGTAATGTCTTCCTAACTCGCTTCATTTTATTACCCCGAAAGGGCCGATAGGCGAGCAAAGCCAGGGCAGGATACGACGTCGGAATTCATAACTTGTGCTTGAGAGGAGACCGGAAAGATAGAGACGAGGCGCGGAGGAAGCGAGGCAGGACGAGTAGCAAGTTGGGGTAAGGAAAGTGGGGTCGGCAAGGTGTAATGCGGTGAGGAAGGGGTTGCGAAAGGATTGCTCTCGGATATCTAAATACTTGTTTTCGCGTCTCGTCCATTCTTATCGGAAGGAAGTTTTCATAAGAACTTCTTAATATTTATTATGAGTGAGCGTAAGGCCTTCGATCCTTCCAACTTCGCCGAGGTTGGCACTTTCCCCTGTTTTTCCTTTTCCCTCGTCCAACCTTCCCCGTTAGCTGCTCTCTTTGTTGGCCATATCAAATATTAAAGTTGGAGCCGATCCTCCGACAAGGATGCTGAGGCGGTGAGTTGTGGAGCACCAGAAGCTGCGGCCCGTGTCCCGAAGACTTGAGGACTTCCAACTCGAGGTAAAGTCCCCTTTGATGAGTTTCTTACAAGTTTTTATCACAGGGATGAGTTAAGAGACGAGCTCGATAGCTCTCGAAACTGATGTCGTTTAGGTGAGTTGTCAGGGGTGTCGGTAGAGAGGGCGAGTTCTTGGAATTGTTCAACTCGTCCTTCTTTCAAGTGATCCCTCCTCTTCCTAAAAACTAAATTAACGAGCCGGTATTCCATCGCTGGTTGAATTTTCTGCGCAATCCAATTAATTCTACGCGAGATTAATAAATATCTTACCTGCGATTGAGAATGGTAAGTAACGAAATATTTCCAAATCGGAGTTATGTAATCGAAAACTCAATAGCGACCCGGTAAAGAACGGCATTCGACACGTGGAAATCCTTTCTTTGAATGAACTGAAGGACGGATCTTTATGAGGTAAAGGCGAAAACAAGTTGACTGGGGATGATTAGGGATCAGAAAACGCTTCGGGGCTGCTCCTCTGAATAGTGACTTAACGAGAAAACACATGTTCCTGAACACACTTTCACGTTGACGCAGTAAATGGAAATAGTAGGTTCGTTTAAAAAGACGTCCGGAAAGGCTCCGGATGAATTTGGAAGTTTTTTCATACTTGAAAACTTTCTGACTTGCGTGTTGGAAAAGTGACTAAAATCGTCGTATCTCCATGGAAAATCAATACAATTTGACGATATTTGCAGTCTTTCCAGAGACTCTACGAATGAATGTACGAAATTAGCACAGCACACAGTATTTCCGAGAGTACAGTGTTTTTTTTCCATTTTGATATTCAAAGGCAGCGGAAATCAATATACGAGTCTCAATCTTAAAGTCTCGTGTATGTGATCGCTCAAGGTCTTGAATCGCTATTTATGGCGGGTGAATGATGTGACATTTTTTCGTTCGGTTCACACCCCGTACTTATGCGTTGGGATCATTTTCCACCTGTTTTTCTCATTTTTGAATCTCCTAGCTGGAAAAACGGTCTAATTTTCTTACGATTTGTCTTCTACTATTCATATTTTTACCCGAAGAGCCTGCATTTCACTGCATTTTCACGAAACTTCTAATTATCACTGTTAAATCACGACCCTTCCACCTTTAAGGCTTAAAGATAACTTGAAACGTCGAAAATCAATCTCCAATAAGAGTTGTAGCGTTCTAGTGACCTTTTTGTTGATTTATTTATTTTATAATTGGTTATATCCTGTTTACCCACTCGAACATGGACGATCTTGAGTGGTCCAACGCACCAATTTTTTTTCTAGAGCGATCACAATTCTTCATTGTATAGGTAATTGAAGCAATAATTTTCCAAACATTCGCAGACGCGAGTGGAAACATCGAAATCGTTCAATTGAAACACCAGCGGCTAACGAGTAAATCAAATCGACTGATAATATTCACGTTCACGTTTCCGCCCTTTTCTAGCTTAGATGTGATTAGCGGAATGCGTAGAACTAAAATGGCTGACGT